>SMJT01000004.1:787535-969671 GCA_004349715.1 Crucihimalaya himalaica | reverse complement strand
CCGTGGTTCTGGAGTCTGTACGTGTCGCGTCGATAACTTCTCCAGAGTTGTTGTCTCTCTTGACTCGGACTTCATCCTCCTCATGATTTCTCCTCCTTTAATGGCTTTGATTTCGCTCCCTTCATACTCCAATTTGTTCATCCAAGTGTCACAAGTCTAAGAACATAAAAACAAAAAAAAAAAAACACAAAGCCCAAAATAACATATATACACCTGGACTCTAAGACGAGACTCATGATCCAAATAAGAGCCAAAAAATCATTGCCAAAATGACTTACAAAAACTAACTTATATGTGCACAAAAAGGGAATGAAATATACTCTAAATAACATTAATGTATGCACCTATCAACACCCCCCAACTGCCTTTTTGCTTGTCCTCAAGCAAACAATGATAAAGACATGAATGGAGTGTAGAATGAGTAGGATTCATAACCAAAAAGTTCAAGCAAAGGATGAAATGCAAGTTCCCTTAAGAAAGTAAATGTTGCACAAATCAAATATTTTAATTCCTCGTACTCTCTGTATTATAACATGGAAAATATCACATTTAGTTCCAAAACACTCTTTAACATTCATTTAAACATTAAGTGCGGTAATTACTCATGGGATAATCTATCATTTCCAATCGGCTTGGTTATCAAAGATAAGTTGATAATGATGAAGATTGCTGGTTTTGGTTTTTAGGGTTTACTCTCAAAGGAGTATAACAACATTAGGCATTATTGCCAAAATTTATCTAAAAAGGAAAATTTTATTGATACAACGGTAAACTTACCCCATGACCTATTCGAAATCCCAATCTTGTTTCTTCTTTGAGGAACTAAGTTTATAAATGTCTCCTACAACCAAACTTATGATTAAGCTCAACCACAAATCACCACAATCCTTATAAACTGCTTAGGATAGGTTGAATTTTTTTGCTATGACTTTTTGAAATCTTTCATTTTCTTTTCCTCTTTTTTTTTTCTTTTTAGTATAAGCCAAGCCTATTCGATTAAGTTCAACTAGAGAAAATAACCAAAAACCCCTTTTTCACTCTCTTTTCCTCTTTTCACAATTAGGACTAACCCATCTAACAATTTATATAGTCTAGACTCAATGAGAACTTATCGTGTCGTTCCCGATACTCTTCAAAATTTTGCACATGCCAGAAGACCTCACACACTATTCTAAGATGGACTAGAAGAGAGGATAAAGTTTGGGAAAAAGGGTACATCCGGATGCAAAAGGTATTGGCAACAAGTAATATAAATCCGGATGTTATCATGGAATGCATAGTAGACCATGAGTAATAAAATATAAATTCATTTAAGACCAAATCAATAGAGTTGGTTTGAAAACTTGGTTGTGAAAATCTTTTTTGAAAGTTTTACGAGTTTTCGAAATCGGGACTAGTGCAACTCTTAAACTTTTGAGAAAGGGCTTTGAATCTAATCATAAGGTCAAACTTATATATGCATTGTAATCATATCCCCTTTAATGCAAATGGAACACTCACTCTTTTTTTTTATTTTTTAATTATTTGTGGTATGCATGATTAAGATGCAATTATGATACTTATAAAAATCCAAAATAGAATTAATCAGGTAAAGATAAAGATGTATCAAACACACCAAAACAAAAAACACCGAAACAATAAGATACTCTACTCAATCAAGAGTTATTAGGACTTAGACTAACTGGAGTGAACTAAGAATTGGTTTGGAGTATGATGATGGATGAGAATTCCATGGTAGTGGTGGGTTGCTAGAAAACCGCTGCATGAAGGGTGATCTCGGGCTCTCCTCTTGCGGATCATGTGCACGTTCATGTGAGGATGCTCGTGGTGGATCGTGGATAGCCGTTGGAGTGCCGAATGCCCAGCAAATTGGACAGTGGCGAGTTAGGCTCGTTGGGCGTCCCCTGTCCTCGGCCTGCCTCTTCTTCAGATCCTCAGCTACTTCTTCTCGTTTCCTTCGCTTGATGAGCTTGAAACTTGTAGTTTTGCCTTCAGCTTCTTCACCGTCTCTTCAGTAGTGTCTTCACCGTTGCTACTAGCCCTTTATGCCCTTATCTTCCATTTGTTCCCACTTTTGTAGCTTTCTCGTCATTATCAAAGAGACATCTCATCCTGTTTTTTATAACGCTACTCTCCTTCTAGCGAAAACATGGTGTATTGAGAGTACCCTTTTGGTGTACCGGAGAGCTGAATTCTCATGTGAAGCGCTTAGTTTTAGCTCCATCAAACCGCCATTCCCAATCATCCCCCATATATGAGCAGCTTGATGTTTATTGTAGGCTCATACAATTGTAGTATCCTCTCCTGAAACCATTAACTCTCTGTATTGTCCCTCACTTCACCACTATTGGATTACCATTTTACCTTGAATTCTATCTCTCCCGGATCTTGGTCTACTTCCTCTCTCAACCCTTGTTGATTATTGGCATTTGAGTGAATGAGGATTGTAGATTTCCAGATGGTAGGCATACTCTTTCATCAGCACAACTGCTCCAATCCCATTGTTCCTGAAGAGTGTCATCAGCATCTTCAATACAGCCCATCCAAATTGCCTCTAGCAAAAGTCTTATCGAGGCTACCTCTTGCTCGAAATGGATGGATCGAAATTTCTCAAGATACTAAACGCATAGGTCCCTGTTTTCTTCTTGTTTTCTTCGTACACCCTTTGTAAGGCTTTTTCCTTTTTGAATCACCTTCTTTGCCTTTTCCTTTCGGGCTTATTGGGATTTCTATCTTCACTTTCACCTGACACCCACCCCAAATATCTATCCCGCTCTCGCTTTCTTCAAGAATGACTTTCTTTCCTTTCTTTTTAGACGCAACTGCTTGGGCTAATGTTGTGTAGCCTTCTTTCTTTTTGTCGTCCCATTAGTACCTGCAAAGAAGCACACAATAGAAGTCACCAAGGTTCATATATATCATCACATTCCAAGCCAAACCAATTCAACATCTCTATCACCAATTCAACATTCTATCAAGTCCCAAAAACACTCATCTAATATCAAACAATCCCAACTTTGCTAGTCTCCATACAAGAAGCATTAAAACACTCAATTCAATCTGATGAAGCCTATATCTATCAAGTTTCCATCTAAATTTTTGAATTTCAACATTGCCCAAAAAAACCATAACTTCACCAAAATTCAAATTTCATGTTTCTTCATCAATTTCATCCAGGAATCGATTTAAGATCAATTTGGTATCACTAATGTTTAAACAAGTGCTAAATCGATCAGTGTTTTCCTGACTAGAATCGGATAGGCCAAAGCTAATCTAAAGGGAATTGGAATTCGAATTCATACCTTGGATTTTGAATGGAAAATTCAATAATTCGAACCAGAAGGTAATTAATCTCGATGGAGGACAAAGAATTTCGATTGGCAATTCGAAAATCCGTTGAAAATGGTTGAGAATTGAGGGAATATGTTGTTTTTGAAAAAAAAGTCGAAGGAGAGGTTGAGGAAGCATGAAAAATCGATTTTGAAAGAAGAATAATGAAGTGGGTTGACCGGTCTAAAACTCGTTTAAAACCCGAAAAATTTCTACTTACCTGTGCTGGTATCACCGTTTGAGGTCGATACGCTTCCCGTACATGGGTAATCGACCCGTATTTGGTCCGATACGCTGATCGGGTTTACATAGATGCTATTTTCAGTTTTCGTGCAGAAGTATCGACCTGTCTCCGGTCGATACGCCACTCGCATACGGAGCCGTATCGACCCGTGTTTGGTCGATACGTGAGTCATACCTAGCTTCTTTTTCTGAAATTTCTTCCCAATGATATCTTTCTTATTACGAAACCACCTGTTCATGGAAGACATTCACACAACACCACAAAAATACTTATATAAGACTTAAAACACACTATATACAAGAGATACCATGGGAATGCCTCCCAAGGCGCGCTGTTCACGTCACTAAGCTTGACGTTCCCAAAAGATCTTTAGGAGTTGTTGGGATCCGAGAAGGAAGCCGTGCTTCCCTCTTCGTCTTAGGCACTTCTCCTAAGTAGGCGTTTCAGACGCTTGCCCATTAAACCGTAAACTTCTTCCCCACTTTTATACCCATTCAAAACAATGCCCCATATGGCATACTTCTGCTGATCTTAACGGTCCCGACCATCTAATTTGAGTTTCCCGGGAAATAGTTTCACCGGGAGTTAAACAACAGAAACGTTGTCTCCAACTTTGAAATTTTCTCTTGATGACCTGTTTATCATGAATGCCTTCGTTTTCTCTTTGTTAGATTTTTGAGCTTTCATATGCCTCAGGCGAATCTTCATCAGCCTCATTTTTAACTGAATGAAGCGTTTCTCCGTGGCTGTTTTGATATCGAAGTTCAGGAGTAACAGCCCCACATTGCCTAAATGTACTCTAGTTTCAACCGGAGGTGACATGACTTCCCAGACAGAGAAGGTTGAACGGAGTTGTACCTATTTGGTGTTTTATAAGCAGTTACCTATAAGCCCACAAAGCATCATCTAACTTTTTTCGACAATCTTCCGTTGTGATCCCCACGGTTTTTCTCCAGTATGGCTTTTATCTCTCGGTTAGAGATGTCGACTGAACCTCAGTTTGTGGATGGTTAAGGAGTAGCAATCTTGTGTTTGACTCCTAGCTTCTCAGTAATTCTCAAACACCTTGTTGATGAAATGTGATCCCCCCATCACTTATCACCACCGCTCGGGCTCCAAACCTCGGAAAATTGACGCTTTTAAACATCTTCAAAAACAACCTTCGCGTCATTAGTGGGCTTGCAGTCGCTCAACCCACTGGAGACATAGTGCCAACTGCACTAAAATATATTTGTTCCCGTAAGACGAAGGGAAAAGGCCCCATGAAATCAATCCCCCACACGTTCCAAGATTCTACCTCGAAAATTGGATTCTGAGGATTATTCGTTTCTTCGGCTAATGTTCTTTTCTTTGACATTGGATCACATTAAGATGAATCTCGTTTAGCATCTCTAAACATAGGTGGCCACCAGAGCCCTGCTTGGAGAACTTTAGCAACAGTTTTAAAATGTAGCAAAAGGACCACATACGCTGGTCTGAACGTGGCAGCATCAGAAGGCCCATCAAACTCTTCTTCAGATACATTCTCCTTAGAGATTATCCTTGCATAAGTGTGCTAAGATATGGGTCATCCCAATTAGAATCGGTTGATGTCTTTGGAAGAACTTTTCTTTTTTGGTAACCGTCTATCTTTTAAGGGGGTTCCTTTCCCACATGCTAAGTATTCACGATGTCCGCGTTTTACCAAGGTTCTTTTCAAATGCTCGTTGATTTCTTTCAATCTTCTTCCCCCATTTTTCTCGATTCTCTCAAACATATAGCCATCATTATCTGTATTCGGGGAGAGAGTCATTCATTGGTACCATGTTTGTCAACTCTCCATTCTTTGACAAGTGATCTGGCAACACCGTCAACGATCCCTTGTTGTCTTTAATTTCCAATCGAACCTTGGAGAAGTAGTATCCACCGAAGCAATCTCGCTTTGCATTCTTTCTTTGGCTAGCAAATGCCTCAAAGCGGCATATCCGTATTACACAATCACCTTAATCCAATCCCCCAAAGTAAGAGCGAACTTTCTCAAAAGCCAAAGGACATGCTAGAGTTCCTTTTCCGTCGTGCGTATTTCATTTGAGTCAGCATTCATCGTTCTATCTGCGTTAGTAGATGACATGTAGCTTTTTGTCTTTTCCTATTTCTTAGAACTGCTCAACCGCCAAATTCTAACTAGTCGTTGTCTACATCCAAGTGTATCTCGAAAGGGAAGGTTACGGATCCTGAGCTTGGACTATAGGAGCAACTCACAGAGGCTGTTTTTATCCCTCCAATAAATGCCTTGTTGGCATTAAAATCACCCAGATATAGCCGATGTTTCTCATTCATGTATTCTCTCAAATTAATTATATATATACATTTAAACATAAGTCAATCTTTAAAAAAAAAAAAAGATTAGTATGCGTTACAAGCAAATCAGTTCCATCAATAAACCACTAAACCACAAATTGTAGTATATATCTGATACATATAGGCCAAAACAAATTTTAAAAACATTTAAAAACATAGTTATATTTTGAATTTAGGAAGCTATTTTCATAAAAAATATAGGAAGCGCATTGTTTTAAATTTTTAGAATGTTTTTCCTTTATATGTTGTTTAACCAACAATTCGAGTATACACTCAAAACAAATACAAATTAGTTGAAACACTAATGTAACCTTATCTTATCTTGTTCCTCAGCCACAATGATCTACAAAAAAGATTTGATAAATATTTAAAAACGTTTCACAAAAAACTGTCACGCTATCACATAAAACTTTTTAAAAGAAGAAATGTATGCAAGATTACCTTTTAACAAGCCCTTAATCATATCGCAACCTCTAACTGTACTCTTGTTGTGTCTCTGCTCTTACACACTACCACATTTACTCTAACTTTACCGTCCTAATCTCCTGAAGACTTTTATATCGTCACCGGTAAACGCAACTCTTCAGGTCTTTTCGGAATATTCATCCTCGTGGCGGACTCGCACATAGAGAATCCAGTTACAGGAATCTGCTCGCCAAATTCTCAAATTATTTCTCGTCTCCATTTGTTTGTATGTCTTTCAGGAATATATCTTTAGCCCATGTCCTTCTGCTCAAGTAGCCAACAATGAACACTTATTTTTCATCCATATTTGAACTGTCCTCTTACCACACAGCAATGCAATGAAATACAAGTATTTTGCTCATGCTCAAACACAACAGCTGCACTCTCTTCTTTAATGGACAATAAACTTGCTTCATTGTTATCCTTTACCTCAAAACCGTCTTGATGGACTTGCGAAGACGGATCAATTTCATTGCATTCTGGGAACCTTAAACACCAACTTATCCACTACTTTTGGCCTGGTACAAGCTTGGTTTATAGTTTACCAGCTCAATTTCACCTCTCTTCATTGAAACCAAGAAGTCAAGCGGTATAACTTATTGTCTCAAGAAGGAACAGCACCGGCAATCCCCTGTGGTCCTAGTCAACATGAATTAAACGACTACTGCATGTTGTTAGTCATCAATATCTTACGTTCGGAATGGATTAGCATAACAAACGAGCCCACTTGCTTAATATCAGCTCTTCTAGTATATGGTTCCAGCTTAGGAATTGCAATTTGTATATCTCTGAAAATCTGTAGCAGAACTCTTGACGAGTATAAGCATTGCTGCATATCAAAAGTCAAACACGAATCACTTTTTAAAAACTTGACTATTAATAGTTGTTTCCGAGATGAAATCATGCCCCAGATCTCATGCTGTGAAGCTGGGATAGCAATGTTCTAAAAAGTGCTTTCGCAATGGATGGAGCACGGTCAGAAACAAACAACCAAATAATTTGTGCCATCAGGTATGATTACAACCCGGCCCCTAAAAACCAATTCCATGACATGTCATTTTCAGATGTCAACAATAGCAAAAGGCTACAGATATAAGTGATAAACCTTCATCCTGTGCCTGTTAGCCTACTAACAACGTTCCCTTGAATTTTCCCTTTAGGATGCGTACCATCAACAGCAATCACTCTCCTCACAAAAGCAAAACCTCTGATTGAACGGGGCCAACATGCCCATAAAAACGTTATTTGAGATACTACTATGAGCTGATCTAACTCAGATTTAAACACTGATCCTGGATTTGTTTCATTAGTCATGTACAACCCACTTTGCTAGTTGCCTTGTATCTGTCCTCAGGAGCTGCCTCTAACCAAAATATGGCCTTCCTTCTTTTGCTCATCGCAAGCCTTTTTGCTAATTTATATGCCCAGACACCATGATCTAATCAAACCTTCTCAACAAATCTTGTTTAGCTTGAGACGCAGCCTTCCCCCTCCCCCTTTTCTCGCATAGTCGCTGCAAAATATATGTACCTAACAGTTTGGCAGTTGCTTGCCTATTGATTTGCTTTCCTATGTGTTGTATCACAATTATGTCCATGCCATGTTACTTCCTCACAACAAAGAAATTAGCATGACTTAGCTTTTGTTGCACGCCATCTTCCAGTGCATTTAGCCAAGACACCCAAATATCTAATCGTGTTGTGTTACTGACCAAAATGACATGAACTCAAAACTTCCACTTAAGTGCTCCCATTTTATCATAGCCATCATCGAACTCTTCTTTGCTTCGGTAATAATACTGCCCATGTATTATCATACATCTTGAGTGCTGCTTTGTGATCAGCCTATAGATAACTTGATCGATCTGGAATGAGATGCCAGAATCCCTTTATCAGCAGTTGCAGGATGTATATAATGTTGGTGCAGAAGTGACATGCAACTTCCACCTTGCGATCGTATATACTCCTAAGACAATACACAAATGTGAAAACATATGTTTAGGATGCCTTCCTGACTCACATATCTATCACCTTCATTTTCACAATATTACTATCTTAGACACACCATCTCATTTACAATATCTCAGTATCTATATTCTATCAACTCACCTTTAAAAAACTCATATAATCGTAATGTGTATAAAATAAAAATTTTTACCCTCAATCACTTTATGAACGGAATGCAACAAAGGATAGAATCACCACTCAATTGCTGCAAAAATCGAGTGTTTCTCTATTGTATTGGATTGAAGTTGCTCTCTGTTTTCTCAAAACAATATGGTTATTTTGGAAACCTAAAGAAAGACGGGCCAAAGTGAGCGAGTCAATCAAAGAAATTACTAAAGCGGTAAAGAAAACATAATCATTAACTGTTACAAACAATCGAATCAGGTCTGAATCCTCTTGAATCTTCTTCATAAACATATTCAATTGACGATCATTCCGTATATAGACCGGTGGAGAAGTTTCTACCAAACCCTTCATTCGTTGAGGAAGTTCATAACTAAGTGTTATATCTTTCGCTAAACAAGCAAGTCCAAAATCCTCAACTAACATCTCAGCTAAACAATTCAATGTGATATCATCATGTACGTCGCAAAGCGATCCACCTCTATTTGAATCAATTTCAAAAAACCAATATCCTTTATCAGCTTGTGTCTACTTCCCACAAACTGAGTATAACTCTACCATATTCAATCTGAGTCAAAGGCAAAATAGAAAACAGAAATCAAAATTGTTTCATAGCATAGGAACCAAATGCTCAAGAAATAACAACACATGATTCCCCTAATCAAATTCACAGATTGAAGGAGTAGAAAACACTGATTAAGAGGAAACTAACAATGATTAAACGTTCGCTAACATTGATTAAACATTCGCTAACAGGTGATATCTACTTAGTTCGATACTTCGCTCCCCAATGTCAAAATCGAAACTAATCAAAGCATATATCTACTTAGTTCGATACTTCGCTCCTCAATGTCAAAATCGAAACTAATCAAAGCATGTAGAAACTGAGAATGACAGAAAGAAAGATGAAAGGAGACTAACCAATCAAAACAAGAACAAGAAGCAAGAGATGAAGAACTCGACGGAGAAGGATTGCAAAACAAAGACCTCGTTTGAATCTCTTTTCAAATACAGAGTGCAGAAGATGGATACCTCACCAAACTTAGCCTACGACATCGCCGGATCAATGTCGATGACAGAAGAAAACAAAGATGGAGACATCGCTGGAGTCGGAGAAGAACGTCGGAGAAGAACGTCGGAGAAGAATGTCGACGCAAGCTAAAAAAATTGACCAATTAGGAGCTTAAGGATTTTTGATTGTTTATAACACAAGAGTAAGTTAGTAATTTGATTGTTTAATGAATGTTAATAATGAAAAAATAAGGAAAGTGTGTAGATTAGGAAAACAATTTAATTAAAGTGCTAATCTAGGGTATTTCTCAATTTTTTTACATTACAAACCATCTAAGAGGTTTTCACATATCACACAAATAGATAATATATTTATTTTGTAGACCAATAATCTATTGGACAAAAAGTATAGTGTGACGGCCTCCACTAAAGGAAAAATAATAATAACTATGAATATCCACCACGAGGCAATCTGTCCCTTTTGAGTGGTTTAGGTTTATTATTCGGCTGAGAGGTACTGCTAGAAAGTGATTATTTTTTCATACAAAAATAAAATAAAATTGTAGTAATTGGGAATAATAATAATAATAATCTAAGACGCGATAAATTAGTTTGTTGTTTAATTTAAATACTGTTTACCAAACTACATTTTTAATAGTGTGGTACCTTTTTCATACAAAATATAGCTTTGAAAAATAGTTTACAATCATTTTAATATTCTTTTTAACAGTTCGAAGTTCAAACAATTTAACTAGTTTTCTTTATATAAAATTGAGCCCGCAGGTTTATGTAAATTGGAATAGTTTAAAGCGATTGCCTTAATTTTTAACTGGTGAAACATGAGTTATGTGAGTTTGGAGAAAATTATAACCAAACTGCAACTATAGAAAAGTACCATCACAAAACACGGGACGAAGTTGGATATCTTACAATGTCTCTTTCGAAAATTATTTATCATATCTTTCAAACGAATTGTGACCTGTGAATGATAAACATGTGAAACTTTTTCTTTGATGTATAAATTAAAGTCGTGTGATTTTAGAATAACCTAGATCGGGATGGATTGTTAGGTGGAACCATTGTTTTTGGGTGGATCGCATTAATGAAAATTTATGGCATGCATATATGCGTGGTCGCTCACGAACGTTCTAGACTTCTAGTGATGAATGTTCCAGTGTGTTTTACCATGTCACATGTACATACTTCTCAAAAACATAGTAGCCACAGTAGTATCTCTAAAACACTAACCCCCTGAATTCCTCATTATTTTGTGACACTTTATTGATTGGTGTATTTTCTTAATGATATCTTTCCCTCAAACTTAAACCTTTTTTGAAAAGAACCATTTTTGGACCGTTTACCTTACCTTTTATAGCTAATTAAGATTTCAAAGCATTAACTATCTTAACCGTTGAAAGAGCCAAATTAAATTAACGTATATACGTGGACATAATTAAAGTCGTTCAATTATTATGAACGATACTATTTTGAAGTTTTGAACCATCATATTTATTTAAATCGAACCGCAATGTATATTTTTATAAAATAATTCAAATTTTTCATTACAAAAAAAAAAAAACCGACGAACATGATCAAACTGTTCCATAAGGACCATACTAGTTCTGTTTCAATTTTTGCAGTAGATTTTCTAAGCTATGAAGTTTCTTTTTTATATAAATAAAACTGAACAAAATGTGTATTGAACGTTTTTATATAGATATGTGAAAATGATGTTTAATGTATTTTTTAATTGCTTATAAAAGTAATCAAAAGTTATCTAAGACATCATCATCTTATCGAAACTATTTTTTATCGTTAATTATAAAAATGATTAGGTTTGGTGAGTTTGGGCATATTCTCTCTTTCTTAAGTTTGTGAATTGTGGGGTTGTGGTCGGTGTACTATTATATTCAAGTGCTCTAAATTAAATCATTGTTGATTTATATCATTAAAAAAAACCGAAATATTTGGAAGATATATTTGATAAATATATATATTTTTTTCTCTTTTACATGAGAATATTGTTATTTGGGAAAGAGTAATATCTTCAGGCAACTAGAAAATTTGTTAGTTTTGCAAAAGAAATAAGGGGCACGAATCTGTATGATCAATATAAGACAAACAAGGTCTTAGTTTCGGTTTTTGCTAGCGAGTACACATTTTCTCGGTACAGCACACAATTTATGTGGTGGATCATGTTTGGTTTCTAGATTGTTTTCACATATCAATACGAGGATTAATTTAAACTTACGGTTTTTGGATCTGAAATAGAGACTTGCATCTCGTTTAATTCTAAAGTTTTGTTGATCTTGATTCTTGAGTTAAAAGGCGTTTTAGTGTCGCGATAGAATCTTATTGTAAGATTGTCGAAATAATTTTATAATGAATGTCTGAGAACGTATGTACATTGATAGAGTCGTGTTACTATTATTCATCGTTGCTCCATTTTGTTATTTGTTAGTGTCAAAGTTTATCTATTTAAATCCTTACAAATAAAAATATAGAGAGTATATAAGTTCTTTTTGATTTCACATCGACTATATATTTTTTTCTTTAATATGCTTGGTATAAATGATAGTTTATCTATTTAATTTAAACTGAATCTTATTTTTAGACCAATATGAGTTTTCATCTAACAAAATTAATAAACAACATAGAGCAATTTTCGTCTATTAGACCCAAAATAGTCAAGTCGACAAAAAAAAAAAAAGGGGAAAAGAACTATTCTAAATATTGTCGTTAAGTCGGCAAACCACAATTCACACCGCCCAATCCTTCCATTTGGCCGGCCAATAAGAAAACAAGAGTTTTTTTTTTTTTTTTTTTGAACTAAGACAAAAGAGTTCACATCACATTATTATTGTTGACTGAAACAATACTCCTACTATTTCTCAAATTTTGATTGTTCTTTAGTGTTTCAGTTAGATTCATAGAGTAATCTTATATAATAAATTTTTCTTTAGTGTTTCACTTAGATTCATAGAGTAATCTTATATAATAAAGTAAGGTTCGTTTAACCACAAGCTGACACGTGTCCTCTCTTATTTTTACTATTTTTCTATTTTATTTTTGATATTCTTATTTCTAAAAAACCATATATAAAAACAATAAAATTTCATAATTACACATTTAAAATCAATTATTACAATTAGAACATAACTTAACTCATTAATACATTTAAAAGAAACTCAAACAACATAATTGACTATAATTTTTTAACATGTTTCTTTTCAATTTTTCTTTATTATACCACTTGATATTCTCATTTACAAAAAAAACATATACAAAGATAATTATTTCTTTTAAATTACCATAACTTAACACACTAATACAATTTACAATAACTAATAAATTAATTAGACAAATTTCATTTTGTTTTTTATTCATGTTGATTTCCTCTTCCAAAAGTGATATAGTTTGTTCCCCTAACAAATGTAAGACTATACAATAAAATTTTAAATGAGACCATAAATTTTAAATTTTATAAATATACAGTAAATTTTTAATTACACGCCATAATTATTAATAAGACTAGATTGTTACATCTTTTCAACATTTTTTTAGGAATATTAGTTATTTTCATTTATTTTAGAAAATTAAAAATCATAATAAACACAATTTAGTTTTATTGACCATTACTCTTAATTAAACCAAGTTGTAACTCCCCTCAATATTTTCAGTTGATTATTTGTAACTCTCACATTTTTATGAAAATGTAAATCCTCTCATTTTAAGTATATATATAAAGACTATTCTCTCATCTTTCATCATCTAATAACCACACATTACATATTTTCAACATTTTAAGTTGATTATTTATAGCTCTCACATTTTTTTTATGTAAATGTAAATCCTCTCATTTTTAGTATATATATAACTATTCTCTCATCTTTCATCATCCTATAACCACCAAGTTGTTACATATTTTCAACGTTTATTTTACATCTTTTCAACATTTATTTCAAGAATGCAACTCTCTCCATATTAACGATCCTTCGCATTTTTTAATGACAATTTAAATTATCACAATACAAATGTTAATATGTTCTTTCTTTTAGGTTGTTTTTTTTAGGCGGAATTGCTAAAACTATACCCCAAATTGAGTTTGAATGCAAAACTATACTCCAAATTGAAACAAATGCAAAACTAGACCTTTGGGGTATGGAAATTACATTAACCCCCTTATTTGCAAACAAAAAAACAGAAATCGCAATTACAGTTCTAACCTCCGTGCTAAGTAGACTTCTTGAACGAAGTCTCACAGTAGACTTCGTAGAGTTCTTGAACGAAGTCTCACAGTAGACTTCGTCGACTTCTTGAACGAAGTCTCACAGTAGACTTCGTCGACTTCTTGAACGAAGTCTCACAGTAGACTTCGTTCATGACATCCATGAAGTCTGAACCGTAATTAAACCTTAGATTTAAATTAGGAAAATAATAAAAAATATTTTCAATGAAATTTCTTCTAAAGAAAATAAGATTATCTAAAATATGAACTTTATAAATTAAAATTTCCGAAACTTTTATAAATTTTAAGCATGTAAGGTTGATTATGTTCTAAAATACCATAAACAGTCGCAGACTTCGACCATGAAGTCTGAACCGTAATTAAATGTGAAATTTTAATTAAAAAATGAAAAAAAAATATTTCGATCAAAATTTTTGAAAGATAAATTATTTTAAATCAAATCGAATAGGTTTAAATAAAAAAATTCATAAAACTAAGCCATTTGATGTAAACCATGTGAGGCATATAGGTTAGAGGTTACCAATGGATGGGTAGAATCCATGCATATATCTTTAGGGTTAGACTTAGATGATATGTTTTTGATATAAAATGGCGATCCTTCGTATAGTTGTTAGATTTTGAAAATATTATACTATCTTGATGTCAAATGTTAGTATTTGTTAACAAAGAGTGAATTAAACGTTCGAAATTTAGAGTTTAGGGCTTACAGACTTCTCGAGTTTCGGGTGAAGTCTCACGGCAGACTTCGCATGTGAAGTCTGTAAGATTTTGTTATCGTAGACTTCTTTGTAGAAGTCTGATGACATTCCAAATGAATCCAAAAATTTTGAAATGTTTCGCAAAAAATTTGGGGGAAAATTTACATTTACTAAACAAGATAAAATGAAATTGCAATAGTTAATCTGGATAAAAAAAATTAAAAAATTTCATCGCTCTTTTTCTTCTTCGACTTCGAATCACCAAACGTCGCGACCATCTCTAAACGCCGACACTCTTTCTCCTCTTTCGCCGTAAGTTATCGATATTCTTTCTCCTCTTTCTCTCTTCTCGCTGGAAAACTATAATCCATCTTTTATTTTGATTCGCAGATCTGAGAATCGCAACCGTCTATTCATATCTTCAAAGCTATTCTGTTTCCGTCTTCGCATATCAGATGAGTAGCAGACGGTCGGTGAAGAGAGCATTGCTTCTAGATGACGATGAAGATGAAGATGAAGATGAAGATGAAGATGAAGATCCAGATGAAGATTAAGATCCCGATGAAGATGAAGAAGAAGAATCAGATGAAAGAGAAGAAATGTGAGACCGGATAATGGGGCGTTGTTAATGTGAAGAGTGAGGATGAAGAAGAAGATGGTGATACTAATGATGACTTGTACGTACCATTATCGCGGTTGTTCAAGAAAAGAATAACTAATTCTAGAGGAGAGATCATGGAAAGTAGAGATGGTGAGATTGTTTTCGAAGACAAGAAGAGAGAGTACGCGGATTTGGTCGAAAAGAGCGAATGATGAAGATGAAGATCCCGATGAAGATGAAAGAAGAAGAATCAGATGAAACTCACACTTACTAATCCAGACCCAGAGATGCCAAAGCAAAATTTTGTCGACCTGGTGAAGGAGTATTCACCAGGTCGACAAATTTTTGCATTGACATCTCTGGGTCTGGGTTAGAAAGTGTGAGTTTCATCTGATTCTTCTTTTCATCTTCATCGGACTTCTTCTTCATATTAGACAACAAACAAATATTTATTTTTAATTTCTTTTGAATGGATTGGAACTTTATTTCTTAAGTTTTATGTTAGTTATATTTAATTTCTCTTATTATGTTAATTATCTATCGGAACCTTTGATTTCTTATTATGTTGATTATCTTTAATTTCTCTTATTATGTTAATTATCTATCGGAACCTTTGACTTCTAAAAGTAAGCTTCACGAGTAGTATATACCAAGAGACTTCGTATTCAATGTTCACCCAGTTAGAGACTTCTCCAGTAGACTTCCAGCACAGACTTCCTCTGTACGTTAATTATATTAAATTTCTCTTATTATGTTAATTATCTATTGGAACCTTTGATTTCTTTTAGTTAATTATCTTTAATTTCTCTTATTATGTTAATTATTATTGGATCTTGATTTGTAAATCAAATACAAAGTTCGAAAAACCGCAAAAATACAAAAAGAACTGGTCTCAGAACAGCGAGAACACCTAGAGACTTCCAAAGTAGACTTCACGAGTAGACTTCACTAAGAGACTTCGTATTAATACAGAAACACTAGTTAGAGACTTCTCCAGTAGATTTCCAGCACATACTTCTCTATAGGAAGTGGTATATATCATTTGCATAGAACATAATCAACTTAATTTTATGAAAGTTTCTGAAATTTTTAATTTTATAAAGTTCATATTTGGGATAATCTTATTTTCTTAAGAAGAATTTGCATTGAGATTATTTTTTATTATTTTCATAATTTAAATCTACGGTTTAATTACGGTTCAGACTTCGACCATGAATGTCTGGAAACGTAATTAAATGTGGAATTTTAATAAAAAAATGATAAAAAATTATTTCAATCAAAACTTTTGAAAGATAATTATTTTAAATCAGATCGAATAGGTTAACCCACCAGCATGAGATTCTTCCGCATCATCATCATCATCATCATCACCATCGTCATTGACGTTAACCTCACCACCATCAGATATATCCATATCTTCGTCTTCAAACTCTTCTACATCCTGAAGGTCTTCGTCAACATTTTCACCAGCAACCTCATTGCCACTAGCCATACCAAACGACTCGAGACGCAAAGGCGTACATCATGCGTTTTACATAACTCAACCAAGGACCGCACTTGTCTATCATTTGAGACATGCATAGGTGGTGTAGGACAATCGTGTCCGTTAGTTGCAACATTGAATTCGGCAACGAGTAAGTTAACTCGAAAGTCGTTCTTGTCCAGCTCATAGTCTGCTAGTGCCATTCAATGAGTTACGGTGTGTACAAGAATCACTCAAGAAAACATTCTCCCTCCTTTGGGATGATCCCCTCAAAATGCCACTTACAGTCTCTCATCACCCATTCTCCAAAGACAGCAGGTACATGAACCATTTTCTGAAAGACATTTGAAACAACACAAAGGCAAACTGTTAGTTTGTTTCACAGTAGACTTCAAAGGTGAAGTCTGTTGAAAAATAATTATCAGAAATTTCGTAAAATCGATTTAAGATAGAATATAAGACATTGAGATGTGAAAATTCATACATAAACAACAAACATACTAATACACATGTAAAAATTTAAAATCTCGAAAATGCATATTATATATGATACAAATCCATTTTTTAAAAAGATAGTGCAAGAGACTTCTCGAACGAAGTCTACGCACAGACATCCTCTGTGAAGTCTAAATTTATAACCTAAACACCCATAAGTTCAGAAAAATATATTAAAAATAATTATGCGATTAAAATAGTTCAAATTTCTAAAATCAAATCCATACGTAACACACATGTTAGGACAAGAAAAAAAAAACTAATTACAAATAGGTCTAAAAATTGCATTTTTACTGAATTATCATTAGAGACTTCACAGGCGAAGTCTCTCAGTAGACTTCTTTGATGAAGTCTGCTCTGCTATGGGAAGCAGACTTCGCCGTGAAGTCTAAATTTATAACCTAACAACCTTATAAGTTCAGAAAAAATTAAAATAATTTAATGCGATTAAAATAGTTCAAGATTTTCTAAACATCAAAATCCATACGTAACACACATGTTGAGGACAAGAAAAAAAACTAATTATCAAATAGGTAAAATTGCATTTTTACTTAAAATTATCATTAGAGACTTTAACAGGCGAAGTCTCTTAGTAGACTTCTCCGATAAAGTCTGTTAGTAGACTTCTCCGATGAAGTCTGCTTTGCTATCTGAAGCAGACTTTGCCCGTGGAAGTCTGAAGCACGGGTCTAATTTGCAATTGACAGATTTTGACTTTTTTAGCAAGACTTCACATTGCGCAGTCTGCTACACAAGGAGACTTCGTCAGAGAAGTCTATACCCTTTGGGGTCTAGTTTTGCAATGACCACATTTTTGACTTTTTAGTAGCTCATCTAGGAAGTCTTTTCGGTAGATTAGACTTCATTTAGGAAGTCTATTACGTAATTAGACTTCCTCGATGAAGTCTTTATGCCTTCAGAGACTTCTTCGCCGAAGTCTACCCATGAAAGTAGGGTATAGGTTTTGCAATTGACCAGAGTTTGACTTTTACATGAGACTTCGTCTGAGAAGTCTATTTAGAAAAAGGGTTACTTTTGCAATTGACCAAAAAATTTATTTTTAAATTCCAGAATTCCGATGGTTGTAGACTTCATACGAGAAGTCTACCAATAGTCAATGTTTCGGAATTTTTGGTCAATATGCAAAACTAACCCCTTTTTCACGCAACTTCTCAGATAAAGTCTCGATAGAATATAGCTTCGTTCCGGTCAATTGCAAAACTAACGCGCTTTTTTCCGCAGACTTCACAGAAGAAGCTTTGTACAAAGTCAAGACTTAACGGTCAATTGCAAACTAGACCCCTTTAACCAGACTTCGACGGTGAAGTCTAAACACCGTTTTTTGTTTTCAAAGGAGAACTTCGACTTCATCGTGGTTCAATCGTGAAGTCTGAGACCCAAAAAGTCAATTGCAAAACTAACCCAGTTGACTATTGAGACTTCACCCATGAAGTCTGCCTCTGGAAAATCGGAGAAAATGAAGCAAAAATTACAAGATTCGGTTTGAGCTTGTGTTTAGCTCTTAACGGCCAAGAACTGATCACGCCAACAATACCCAAGCAACCCAAGCGTTATTATGCTCGATCTTAGTAAATCGCAAGATATATGGATGGTAAATATTGAAACGATATTATAGTAAATGGTTGAAATGAGAGAGGAGATCGACAAAAATGGAGCTTTTAACTCAGTTTTAAAGCATTAACATCACTTAATTCGGTTGTTTGAAGCATTGAGAGCTCAATTTTGTTTGGTAAGTGTGGTTGGGAACTATTGAAGACGATGACATTTTCGTTATTACGTGAGAATCTTTGGGTTATTGTTTTTCAAACCCAGCTACCAGACTTCACAGGAGAAGTCTGCGCTAGGTATTTTTGTGAAAAAAGAAGTTGGGAAGGGTATTTTAAGGCATTTTGAAAAGAAAAGGAAGAGGAGTCTAGTTTTGGAATTGACTTCAAATAAGGGTCTAGTTTAGCAAGAAGCCCATTTTTTTATAAATATTGTAAAAACTCTATATTTTCCACCTTATTCTTTCAATGTAATGTGAAAGAGAAAAGTATGACTTGGTATTCGACGATCCATATGAGTGTATCCATTTTTTCTGAAATAATTCAACCAAATTTTTATTAAAAAATAATTATTTATTTAATTATGTTTATATTCATCATCACAATTTCTATTAAATCCATTGATATTTGGATTTGTATGTCTAAAGAAGCAAATGTACGAGGATGAGGCAATGCGATTGCATTTTTTTACCTCATTCAAATAAGAGAAATATTTTTGTTTGCATTCATTTTTATTTAGCTAAATTTCATATTTGGATTGGATTCATGTAATTTTATTCTAAATCTCAAAAAACTTAGTTCTAATATATTCATAAAGGTTATGAGATTTTGTTTTTTAGTATTCTTACATAATTTTGAGGAAACAAAATATAAAAGAGATGTTAATTGACATGTGTCTTCTTACTATTTCTCTATTGTATCACTTGATATTTTTTTTTTCTAAAAAACATATATATAAAAAATAATTTCCTATTTTTAAAATCATTAATACTTAATTTAAATTTTAAGAGAATCATATTTACTGTAATTTAAAATTTGGTCTTAAGTTTTATAATGGAATAAACACATTAAACCTATAAATAAGATACTACGTGACATTAGTTATATAGTGTTGCATAATTTACTATATTAATTTAAACTCACACGTTGTGTGAGACCTATCATAATAAACAATAAATGATTATATTAACTAGTCATTTAATATTAGTTTTCAATTGGTTTAATATTAGTTTTTCAATTGGCTTAATATTATGCTTCTTAATATTAGTATTAATAACTATTTTCCTTTTTCCAATAATTGTATGATGTGAAATTATTTTAATAATTTTAAAAACCAGAAAAAAATCAAGAAAATCAAACTCTCTTTTGTGGACGACTTAATAATATTTTTAATATTTACTACAAACAAGAGCCCATTATTGTTTAAAAAAATTGTATTAGGTAAAGCTCATTTTTT
Organism: Crucihimalaya himalaica; assembly: GCA_004349715.1. NCBI lineage: Eukaryota > Viridiplantae > Streptophyta > Magnoliopsida > Brassicales > Brassicaceae > Crucihimalaya > Crucihimalaya himalaica. The sequence continues at coordinate 949,605 of SMJT01000004.1, read as the reverse complement.
TTTTTAAGTGAGATTTTGGGGTTCAATAAATAATATAACTGCAAATAAGAACACAAGAATAGTATTGCTTCCGGGACTCGGCTCTCAAGTAAGAGTATGATAATGCGACTAGCCAAAAGAAAAATCGAAAAATCGAAAGAGAAAAAGATGATTGAGTTTTGGGCCAGATCAAAAGGTGATCATTGGCCCAATCGGGTGCGTAACATACCCTCTCCGGCTTAATTAGCTCACACACATCATACCAAAAAAAAGTGGCAAACCAAAATATGCCGATATATGTCTATGGGAGAAGTAACTTTTCCTGACCAGTGAGAGTCTTTCGTTTTTAATACCGACCCAAATAACATACCCTCTCCGGCTTTTCCATGGTTCATTTTCTCGGTGACATTTACCATTTATTGCTTTTTTTTTTGTGCCCATAAAATTCTGCTAACTTCATGTTCAACTTCGTGCTATTTCTTATCTCAAGATGTTGTAAGTAGAAGCTCAATTACTACAAAACTATAAGAAACTGTGTTATATGGAAAGTACGGTTTAACAAAACAAAAATAATCGAAATCAGAAGGTGGAAACATGATCCACGAATTAACGCATACGAAATAGAGATTACCAATAAACTTAACGTATCAAAAAATTAACAAAAGGGGAAGTAAGTATAGAAAAAGCACCAATCAAGATACTAGCCAGTCAAAATCTTATAACTGCCAATTTTGTTTTTTTTTTTCCGGCCAAACTCCGAGCAGTTTATAGTTTATATTGCATGTACCGATGTCGTTTAAAGTTGTAGTACAAATGCAGAATCATATGCTCGAACGAATGCACAATGGTGTCATATCTTAGGTTACAAGGTGGTTCGGCTACATGAAAACGTACGACACATTTGGTAATCATCTACCCTTGAGTTTTGAGATATAATCCTCGGATAAGGGTGAATGGAGTCACAAACAAGTCTCATGTCCTGGTGATGATCAAGAGCTGGTGATCTCATACAATACCTTTACTTTGAATGGGAAACTTCTCTGGCATGCTGATTCCCCTAACATTGTTTTCCATGATATCTTCTCCCATGATGGCTTACTGATCAAGTTAGAACCATACAGTTACTTGATAGAATGTGAGGATATGATTTGATTCACTATTTGCCCATCTCCACGCTATAGGATGGTATGTATGTAGCATCTCTCCAGGATTTTTCGTGTTTATCGAATTAGGTGGATTGATGCCGTGCAAGAAGGGCTACAATGTTAGGGTTTGGCGGCTGAAGTGTGACTCTTGGGATTTATAGGGATTTCCTTTGAGTGTGATCCAATCGCGATCAATAACTTAGATATCGACATCATCTACCTATGGAACTCACAACACAAATGTTTCATTCGCATGTAATGTTCGGACATATGCAAAATATCAAGGCCGTGGCTGTTGTGGTGGTCGCACCAACAAGGAATCAAATGTGTGCTTCTACCCATGTTCCGCCTTTTTGTAATTTGTGCCTTTCTTGCAAGTTGTAATGTTTTCAAGGCTTGTCTTATAAAGTGTGTTTACAATGGCGAGGAGAGAACCAAAACGATCGATTTTCGTATATGGTAGAACTAAAATCATGCTCTTGATCCACTAGGCAAATCCGATCCACCCATTATAAGAGTATTATGTTAATCCATTATACACCAAAATGATCATCATCCTAATTGTGTCACTACTCCGACCTACTTACCCCAACTCTGCAGCATCCAACACTTGCACTCCTCCATTTTTCAAAGCTATAGTTTCATTGTACTTTCTAACCATTAGATAAATTCATCAAGTATGATATAGGTGATGTGATTTATTGAAATTACAATAGTTTTGACAAAAAAAGAACAGTACAAAGTGACGCAGAAAGCACCGCTAAATTATTGGGCCAATAATGTGAGCATTCTTATCAATCTAATAATAACTATATAGAACAAAGGCATTGATCCAAAAGCAACGGGCTTAAAACCCGCTATTTTACCCGACCCGTCTTGTCGGGTATGGGTTCATCGTTTTCAATTGGTTTTATATATTTGTTTTCTTCCCTCAAACTTTTTCCTTTTAACATTCAAGTCCCTCCGACAAGAGGCGACGCAAATTTATAACTACCGACCTCTGAGCTTGCTCTTTCTTCTTACTTCTCTCGGTCGGAATCTTCTCCGTCAAGATCCATCAAAACGGTCGAATTTTGGTATATTCGAAATTTCTGGGTTTTTGAATTAGGTGGAGGAGTTGATCGATTTTGAATGGCTTCTTCAAGTTTGGGGAGCTCAATCCCTGCACCAGGTAACACAACTTTTTCCTGAATCTTCGATTTCGATTTTTATCTAATCACAATTGATTAGTGTATTGGTTGTTTGGTCGAAACTCTTGAATTATGTAATTGGGTCAACATTGGTTGTGGCTATGGCTATGTTTCTGATCAAGTCTTCTGATTAGGAAACTAAAGTTTACATTTTTATTTGTTGGCAGAGGCTGTTCAACTTCTGGTTTCGTCTCTAGCTGATGATTCCTCTGTGGTTAGAGAAGCTTCCATGGCTTCTCTTAGAGATATTGCCTTGCTGTATGTACTATTTATCTCCTTTACTTCATTCACAAGACATGCATATTGAGTATTGGGAGATCTCTGATACTGAACTGTTGTGTGCTTTTTTCCAGGAATCCACTTCTGGTTCTTGATTGTTGCTATGCTGTGTCTCGTGGAGGACGAAGGGTAACGTTCTGTTTTCTTGGTTTTTTTTTTGGTCTGTCTCTTTTCATCGTCTTTTGTTTCCTTTTATTGGTGAGTAAATCTGTTGCTATTCGGTGTTGCAGCGGTTTGGTAACATGGCTGGGGTTTTTCAAGTAATGGCATTTAGTGTTGGTGCGTTAGAGAAAGGGGAGAGTGATGCAGTTTTCATGGGGAAACTTGCTAAGATTGCTACTGCTGAGATAATATCTTCCAAGGTGTGTTGTGAAGGCTTAACCATTCTTAAAGATTTACTTTTCATACTTTGTATAGTTAGAGATTTACATAGTGCAGCTGGAATTGTAGATGCAATTTTCGGAAATTAGCTTGTTTGAGATGCATAAATGGTACTCTCTGGCTTTTCACTCTTGGAATTTTCTGTTTCGATGTGTCTGTTTTCTTCCTCCATCTATGTGTCGTTTACGTGCTTAGATCTAAGGAGGTTTGTGCATTTTTCTTATGCGCTGGACAGAAAATGAATCATACGTCACTCATTCCTGTAGCAGAGGTTACCTAGAAATTTGACGTACAGAATTCAGGGTTAGATGATTGAGAAATTCTCATCATTCATAAGCAACGTAATAATTTCTATAAAAACAGGGGAAACTAACTGCAATTCTTAAAAAATTTCTCGCATTTGTTCATTTATGTTTCCCGATCATTTTAGCATCTTTTAATGTTCATCATAACATAGGAACTAAATGCTGATTGGCAAAGGCAAGCATCAGGGCTGCTCGTCTCAATTGGAACACATTTTCCTGATCTTGTAAGTCTTTTTTTTTTTTCCTCTTTGCTAATTCACAAGGGATTTCTGGACATTTAGAAAACAACTGTTCATTTAGTTCCATGCGACTGTATATTCCTGAGTTGTTTCCTTTTACTATTAACAAGGTTGCTGTAAGAGGGTTACTGTACAACATGACTGGTGGTCAAATAAATTACAATCTGGATTTACTTCTTGGGCTCCGCATATATGTGAATCTATGTTTAAAGAATGATCAGTATGCTGAGTAGGTGGTTATCTTTGATAGATTGCATGACAAAAAATGATTAGCTGATGAGAAAACCATAGTAGAGACTTTCATCTGTCATCATGTTAACTTCTGAATAAAGGCATTTTATAGTGTTATAAATAAAGTTGGTCCATTGTCTCTCTATTGTCATTTATTGACATCTATGAGGTAGATGGAGCCTATCCATTAGACGTTGGCCTTGATTTTCCTTCACCAAGCTATTTGTTTTTTTATAAGTCCTATTGTTCTTTAGTGTAATTTTTATCTTTTTAAATTGATATGGACAGATGATGGAAGAAATATTTCTTCATCTGTCTGGTCCGGCCACAGCTTCGCCTGCTATGGTTCAAATTCTTGCTGACTTTGCCACATCTGATGGTTAATTTCTAACTCTCATCCGCGTCCCTTTTTATCTATTGTTTCTTATACTGAAAACTTTATGGAAATTGCAGTTCTCTGATAATTTGAATTTCTTTCATATTTCCTTTGAAGCTTTGCAGTTCACTCCACGCCTGAAAGGTGTACTTTCAAGGGTGTCGCCTATTCTTGGGAATGTTCGGGACATACACCGACCAATATTTGCAAATGGTACAGTGAAAATTTTGTAATCCGTTTTTGTTTTGGGAGTGAAACTCTTATAAAACAACTACTTTGTGCCAAATTTTCTCCCTTATCCGATAAGCTGGATTTTGTTTTCCTGTACTATGTGGTTAGTTGACTCTAATTTGGCCTAATAGAAGTGTCATCAGGTCAGAGTTTGTTTACTTTCTGAACTAGTATGACAATTTAATTCATACTAACAGAAAAGTAACCTGTTGATCTGTACATCTTCACACTCTTTAAAATGGTGGAAGAGATGATCAACCCATATTGTGCAATTTGCATGTGTGCTAATATCAAATACAAGGAAGAGCTTGTATAATTCAAATATCCCAGCTAGTCTCTTGTACTATCTTATATTTGCTTACTTCGTCTCATATAGTAATCATTTACTCTATGTCTAGCATTTAAGTGCTGGTCTCAGGCAGTGTGGCTATACATCACAGATCTTACCTCAGATTCCCCGCTTGACAGTGATGTCATGTGAGACCCCTTTCTTTGTTCTGTTTTATTTCTGCTAGTTTTTGTGTTGAACACACTCAAATCAAAGGCTTCATCTGATGCAGGTCATTTCTGAACTCTGTTTTTGAGCTTTTATTGAGAGTTTGGGCAATTTCCCGAGATCATAAGGTGAGTCCTTCATCTCTTTTAGCATCATTCACCACTTTAGGTTTCTTAGTATTGTGTTTCAGTTAAACTTGCTCAAGAGATTATCAGGGTAAGCATATGGTTCGTAAATGTTCACAGACCGTTATTTCATAACAAAGACAATGAAGAACGCGAGTATGTAACTTTATTAAGATCAAAGAAGAAAGGAAAATTTGTTGTCTGGGTTTTTTCCCCAGTAATGTTTCTTTGATATTCAGAATGTAGAGAGATAAGTTTCTGCAAGATTTGCTAGTTGGTTGTTCACTCGTTCTCTAGACATGCCTCGTGACTTTAAAGTATGCTGAGTTAGTTGCTTCTCTTCTGAATAAGGTACGAGTATCTACTGTAGAGGCTCTTGGTCAGATGGTCGGTCTTATCACGCGCACACAACTGAAATCAGCATTACCAAGGCTTATTCCGACAATACTTGAACTGTAAGTTCTGTTTTTATTTTATTTTTCGTTCTATCTCAAGCTTACTTCTTAAAGACCCAGAGCCCAGTAAATTGGCTGTCTATTTCCCACTGATTAAAGCTTTGGTAAGTTAGAAAGAAGTAACTACCAAGCCATGGAATGCTTTTCGTGTAAACTTGTGTTTATGTTCAATTCTAAATGTAGCGATTATTCATTCCTTTCATTTCAAATTTTAGGTATAAGAAAGATCATGACGATGCTCTTTTGGCGACATGTAGTCTTCACAATCTTTTAAATGCCTCATTACTTTCTGAGTCTGGTCCTCCTCTGCTTGATTTTGAGGTATGGGTTTTCCATCATTTTCTGTTGCTAACGTGCCTCATTATGTACAGTCATCTTGCACATTGGTTTTTTAGATGTGATGCAGTACTGGAAGGATAAAAATATTTGTTAGACATTGTTTCATTTAAGCTTTGTTTCTTGTCAGGACCTCACAATTGTTCTTTCAACACTTCTTCCTGTGATCGGTATCAATAGTGAAAGCAAAAGGTGCTCAGGTATTTCAGTGGGACGAAAGGTAAGTCACTGATCGCTTTCATTCTATTTTTTGTTGCAGGGTAGGGTTGACAATGTGTTGTTAATGCAATATTAATGTCTCAGGCCTCTCTCATTTTTGAGCCTTCATTTTGTGAGCGATGTATTAATCTTTTGCCTGTTCTTTATCCCTTATGTTGCAGACATACAATGAAGTGCAGCGGTGTTTTCTGACTGTTGGCTTGGTTTACCCCGAGAATTTGTTTACATTTCTTCTTGACGTAAGGACATACTTTGTTTGATGGCTATGACTCTAGATATCATTTGTATATGCAATGCGAAACAGTGGCAATACCTAGCACTCATATTAGACTCAAGAAATATTCCGTGCCACGCATCTGTGTGATATTTTATACTGGCTTTTTATCTTGAAGTAAAACGTGAAATCCCTGTCTTCCTCATCTATTTTCACCAGAAATGCAAGTTGAAAGAAGACCCTTTGACGTTTGGTGCTCTTTGCATTTTGAAACATCTGCTTCCGAGGTGTATTTCTTTATCTTTTATCAGTATAACTTATAAATTTAGAGTTATTTGCCATCCAAACTTAATGATATTGCATCGCGTTCGGAGGTTGTTTGAAGCCTGGCACTCAAAACGGTCTCTTTTGGTCGATACTGCGAGGTCTTTGTTAGATGAGCAAAGTTTAGCTGTTCGAAAAGCCCTTTCAGAGGTACTGAACTGGCATATATTTTCGTACTAACTACAAATAATATGCATGCTTTAGCATTGTTCTTCTGCTTTGATGACAGTTGATCGTGGTCATGGCTTCACACTGCTATCTGGCCGGTCCATCGGGGGAATTATTTGTTGAATACCTTGTCCGCCATTCTGCAATAGGAGAGAGTGACAATCTGAAGGTAAGACCATATAACATAACACTTCACTTACAAAATAAGGTATGGTGCTCACCTGAAAAATTGGATGAACTATGTGTGCTGTTGAATGTATAACAAGGAACGGGAAAACTAATTTTTTCTTCACTAATAATATGATAACAATGGTCAGAAATAAAGAAAATCACTTCCACTATTTAAATTAGGAACGGAAAGAGAAAAGCGAAAGCAAGGAGAAAATATAGAAAAATTGAATGTTGTTTCTAGTTTCCCCATTCTTTGAGTTTGGACTGCCTTGCCTTCTTTGTTGTTATTATGAAATATGAGGGTAAGGCAGCCCAAATATATGGATCCCACGTCCTGCAGAGTGTTCCAGACGCAATAAAAAATTAGTATATCTGTTGCCATTATCTCATGCACTTTTTTCTGGTGCTTTAGATATTTCATCCACCCAGCTAAATTTTTATTTAAGAAATTAGTGATTTGTTGGCTTCATTTAAGAAAATAACTGAGAAAAGTGATAGGGTTGACTCCTGGGTGTTGCTGTTAGTAATAATCTAACGTTACCAGAAACCTGGAACATGTTTATTATCTTGCTCTAAGTTGTGTTATTGAGTCTTTTTATTAACTTGCTCCAAGTTGTGGAGTCTTCTAAATTCTGTATATAAGGAGCACATATGTTAGTGTTGTTTTGAGTACATAACTTGAACAAGTTTGAAGTACTACTGTCTCTGTTACTTCTATGTTTTTTAAGAATATTACATGAGCTACAAATATTTCTCTTAGGCAAAAGGGGAACCAGTTAGTCCAACACAGCTAAGAGCAGTTTGTGGAAAAGGTCTTCTGCTCTTGACCGTTACAATCCCAGAGATGGAGGTGCGATAAATTTGTCTTTTATAATAGGACTATCCTATTATAGCTTTCAGATTTTAATGCTAAAGACTATATGAAATTGCAGTACATTCTTTGGCCTTTCCTACTGAAAATGATTATCCCTAAGGTTTACACCGGCGCTGTTGCATCAGTAAGATCTTTCTTTTGTTGCCTAGATTGTTTTCTTTCAGAAAATGTACCTGGGTTAACAATACTGTTGATATAATTTGATAGGTCTGTAGATGCATATCTGAACTGTGTCGTCGTAGATCTTCAACCACCCCCATGTTAATCGAGTGTAAAGCTCGTGCTGATATTCCTAGCCCTGAGGTAAATTTGTTCTTACGCCCTTTCAGATGATCTATATATTTTGTCGTGTACGGCAAGATCTCAAAATTGAAAACACATATGCACATATATTATAATTGCAGGAGTTGTTTACCCGTTTGGTGGTTCTTTTGCACAACCCTCTGGCAAAAGAGCAGTTAGCATCCCAAATTTTGACGGTAAGTTTGTGTCAGCAACTTCGGAAATCATGTTATAGACTCACAGTTTGTCTAAAAGCTTAATCATTATAGTGCCTGGTATTTTTAATAGCTTACATGTGCATCTTTCAAGTTCTAGCTTTATTTAACCACTCTGTTGTTACTTCCTTCAGGTCCTTGGCTATCTGTCCCCTCTTTTTCCAAAAAACATCAGCATGTTTTGGCAAGATGAGGTACACTGTTGTTTGCTCAAGATATTCTAGTTTTTTTTTTTTTTTTTGTCCAGTCAGTTAGTAGAGAGCAAACTATGGTCAGATTGCACCGTAAATTTCTAGTATCTTTTTTTTTTTTTTGCATCATATTTTCTGTAGATATGAGTTAAATTATGACGGCTATAAAGAGCTACTGGACATTGTTTATCTTAGTATACATATTGTAATCTGACTTGTTACAAGTGACCCTAATTATTTTTCACATTTGGTAAGCTCTAGATTCCAAAAATGAAGGCGTATGTCTTTGACACAGAAGATCTGCAGCTTGATCCAACTTACCAGGAAACGTGGGATGATATGATAATCAATGTAAGCTTCAATCAACTAGTGTGAAGGAAAAAAAACATCTGCGCTGGAGTTTCTTTAAAGCCTAAATACAAAGCAATTACATATATTAATTTTACTAATCAAGCTTGTTATTTATATTACTTCTAATCATTGTTTTGTTATACAGTTCCTAGCAGAATCACTGGATGTCACCCAGGATGCTGACTGGGTTATATCTCTTGGAAATGCTTTTGCAAAACAATACATTCTTTACACTCCAGATGATGACCATGCAGCACTTCTACACCGGTAAAATTCTTGGATTTTCATTTTGTTTTGGTCTCTGATGAAGTTGAAGTATCTCTACTTCTTATTGGTGCACTATTTTGATGTTAGTTGTTGAGCAAAAATATATGGCTTGGATTGTTGATTTTTGAGCAGCATGTGGGTCAAAATTGTCAATCTTCAAAAATTAGAAAATGTATACCTAAATTGACATTGCTTTCTGGATTTTTTATCTGGTGATTTTCTGATTCCTTTTACCATATTATCGAAGTTTATAAAAAACATTCCGGTACCTGTATTGTACATATGCATTCTTTCTGTACTTCACTATCTGGCTGAAGAAGCTTGTTTTCCTTGTGATTCAAGTGCTTATTTTCAGATTCTGATAGATGGCTGATAAGTTTTATATTTTCTCTGAAAGCTGCACATAACTCCAGTATATAGCACCCATCCAGTATTTAAATTGATAATCGAGCAGAGAGCTGTGTCTAAAACCTCGTCTGCTTTGATTTCAGGTGTATCGGAATACTTCTCCAGAAAGTTAATGATAGAGCGTATGTTCGGGACAAGATTGACTGGATTTACCAACAGGCTGACATTTCTATACCTGCAAATAGACTTGGTTTAGCGAAGGCCATGGGGCTGGTATTTTGAATGTACTTGTCTTTTTCTCGCTCAGATGTTGATTTTCATCCTATGTTAATATGCTAATTGAATGTGTAGGTCGCGGCTTCTCACTTGGACACTGTACTGGAAAAGCTGAAAATCATTGTAGATAATGTTGGGCAGAGTATTTTCCAAAGGTTTATCTTGCTTGACTAATGAAATCATCGCCACATATAAGTTCTTGATATGCCTGCATATCTGTCACTCATTGTCGAATCTATTAGTTGGTTACTGTTTAAATTAACCTATATATCATCACATATATTTCATTAGTGGAAGGCTCTATCTTAAAAGTTTATAAATTCTAGCTGCATATGCCAAGTCTTCTTTGTGTGTATTAAGTTGGACATTTAAAGCTGTAGTTGCACAAGCAGAAAATGTTGTATCAAAAGGTTTCCTGTTATTAGATTATTAGCTCCTTTATTAGTCATGTTGTTGCTTCCAGGCATTCTAGAATTGGTCACCTTTACCACAGGTTTGCAAAATTTATTTCATAAAACTGACTTAATGTTCTCGTGTTTATTCTAGGATCTTATCTCTCTTCTCTGAGAGCTATAAAACAGAAGACAGTGATGATATACATGCAGCTTTGGCTTTAATGTATGGATATGCTGCAAAATATGCGCCCTCATCGGTTATTGAGGCCAGAATAGATGCACTTGTTGTATGTTTATAAATCTTCATTCTTCCATCCTGCTTCTTTTTCTATTATCTATTATATACTTATGCACCAGATTGACTTTGTGTCATGCTAGGAAAACCCCCATCTAATGAAATTAAAAATATTTATGAAGAAGATGAAAATCCAAGTAGTTTTCTGTGGCCAGACAGTGATTTATGTTGAATTGTAGTGACCTTGTTACTATTTCTGCACCACTTTTACTTTCAGATTCCAGTTTCATAATCAGATTTTGTTTTCATGTACCACAGGGCACTAATATGCTTTCACGGCTTCTTCATGTGCGGCAACAAACAGCAAAACAAGCTGTTATAACTGCTATTGATTTATTAGGTTAGTACATCATTGAAATATAGATGATGAAGTCATTCTTCTGATGACGGGGCAGTTCTTTCCTCTCTTTGATTTTTTCTATTACGTTACACCGCCCCACGTGGTAGGGGTATAATGTTAGGGAAATCTTGAGAGTATATAGGACCCTGATCTCTTGAGTCTTTGTGTGAAGGTCGTGCTGTCATAAATGCTGCAGAAAGTGGTGCTACATTCCCATTGAAAAGAAGAGATCAGATGCTTGATTATATATTGACTTTGATGGGGCGAGATGAAAATGAAGGTTTTGCAGAATCTAGTCTTGAAGTTCTACACACTCAGGTAGGATAACCTATGGCAAGATTCTGTACCATGTGGCATTTCTTTCAAACAAGCAGATACCCATTCTCTTTCTAATAAATCTTGTTCAGGCACTCGCTCTGAATGCATGCACAACACTGGTCTCTGTGGAACCGAAGCTGACCATTGAAACTCGAAATCGTGTCATGAAGGTGATTACTTTCTCGTTTGAATCCGAGTATAAAAAGAAAAGAATGAGATTAGTGCTATATGTTTTGTATCTATATTTTCTCTTGAAAATTATGCATGTTTTCTCGGACAGGCTACACTGGGATTCTTTGCTTTGCCTAATGATCCATCTGATGTCATCAGTCCCCTTATAGAAAATCTTGTGACTCTCTTGTGTGCCATCCTCCTTACGAGGTAAATTACTTGAAAAGTTTTAAATTCGCAAAGCTATTATCTGAATTTTTGGATAAGTTAGTTGTAAGTCATTTTTTGCTGTTTATTATTTCCATTGATGAAATACTTTCTGTAAAACTGTAAGTCTTCAGTGGAATCGATTTCTTAAAATATAATTGCCCATGTTCTAGGTTTGTTCTTTCAGTTTTACTTCTTTATTGAAAGTACTTTCCATTACTAGAGACTTAATTTCAAGTTGCTATTCTCTTATAAGTTCATGTGATCTGTTTAATTACCTTGCATAACTTACATGTTACTGATGTTAGATTAGATTCAGTGATTATGGTAGTAGATTTGCAATAATCTCTAATACTGAGTCCTACTACAAGTGCATGTACAAATTTGAAGTACCTTTTTATCCGCTTATTCAATGATATCTGTGCATAAACTAGTGGAGAGGATGGAAGAAGTCGAGCGGAGCAGCTTTTACATCTGCTTAGACAGCTTGATCAATATGTTTCGTCACCCATTGATTATCAAAGAAAAAGAGGTTGCGTGGCAGTTCATGAAATGCTTCTTAAGTTTCGTAAGCTTTGTGTGGGTGGCTATTGTGCACTTGGTTGTTCTGGGGATTGCCCACATAGAAAGTATGCAGACCGCAGTATGCAGGGGAATTTTTCAAATCTACCATGTATGAAGATATCTCTAAACAATTTGTTAAATTTTGTTCCATACATTATGAGCAGCTAATTAGTTTCCTTTGTTTATAAAAACAGCGGTATTTTTATTTCCTGACCGCGAGGTATTGTGCTTGGGAGATAGGGTCATAACCTATCTTCCACGCTGTGCTGACACAAATTCTGAAGTTCGAAAAATTTCTGCACAGGTATTTGATTAGTACTTATCCTGATCAACTTTCACAAAATGATGGGTGATCATTTCATTTGAGTGACATTGGTAATGGTTCCTCCTATTTATTATTGTTGTTAGATTCTTGACCAGTTCTTCAGCATTTCCCTTTCCCTTCCCAAAGCGGTACTCTCAAGCGGGCTGGATTCTGAAGGCTCCTATAAAGCCCTGTCTTCCCTTGAGGATGTTATTGCCATTTTGAAAAGCGTGAGCAATTGTTGGTTAGGTTTAGAGTTATGTCTTTCTTTTGTATGATTCATGTTCAGAGTGTTCGTTGAATCGACTTTCAGGATGCCTCTATTGATCCATCTGAAGTTTTTAACAGAATAGTCTCATCCATTTGTGCTCTTTTAACGGAGGATGAGGTTTGTTTTATTTTTTCTTTTGTATGAATTCTGGTGTCATTGGCTGGTTGAGGTCCCATTATGTTGTGCTATGTCATGTAGCTTGTAGCAGCCTTAAACAGTTGCACTGCAGCTATCTGTGACAAAATCAGGCAATCTGCTGAGGGAGCCATTCAAGCGGTTACTGAGTTTGTTTCAAGAAGAGGGAGCCAGCTTAGTGACAATGATATATCAAGGTACACCAAAGCTACTTATCATAGACGGGCTATAGTCATTACATTGTTGTCTGATAACCTTGTTCCCCTTTCTACTTTTGGTTCTTTTCTGGCAGGACGACTCAGTCCTTACTCTCGGCAGCAATTCATATAACTGATAAGAATTTGCGTGTTGAAGCTATTGGAGCTGTATCCTTTACTTAATTCTGTTAGCAAATTCGATTTGCATGTAAATGTGATTCTGCAATAATATAAAACTCACTGGTATTTACCTCGTATGCTCTTGGTATATTACTGCTTACCTTAATCTCATGAAGATCTCTACACTGGCAGAGAATACACAACCATCAATTGTGTTTAATGAAGTGTTGGCTACTGCTGGAAGGGACATCGTGACAAAGGATATAACTAGGATGCGTGGTGGCTGGCCAATGCAAGATGCATTTTATGTAAGTACCATTCTCTCCAAGAACTATGTCATAATATGAGATTATTCTCGTGCATGATGTTATTTTATATTCTTTCCTTTCATGGTCATATCATCTTCTACGAAAGTCTTGACAAAATTTTGGGAATAAATGTCTGACTCAAAGTTTGACTAGGCCTCTCATTGTCAATTATATTTTGATGCAGGCTTTCTCTCAACATACAGAGCTTTCAGTTTTGTTCATGGAACACTTAATATCCATTCTCAATCGTAGTTCTTTAGTTAAAGGTGATTCACATAAGGGAGAGAATACTAGCTCTTCTTCTGAAACACATGTGGAAGATGATATTCTTCAAGCTGCCATTTTTGCTCTCACTGCTTTTTTTAGGTACCTTTTATAAACCATCACTTTTAGTTGAGAGTACATGATTCACTTTTGGTGGCTAATATATTAAATTAACCAGAGGTGGCGGAAAAATTGGAAAGAAAGCAGTTGAGAAAAGCTACTCTTCTGTCGTTGGGGCTCTTACTCTTCAGTTGGGAAGCTGTCATGGACTTGCAAGTTCTGGTCAGCAAGATCCATTACGGTAACTCCTCTACTTTCAAGAGAACTGTAGGCAGATATTGATTGATACTCTTAATTTAGTAATGCCTTTGTAATCTCTTTTCCTCTTGGCAGAGTACTTCTAACTTCATTTCAGGCTTTCTGTGAGTGTGTTGGTGATCTGGAGATGGGCAAGGTACCTTTTGATTTAACATTAAATTGGTTCTGTTCAGTTTCTAGCATGATGAGCTGATACCTGTCTTTGCTTAGATTTTGGCTCGTAATGGGGAGCAAAGAGAAAAAGAAAAATGGGTTGATCTTATTGGCGATATTGCTGGATGTATTTCAATCAAGAGACCGAAGGAGGTACCTAGTTAATGCAGTTGTGTTTCTGAGGGTCTTTGTAGCCTTTTCAATTGATCATTGGTTCATTAGTTGAGTAGTGAATGGTGGGAACATGGATTTTCTCATGAACATTCTTGTTGGGAAGTCATGATATATGTGCATTGTAGTTTAGTACACATGAGGGATTCTTTCTGTCTGAAAAAAGGAATGAGATTGGGGAAGCCGGATCTATTTGTTAAGACAGCCTAACTGACTTGGTTACTTAGACATCTGTACTTTTTGTTTTTGAGACCTTTTTAAGACAGAGTAATGTAGAAAACAATCCAGTGATGAAGAAAAAGGAGTTTACAATTTCCCTTTAGACTGAAGTAGGACTTAAGGTTCAGTACTGGTGTTACAGGTTCAACATATTTGCATGATTCTAACGAAGGCACTCAACCGTCCACAAAGATTTCAAAGGGAAGCTGCTGCTGCTGCATTATCAGAGTTTATACGCTACAGGTATAATGTGTTCGATGTTCCTAAAACTTTTATTTTCTTTCATTTTGATTTTATTTCATACAGGTTCAGTTTTCTGGAATTTTACTCGGCTTAGTGATACATTGATTTAGATGCGTGTACCCATTCATCTAGTAAGCTCTGTTTGGAAGAAAAAAAAAGTGAAGGTCAAAGTGACGAAACTGGGTTTTGATTCTAGGTCATGTGTGTATAAAAGTTAAGGAAAGAAAGTCAAAGGACTGAACCATCGTGCCTGACATGTGTCATGAACAAAGCACTTCTTTGGTACCTTATCTTCGTAATTTCCTCTAATATTTCTGAGTTGCAGTGGTGATTTTAGTTCTGTAATGGAGGAGATGGTCGAAGCACTCTGCCGACATGTGTCAGATGATTCTCCGACTGTAAGGCGCCTTTGTCTAAGAGGATTAGTGCAAGTAAGAGTAATTCTGAGCAGTTTTTATTTACTTATCTAAATTGTCTAAGAGTACTAGTGCAAGAAAGAGTTATACAGATTAGCTTTATTCCTTATCATGATCTTATAGTAGGTTTACCAGAAAGTATATGCTCCTGTTGGATTATAACAATGATGTCAGTTCAACAGTTAAGGACGCAATTAAACACATAATTTATAGCATATTGATGCTATGACAGTTACTTGTAACATATACTAGAGGATAGCTTACGAGTTTTTAGACTGAGGTGGTTTGGGAAATCCAAAAATGTTTCTGCTGCCTTTATTTTCCCCAAATTAATTCTTCTTTAACCATCACTTAGCTGCTTCGGGGTTTTGCCAGATGCCATCTGCTTGTACGAACCACTACACAACTCAAGTTATTGGTGTAATATTAGCGTTACTTGATGATCTGGATGAGTCTGTGCAACTAACTGCTGTGTCATGCTTGTTGATGGTATTGCTCAAACCCCATTAACTACTCAATGTTTCTGAACTCTGACTTTCTGTCAGATCTATTAGAAATTTGTTGAACTTTATATGCTTGTTTTATTTTGTTTAGGTCACAGAGTCAGCTTCTAATGATGCTGTTGAACCTATCTTGCTGAATTTATCTGTTCGGCTTCGTAACCTTCAGGTAAGGTCCAGCTTTAAATTATCTGAAAGATTTTAGTGAAATTAATATAAAATAAAGCTTTTAGGCCAGAACTCGAGCTTGAACAGAAGAAAAATTGCAAAACCAGTTCTCTAAATTCACTAAACTGTCAGATAAAATTTTCTGATTGGAGTGGGTTGCCACTAATTTTACTTGAAATTCCAATTTGTAACAGGTTAGTATGGACCCGAAGATGAGAGCCAATGCTTTTGCAGCACTTGGAGCATTAAGTAAATATGCTATTGGAGGACAACGGGAGGGCTTTGTTGAGCAGGTGACACATACTCATTTCGTTTCCAATTCAATAATATGGATGTCGAGGAAAGAAGATATTTCAGTTTTAATCTAACGCACATTGGATGAAAATGTCTAATATCAGATTCATTCCTCCCTTCCGCGCTTAGTAGTACACCTTCATGACGATGATCCTAGCATAAGGCAGGCTTGTCGGGTAATTTTCTTCATAGCCTATTGCTCCTTTTTTGGTTTGAGGTATATTTGAGTTTACATATCTGTTATTTTTTTAATAGGGAACCCTCAAGCGGTTTGCTCCACTCGTGGACATAATAAATTATTCTAACCTCTATGATTCACGTGCTTTTGGTTCTGACGATAGGTACCAAATCTATGATTACAAATCTATTTTTTTGCGGAATGACCACCGTTATATTCTACATTTGTTTATTCTTTTCAGAACTGACTATGAAAACTTCGTAAGGGATCTCTCAAAGCACTTGGTTCTAGAGTCAGAACGAGTTGATACTTACATGGCCTCAACCATCCAGGTTAGACTTTCCTTTATCAATTTTCATAGTTGCTAAACTCAAACTATATATACAGAAAGTTCAAGTGATTACTACCCGATGCAGGCTTTTGATGCACCTTGGCCAGTAATTCAGGCGAATGCAATACACTTCTCTACCACCATGTTATCACTCTCAGAGGATCAGCACATAATCTCTCTCTACTACCCACAGGTATATTAGAGGAACTACATATAACATGCACATAAGTCTTTATTAGTTCTCAAGCCTGTCTCTTGTTCAGGTGTTTGAAACACTGGTTAGCAAGATGACCCGGTCGCAAGATTCAGTTGTTAGAGCAGCATGCTCATCGGCCTTTGGGTTACTGCTAAGATCAGCCAAGTCAACACTGTGGAGAGGAGCTCGACTTGATCGGACCGACTCCGGTAAAAAATCCAGTGATCCTGAGTCTGTTAAGAAATAACAGGTGCATTGCGGTCCGTGTGAATACCAGACCAGTTACCGCCAAAAATCTGGGGGTTCGCGATATATATTTATAGGTACAGTGTGCAATGAGAAACCATCCAGGTTTGTATGTTTGTTGTAAATTGTATTTATCTTTTCATCTTGTAAGGATATTGTCACTTGTGTGTCATCTCTATTACCGAACTCAGGAAAGAAACATTTACACGAAAGTGTTGTAGGCTCTGGTCCTCTTTTTGTTGATTGTGATATTTTGAAGGCTTCTGCTAGATATTAGCTGACTTGAAAGAGTCTAAAGAGGATTTATCTTCACTTACTGTTTCAAATGAGAGTGTAATCCAGTCTTTGAAGTTTCAAACACAAATTAGATTTTGGTAACATAAGTAATTTCTATGGCCTCTTTTTGTTTATTTTTTATTCCTGAGACTTGCGGTAGATGTAGTAGCTATCACTTACTGTTTCGTTATGAAGATATGTCTCGAAACTTTTCCTGCGAAAGGAAGGTTAATAGAAGATGTAGGATGGTCACAAACGGACAAAGTAAGTATTGGCCACGAATGTCTTGTAGTAAGCACAATCTGTGGACTTAATAAGAGGTGTTTGACAAGTAAAAAACTGTTTACGTCATCTATTACGTCTTCTGTTTACTTGTTTTTTTTTGCTCTCCACGCATCTTATTCTATATAAGTTCGCACAAATATAAACTAAAACCAAAACAGAACAACTTCAGAGTTTCTTACTAAGAGTTTAATCGGTATGGCTTCTGAAACAACCAACGAATCTTATCCTCTTCACTTTGTTCTCTTCCCTTTCATGGCCCAAGGCCACATGATTCCCATGGTTGATATTGCAAGGCTCCTGGCTCAGCGTGGTGTGATCATAACAATTGTCACTACGCCTCACAATGCAGGGAGGTTCAAGAATGTCCTAAACCGTGCCATTGAGTCTGGCTTGCCCATTAACCTAGTGCAAGTCAAGTTTCCATATCAAGAAGCTGGTTTGCAAGAAGGACAAGAGAATATCGATTCTCTTGACACGATGGAGCGGATGATACCGTTCATTAAAGCGGTTAACTTGCTAGAAGAACCAGTCCAGAAGCTCATTGAAGAGATGAGCCCTCGACCAAGCTGTCTAATCTCCGATATGTGTTTGCCGTATACAAGCAAAATCGCCAAGAAGTTCAATATCCCAAAGATCCTCTTCCATGGCATGTGTTGCTTTTGTCTTCTGTGTATGCATGTTTTACGCAAGAATCGTGAGATCTTGGAAAATTTAAAGTCTGATAAGGAGCAGTTCATTGTTCCTTATTTTCCTGATAGAGTTGAGTTCACAAGACCTCAAGTTCCCGTGGAAACATATGTTCCTGGAGACTGGAAAGAGTTCTTGGATGATTTGGTAGAAGCGGATAAGACATCTTATGGTGTGGTAGTCAACTCATTTCAAGAGCTCGAGCCTGCTTATGCCAAAGGCTACAAGGAGGCAAGGTCCGGTAAAGCATGGACCATTGGACCCGTTTCCTTGTGCAATAAGGCGGGAGTAGACAAAGCTGAGAGGGGAAACAAATCAGACATTGATCAAGATGAGTGCCTAAAATGGCTCGATTCTAAGGAACCGGGCTCTGTGCTCTACGTTTGCCTTGGAAGTATCTGCAATCTTCCTTTGTCTCAGCTCAAGGAGCTGGGGCTAGGCCTCGAGGAATCCCAAAGACCTTTTATTTGGGTCATAAGAGGTTGGGAGAAGTACAAAGAGTTAGTTGAGTGGTTCTCGGAAAGCGGATTCGAAGAAAGAATCAAAGACAGAGGACTTCTCATCAAAGGATGGTCTCCTCAAATGCTTATCCTATCACATCATTCCGTTGGAGGGTTCTTAACGCATTGCGGATGGAACTCGACTCTTGAGGGGATAACCGCTGGTCTACCGCTACTTACATGGCCGCTATTCGCAGACCAATTCTGCAACGAGAAACTGGTCGTGCAGGTACTAAAAGCCGGTGTTAGAGCCGGGGTTGAAGAGGTCATGAAGTGGGGAGAAGAGGAGAAAATAGGAGTGTTGGTGGATAAAGAAGGGGTGAAGAAGGCAGTGGAAGAGTTAATGGGTGAGAGTGATGATGCAAAAGATAGAAGAAGAAGAGCCAAAGAGCTTGGAGAATTAGCTCACAAGGCTGTGGATGAAGGAGGCTCTTCTCATTCTAATATCACATCCTTGCTACAAGACATAATGCAACTAGCACAATCAAATAATTGATTATATGTCATCTTTTCAAGGATATTTAAACATTTAATAGTTTTTTATTTTCTTTTTGAGAAATTCAATTCGATGCCTTAGTTACACACTTGTACGAATCAGCAGAAGAGAACTTGGTGTTAACTTTCACATTCTGGAGTCATCTTTAACTTCCCAAAAGTTGGTTTAAAGTTCGTTTAGTCATATCTAGATTTTATAAGGCTGCGCTTAATTTTGAGGTTTTTCTCCGACATACCAGTCGTGGATTTAAATTACAATATGACCGGGTTACTTACTACATACAGTATGATAAATATAAATATAATTCAGATCCATAAATAGATAACATTTACAATATCATATGTCAAATAATTCATAAAAGAATGTGAATGATTTTATCCCCATTTATGATTAAAAGTGTAATTTTATCCCCATTTATGATCAAGGCCGATTTCAGGAACTTTCTATTTTAATTTCTGAAACTTTCACGATTTAAATTTTGAACAAGATTTTATACAGTCTAACTAAATCTAGATGTTAACATGCAAAATAATTTAAATTTAACATAGCATAACCCAAAAAAAATTATACTATGTCTGGGACTTAGAAAAACTAGATCTAACAATCCAAAAAATTTATTGTTTAATCAAAATTATGGTCTTTAAAAATAAAAACTTAAAAATCTTAGATCTTTGATAATGAGAGACATACACAATTTTCTTTTTGGCTTTGTTCAAGCTATAATCTTTCATTCTTAATAGAAATAATTAATTCGACCTTTATCCAACTCAAATTATTAAATTAGTATTCACACATGTATATTTAACTATCGTTTTTTTTTTTTGACATCGTAAATTTAACTATCTTATATTAAAATATTCACTTGAATTGAAGATATATAAATAACGGCTATAACAAAGATAATGGCTATAACACCAACACGTTATATTATTACATGTGCATGACATTGTGAGCCATGTAGTTTTTGTTAACGTCTCGTAGATATAGCTGTCATGGAATTGGTAAAGAGTCAAGTCCGATTTGGCGGCTGTCGATTTATCATCTTTTAGTGCCATTTATAAGAATTAAATAAAACTTTGAAATTTCAAATAGAATTCGATGTTGGTAACGTCTGAGAGTCTTCTTTTGTCAGTTTCTTGAGACTTGAGAGTCCAAATAGCATATATAGGTAACTGAGAGTCCAAATTTGATTTTGTGTCTTGCGGATCAAGTCCCTTATTTCAATTCTGAATAAATCTCTTTGTAAGCTTTTCCATTAAAGAAAAGACACTAGACGACGCAAAATAGTAAAGATGAGTGAAGAAAGTTTTGGCCACGAAATATCATCTTCTAGTAAAAGCTCTAATACCAATTTTTCAATTATTATCCCATTATACCTTATGTGTCTTACATCATCTACGGCATCATGTTGGTGAAGCCTTTTTTTATCCTCACTATTCTTATCCATCTTATATAACCTCACACACACACACCCACACACACGCAAAAAGACTTGAGTATTCCACATTGAGTTGGATCCAGTATGGCTTCCGAAAAAGCCCACCAATTCCATCCTTCTCTTCACTTTGTTCTCTTCCCTTTCATGGCTCCGGGCCACATGATTCCTATGATAGATATCGCAAGGCTCTTGGCTCAGCGCGGTGTGACCATAACAATTGTTACGACGCCTCACAACTCAGCAAGGTTTAAGAATGTCCTAAGCCGTGCCATCGAGTCTGGCTTGTCCATCAACATAGTGCATGCGAAGTTTCCATATCAAGAAGCTGGTTTACCAGAAGGAATAGAGAATATGGATTCCCTTGATTCGATGGAGTTGATGGTACCTTTCATTAAAGCGACTAACATGCTCAAAGATCCGGTCATGAAGCTCATGGAAGAGATGAAACCTAGACCAAGCTGTCTAATTTCTGATTGGTGTTTGCCTTATACAAGCAAAATCGCCAAGAGATTCAATATACCAAAACTAGTTTTCCACGGCATGGGTTGCTTTTGTCTTTTGTGTATGCATGTTCTACGCCAAAACCTCGAGATCCTGGAGAATGTAAAGTCGGAAAAAGAGTATTTCTTGGTTCCTTGTTTTCCTGATAGAGTTGAATTTACAAAGCCTCAACTTCCTGTGAAAGCAAATGTAAGTGGGGATTGGAAAGAGTTCTTGGACGAAATGGTAAAAGCAGAGTACACATCATATGGTGTGGTAGTCAACACATTTGAGGAGTTGGAGCCTGCTTATGTCAAAGGCTACAAAGAGGCAAGGGCCGGGAAAGTATGGTCCATTGGACCCGTTTCCTTGTGCAACAAGGTAGGAGAAGACAAAGCAGAGAGGGGAAACAAGGCGGCCATTGATCAAGATGAGTGTATTAAATGGCTTGATTCTAAAGAAGAAGGTTCTGTGCTATATGCTTGCCTTGGAAGTATCTGCAATCTTCCTTTGGCTCAGCTCAAGGAGCTGGGGCTAGGCCTTGAGGAATCCCAAAGACCTTTCATTTGGGTCATAAGAGGTTGGGAAAAGTATAATGAATTATCTGCGTGGATGTTGGAAAGCGGTTTTGAAGAAAGAATCAAAGAGAGAGGACTTCTCATTAAAGGGTGGTCACCTCAAGTCCTTATCCTTTCACATCATTCAGTTGGAGGGTTCTTAACGCACTGCGGATGGAACTCGACTCTTGAGGGGATAACCGCTGGTCTATCGCTGCTTACATGGCCGCTATTTGCAGACCAATTCTGCAACGAGAAACTGGTCGTGCAGGTACTCGAAGCCGGTGTAAGAGCCGGGGTTGAGATGCCTATGAAGTCAGGAGAAGAAGAAAAAATAGGAGTGTTGGTGGATAAAGAAGGGGTGAAGAGGGCAGTGGAAGAATTAATGGGTGAGAGTGATAATGCAAAAGATAGAAGAAGAAGAGCCAAAGAGCTTGGAGAATTAGCTCACGTGGCTGTGGACGAAGGAGGCTCATCTCATTCGAACATCACATTATTCTTACAAGACATAATGCAGCAAGTGAAATCCAAGAACTGATTACATCATTTTTTTAGTAATATTATGATAGTTTAATTTAAATTGAGCATGTTATTCTGAGACGGATAGAAAAATTTATAACTATCTCTGCACTAGATGATCAATTCCGCTGTATGCGGTTAGATATGCTTGAAAAAAATGTAAAAGTTTAAATTGCACCTTTGCTTTCCTAAAGTTTCAGTTCTAAAATTAAATGTTTGAAGATTTTAATATTAAAAATAACATAAACTCTAGCCGCCGTCTTGCTTAAATATCCTTAAAAAAATTCATAAATCTTTAATAGACAAAAACTACATTATAACCCCAAAATTCTAAACTATATATGCACCGCTTAAGGTATCTCATACGGTGATAATGCATACACCACCGACGAACTTTATCCCGACCTCTTCTCAAGATGAATTGTATTTTTGTCAAGAAAAGAAATACAAAATAATATTTATCAATAAATAAAATGGCAGATGTGTTAACATATGTTATAACTTATATGAGAAAATTATATAATTAACGAATCCTATTTCTTGTAGTTTGTCTTTATTTGTGTTTTGAAAACGTTATTTCTCATACGGAGCAATCGATAGATTCCAAGTTTGTTATATTGCTTTTCTTATTCAAGTTGATTTTTGCGGCTGTTAACTCTTTCCACTTTGTTTTCGACGTAGTTATCAAAGACATATCTCTTATATGTTTGGGGCTTATATAAATACAAAAGAGCATTAAGTGCCCGCCACGAGACGTAATGATAATCTCTGTGAACCATATTGTGTTTTGTAACGAAGAAGCCAATTTGCTTATGTTCTCTCTTACGTTACTTTTTATTATATCATTGTCTTCCAAGTTTTTCATTCCTTTTCAAGAGTCAATAAGTATCAAATTAAGTATGCACAGACATTAGACAAACGCGCGCACACACAATCGGAATCAAAAAAAAAAAAAAAGTTAGAGAGTACGTCCTCATGGCTTCCGAAATGACCCGCCAATTTCATCCTCCTCTTCACTTTGTTCTCTTCCCTTTCATGGCTCAAGGCCACATGATCCCCATGGTCGATATTGCAAGGCTCTTGTCTCAGCGCGGAGTGACCATACCTATTGTCACGACGCATCACAATGCAGCGAGGTTCAAGAATGTCCTAAACCGGGCCATCCAATTAGGCTTACCCATTAGGGTGGAGCATGTGAAGTTTCCGTATCAAGAAGCGGGTTTGCAAGAAGGACAAGAGAATGTTGATTTTCTTGACTCAATGGATTTAATGGTACCTTTCTTTAACGCGGTTAACATGCTGGAACAGCCGGTCATGAAGCTCATGGAAGAGATGAAACCTAAACCTAGCAGTCTAATTTCTGATTTTTGTTAACATTATACAAGCAAAATCGCTAGGAAGTTTAATATCCCAAAAATCGTTTTTCATGGCGTGTCTTGCTTTTGTCTTTTGTCTATGCATGTTCTAAACCGAAACCTCGATATCTTAAAGGCTTTAAAGTCGGACAAAGAGTATTTCTTGGTTCCTAGTTTTCCAGATAGAGTTGAATTTACGAAGCCTCAAGTTATTGTGAAAACAAATGTTACTGGAGATTGGAAAAGAGTCATGGACGAGCATGTTGAAGCGGATGACACATCCTATGGTGTAATCGTCAACCATTTCAGGAGTTGGAGTCTGCGTATGTGAAAGACTACAAGGAGGCTAGGGCTGGTAAAGTATGGTCCACTGGACCTGTTTCCTTGTGCAACAAGATTGCTGCAGACAAAGCTGAAAGGGGGAAAAAGGCGGCAATTGATCAAAACGATTGTCTTAAATGGCTTGATTCTAAAGAAAAAGGGTCAGTGCTCTATGTTTGCCTTGGAAGTATCTGCAATCTTCCTCTGTCTCAGCTCAGAGAGCTCGGGCTAGGCCTCGAGGCATCTAAAAGACCTTTCATTTGGGTCATAAGAGGTTGGGAGAAGTACAATGAACTAGCTCAATGGATCTTGGAGAGCGGTTTTGAAGAAAGAACCAAAGAGAGAAGCCTTCTCATAAGAGGATGGTCGCCTCAAATGCTTATCCTTTCACACCCTGCCATAGGAGGATTCTTGACACACTGTGGATGGAACTCGACTTTAGAAGGAATCACCTCGATCGGGAGTTCCATTGCTCACATGGCCATTGTTTGGAGACCAATTCTGCAACCAGAAACTGATCGTGCAGGTGCTAAAAGTGGGTGTAAGTGCCGGGGTTGAAGAGGTCATGAAATGGGGAGAAGAGGAGAAAATAGGAGTGTTGGTGGACAAAGAAGGAGTGAAGAAGGCAGTGGAAGAATTAATGGGTGAGAGTGATGATGCAAAAGAGAGAAGAAAAATAGTCAAAGAGCTTGGAGAATAAGCTAACAAGGCTGTGGAAGACGGAGGCTCTTCTCATTCCAACATCACATTCTTGCTACAAGACATAATGCAACAAGTAAAATCTAAGAGTTGATTGTGTATATATTGTTGTTCTTTGTTAAATTATTGTTCACGTAATATCTTATTAGTTATTTGTTGGGTAATCGAACTCGTCTTGTTTTTCTTATTAAAATTATGTAAAACTATTAGATATAGATTTCCAGAAATAGCAACTTATATTCATTGAAAATTGAAATAGTGGAATAATCCCATTTTGAAGTATAGACAGCTGCTCTAGTGGTCCAGAGGAGTTCAACTTTGATATTTCTTCTAGCGGCTACTTAGAGTTTCGGCTTATCAACAAAAAACAATTGTCGGAAATCTCCCTAATAATTCCTTTTATGTATATTCTTTGTGGATTTTAATAAATTTAAAATCTAATCAAAATCATTTATTATCCAGTCACTGGTTTTTTATATCAAAATCATGTGTTTTAGTTATATTATTTGTTAACTATATAGGACATATTCTAAATTTTGTAAAACATAAAGTAATACATATTCTAAATTTCTTATACCAGTTTATATGTACTTCTAATTTCGTAGAACATACAAAATTTCAAATTCTAAAATTTTTATAACATAAATCATTTCTAAAATTCATAAAACAAATAGAATGTGTAGAATACATAATTTAAATGTTTTTGTACATACTAAAAAATAGAAAATGTATTTTACACTAGTCAAATTTCATCGATTTAAAAACTACTTATATTCGACCAAATAAAAAAAAAATCACTAAATTTTATTTATATTTGTCTATCAACGTGTTTTTTAGTTTTTTTTTCTTTTAAAATTGTCTAAAATTTGAAATAAGGGTAGTTTAGTTAGTGACAATTTAGTAATAAAAGTATAGATGGACAAATCCAATTGTAAACATCATTTATTTCCAACTTTCCCAAAATTGTAAAATTTCCAAATTTTTTAAACAAAAATTTGTCAAATCTTCTATGTTTTAGGTAAACAAAATATCAATATGAAAAAACTTTTTTTAATTAGCTTTTCTAAAACACAAAAAAGGAAAAAAATCTAAAAACTATGGGTTCAGAACAAGAAAGGGAAATGATCCATACATTCAATAGATTCCACCAGAAAAGTAAACATATCAAAATTTTACTTTTTGATGGTGTTTATATGGTTATTTTTTCAAATTCACTTTTTAAAAAAAATTAGAATCAATGAATTCTACATAAATTTTCAAATCATACAATGATTTTAAATCTACTAAAATTTATGACGTTCAAATCCATTAGATTTATTTTGTTACCAATCTGATTTTTCAACAGTCAAAATATTTGACATAAGAAATTTTTATTTTAAATGTAATTTTCATAATAATTTGATTTTTTTAAAAATATGTATTTTGAAAAATTCTCGTATTTATCGGATCCTAATCTAGTATGCTATAAAGATCAATCATCAAATTTGGAGTAAGAAAACAAAATACTAGAATACAAAAACTTTGATTTATTTTGAAGACATTCAAGCTTATGGGCCTTTTCGATGCTTTGAGGTTTGTAATAAAGAAGGAGAGACTGAGAGTCCGAGTTTGATTTTCTTTTTAATTCTTTGATCCAATATAGATATTTTGTGGTTGTGAACTCTTCACTATAAGTTCGACGTAGTTCTCAAAGATAATTTCTCTTACTTTTTCGGGGCTTGTAAGGAATACAAAAAACAAATGAATGCCCGCCACGATATGTACTTCGTACTGTGAACCACTTCGTGTTCTGTAACTGTAACAGATAAGCCAATTTGTTTTTGGTCTTTCTTACATCACATCTTAATATCATTATCTCCTTGACTTCCAAGGCTATTTTTCCTTTTCATGAGTCCATGAATATAAATATACGTATCGCACATAGAAACACACACACAAAATCAGCAAAAAAAAAAGAATTCCTCATGGCATCCGAAACTAGCCACCAATTTCGTCCTCCACTTCACTTTGTTCTCTTCCCTTTCATGGCTCAAGGTCACATGATCCCCATGGTCGATATTGCAAGGCTCTTGGCCCAGCGCGGGGTGACTATAACCATTGTCACGACGCCTCACAACGCAGCCCGTTTCAAGAACGTTCTTAGCCGGGCCATCCAGTCCGGCTTGCCCATCAATCTTGTGCAGGTAAAGTTTCCATCTCAAGAATCGGGTTCATCCGAAGGACATGAGAATTTGGACTTGCTCGATTCGTTGGGGACGTCATTAGCCTTCTTCAAAGCAATAAATATGCTGGGGGAACCGGTCGAGAAGCTCTTGAAAGAGATTCAACCTAGGCCAAGCTGCATAATCGCCGACATGTGTTTGCCTTATACCAACAGAATTGCCAAGAACCTTGGTATACCAAAAATCGTCTTTCATGGCATGTGTTGCTTCAATCTTCTTTGTACGCACATTATGCACCAGAACTATAAATTCTTGGAAACGATAGAGTCTGAAAAGGAGTACTTCCCCATTCCAAATTTCCCTGACAGAGTTGAGTTCACAAAACCTCAGCTTCCAATGATCTTAGCTGCTGGAGATTGGAAAGAGTTCCTTGACGAAATTACGGAAGGGGATAACACTTCTTATGGTGTGATTGTTAACACTTTTGAAGAGCTCGAGCCAGCTTATGTTAGAGACTACAAGAAGGTTAAAGCGGGTAAGGTATGGAGCATCGGGCCGGTTTCCTTGTGCAACAAGGTAGGAGAAGACAAAGCTGAGAGGGGAAACAAGGCGGCCATTGATCAAGATGAGTGTATTAAATGGCTTGACTCTAAAGAAGAAGGTTCTGTGCTATATGCTTGCCTTGGAAGTATCTGCAATCTTCCTTTGGCTCAGCTCAAGGAGCTGGGGCTAGGCCTTGAGGAATCCCAAAGACCTTTCATTTGGGTCATAAGAGGTTGGGAGAAGTATAACGAGTTAGTTGACTGGATCTCAGAGAGCGGTTTTGAAGAAAGAACCAAAGAGAGAGGCCTTCTCATAAGAGGATGGTCGCCTCAAATGCTTATCCTTTCACACCCTGCCGTTGGAGGATTCTTGACACATTGTGGATGGAACTCGACTCTTGAAGGAATCACTTCAGGCGTTCCATTGCTCACATGGCCACTGTTTGGAGACCAGTTCTGCAACGAGAAACTGGCGGTGCATGTACTAAAAGCCGGTGTGAGAGCTGGGGTTGAAGAGGTCATGAGTTGGGGAGAAGAGGAGAAAATAGGAGTGTTGGTGGACAAAGAAGGAGTGAAGAAGGCAGTGGAAGAGTTAATGGGTGAGAGTGATGATGCAAAAGAGAGAACAAAAAGAGTCAAAGAGCTTGGAGAATTAGCTCACAAGGCCGTGGAGGAAGGAGGCTCTTCTCATTCCAACATCACATTCTTGCTACAAGACATAATGCAACTGGCACAATCCAAGAACTGATCGTAACGTTTCTTGGTTTTATTCCAAAACGAAAATGATTGTAACGTTAGTCCTTGATTACATCTTTGTTGTCGAAAAATTTATAATATTTTTCTTTAAAAATTGTCAATAATGTCGAATCTAATAATCATATCATCCTAACAGCCCGTTCTTCTAAGTTAGTACATAGTTAAGATGAGTAATCAAAGATTAAAATTATTTAAGTATGTAACCCAATCAAAAAGACCAAAAAAAATACAATGAAGTAGAAGAAAAACACAATTTATAATACTCTTTTAGTTGTAGAAGGGTGTAGAAACCTGCTCCAGTGGTCCTGTATGAGGAAGATCTCAACTTCAATATTGCTTCTAGCGGTTCCTTAAGAGTTTAGACTTATCAACACATTTTGTTTTGTTCACTTGTTGAAGAGTTATCAACAACTCTTTCCCCCTCGATCATGACAACTGTTCATGATGTTTATATCTAAAGATGAATGTATACTGCAGAATTGAAAGCTGTCTTTGCGCATGAGATCATAATTTAGGGTTGTCCATTCCGGGACGGATTTGCCAACCCGGCCTCATTACTTTTTTATTGCACTTTCGTACACGTATGTTCGTTTTTAGATACATATATTTCAAAAGATAGATGAACATGTCGGATAAGAGACAGGTACTTGAACTATTCAATTCGACAAAAATAACAAAAATTACTGGAATATCCAAAACATCATATCTAAAATTTAAAATAACTATCCAATTTTCCAAAAGATAAACATAAATTAAAAATGATAATCCAAAACATCTAAAAAAAACATAATATTTCAAATTTTGTTTTTAAAAACATAATATTTCAAAACATAAATTAAAAATGATAATCCAAAATTACTGGAAAATCCAAAACATAATATTTCAAATTTAAAATAATTTTCAAAATTTCCAAAATATAAACATAAATTAATAATAATTATCCAAAACATCTAAAAAACATATTAAAAAATTTACCCAAACATCCAATATCCTATATTTTAACAAAATTATTTAAAAGGTCCAATCTAAAATTTGACTTTTACCCAAGTTAGTGAGTGTTTAGATAGTAATCCAATTCGATCTTAATCAAATGATGATGTAATATATGACAAGTGACAACAACAAAATGAGGAACAAGACGAAAAGAAGATATATTACATGTTTGTGGTCCCTTGGGTTCACTTTTCACTTATATGAGTTATATGCTAAGTATTATGTAATTTTCTAGTTACAAATATAATATGGGCTTTAAAACTATCTTACTTAAAGGCCCAATAATATATCAAGTTCAATAACTGTCACGAACCACTGCCACGTGGAAAAGGGTGAAAAAAACTAGAGGAATCAGTGCGGCGGTCGCCGGCGAGGACGTGCTCGTCGAAATAAACTCCTCTAACCTATAAGAGGACGGTCTGCCAAGGTAATCTCTCGAGCTGAGATTTTAAGCTCATTATACAATTTACTTCTCACTCATCTTTAATGGGCTCTTCTTAGATCATTGTGTGCTCACTCAAATTTTGGGTTTTTGTTCTTCGAGATTTTGATATCATTGAAATTCGTAAAACCCTAATGTTGGGCTACCCTACTGACTTGTTAATTTGGTTGTTGTTTCGTTAAAAGAGTGATCTTGCAGAGGTATCAATGGAAAGCGATAAAGAGGAGCCAATGGTGTTCTTGGACCGTACAACCCGAGCAACACGGGGTAAACGGTAAGAAACATTTCGAGCTAATCTTCTAATTGATGAATGTGTTTCACCCTGAGATTGTGTTTTTGGAATCTTTGTTCACTACTTTTCTTGTTTGCAGGATGACCAAGTTGCTTGATGACGAAGTAGAAGAAGATGAACAGTTTTGGAATCAAGAAGCTCTTAAAGAGGTTTGTTTTCTTTTTGTATATATCATACCCTCGTCAAGAGATGGCAATGAGTTCTAATTGTAGATGTTAAAATTATAATGGAACAATCAGATTTATAGCTAAGGAGTTGATAAGATACTATTGTAGAAATTTTCGTATGTATGTTGTCAATTTATGTATCTCTTTATCGTTGCTATCTGCAGGAAGAACATGATGATGAATATGAAGCAGAAGGTGAAGTTGCTGATGAGTTTGACAGCGACTTCAATGACGATGTATTTTTACGTGTTGCTTGTATATGAAGTGCTTATTCATCAAGCTATTGCGCAAGTTCCAGTTATTCTAATATTTCTTTCTTTTGCCTTTTGTTTGGGAATAGGAGCCCGAGCCTGAAGCAGTAGCAGAAAATGAAAAAGTAGAGAGGTTTGACCATTCTCGAAGCTCATCTTAATATGGCTATTATGTAAATCTGTTTTAGTTATGTTACAATCGTGCACGTTGTTTCAGGGATCTGCCAAAGAAGCGGCTGATTTACCCTGGGAAAACTGCTCCAAAGAAAAAGAAGAAGAAGACGAAGGTAGTTTCGAAACTAGAAGATATTCCTGGGGATGAGAAGCCTGGTGAAGAATTGGGAAATAAGGAACAAGACGAAAAAGAAGAGAATGAAGCACAAGAAGATATGGAAGGTGAGAAGGTCATTAGGAAATCGACACGGACTTCAGTGATTGTACGTCAAGCAGAAAGAGATGCATTGCGTGCAGCTATACAAGCAACAACAAAGGTTTTCTCAGAATTTATCCCCATTAGCTATTTACATTAATGGCTACAATTTGATCTCTCTTTTTTTAAGTCTTGCCATTTTGAATTCGTTCTTGTGTTTTTTCAGCCAATACAAAGGAAAAAAGTAGGGGAGGAAAAACGGATGACCCAAGAAGAAATGCTGTTGGAAGCTGCTCAAACAGGTTTGGATATTATGATGCTGCGTTCGTTTTTCTATCAGAAACTCAAATTACTGAAGTCAGGTTTTTGCAGAAATCATGAACTTGAGGAATTTAGAACGTGTCTTGGCAAGGGAAGAAGAAGTAAAAAAGAAAGCGATTGTGCATAAAGCAGTCTATAAGGGTCCTCAGATCCGGTATCTTTCAAAAGATGGTAAGCTCTCCAGAAAAATAGCTTTCTAATCTAATCGTATCGTTCTAAAAAAGTAAGAACTATATTATTTTCTAACTTAACATGCAGGATGCAACTATATAGAATTCTGTAATGGTGCGTCTTTCAATTCAGAGTTGTCGACGAAGTCTGTTCCTTGTAAGTAATTTTGTTCTGAGTTGTGTTTGGAGATGAACATAAATTTGTTCATATTGATCTCTTCTTTATTTTGGTTTGTTTTCTCTTTTCCAGATCCCGAAAAAGCTGTATGTGTGATTACGGGATTACCTGCCAAGTAAGAGTTTTTCTATTCTTCTACTTTGTCATTGGAAGAACAAGATCTCGTGGTATGAACACAAGTAGATTTTTTTTAGGTCTTTAAAAAAGAAGTTATTGGTTTCTTGGTTATCTACTTGTCGAAAAGAAATGATTACCTTTGTTATCTACCCAAGCAACCTGAATATCTTTCTCTGCAATTCCACAACTAGTTCTAAACTGTTATGTATCGCTGATACAGATACAGGGATCCGAAAACTGGTCTTCCTTATGCAACTAGAGACGCCTTCAAAGCAATACGCGAAAGGTGTCATTTGATTCAAAAAGTGCTGCATTTTTTTTTTCACTTAGAAAGTATTCATTTGTTGTATTCTTTAACGGATCAAAACAAATGAATGTTATTGATGGAAATAGGCCTCTAAATTGTCTTTTGTCTTTAGTGTTAGAATCTGATATGTCTATCTTCTTGGTTTTCTTGAAGGTTCATGGACGAAGAGGATGGTTTGAGAAAGAAAATGGAGATGGGAGATTTGTTCGATACACTTGTGGCGAAAGGGTTTACAACAAAACAAAAGAGAACAAAGATTCCGAAGCTAAACAAATCATTTACCCTCAGAAACTCGCCTCGTTTCCTAAAGTTTGAGTCCGAAGAAGAAAGTGAAGATTCAGATTAATAATCATCTCTCCCTGGTTTGGTTGGTATACTAAAACAAAAGCCTTTGTTTCCTTGAAACATGATCATGAACTCACAGTCGTAATCATGTTCTGTAGAATCTGCAGCTCACATGATTGGAACTTCCCACAACAAGTCTGTGTATATAATTATCAAATGAATTTGGTTCTCAGAGATTCGAAGCGAGATGAACAATAATGGAGGAAGTTTTCATGATCAGAGCTTGAAATGAAAACAACACTCTGATCAGAGATTGATCCCAACCAGAACCTACGACATCATTACAGAATCAGAGAGAGAAAGTGTAATTTTCTATACTTTGTTGACCTTGTAAATCCATGTAATTCTCTCTCCTTACTTGAACTTGTGAGTTGTGACACGAAAGATGATATTTTGGTTCAGGTAATATCAATTTCACATTAAACCGAACCGAATGAACTTTAAATTTCTTAGCTTCGGTTAAACCAAATTCCAAAGCTATATATAAATCACCGATTTGAAAAATTGGAACTTTACGTGATTACTCAGAGCGCCAATGGCATAATTTGACATCACAAGGTCCGACGTAGAATGATTCGTAGTTCAGATTCAAGCTTCAAATCCAAGAAACACCAATGCCTTATCTTACTCAAGCTTTGTTCCTCAATTAAACATCTTTTACAGATCCATGGCCAAATCCATGTTTCAGCTCTCCAAAATGACAGCTTTATCATCAGCGAGCTATTACGGGTATCTTCACTATCTCACGCCAAGGACCTTACTTTTGCGCGAACCCTTCTGGTTCACTCTTCTGATTCGACTCCTTCCACTTGGAATATGCTCAGCAGAGGCTATTCTTCGAGTGATTCTCCTGTAGAATCGATTTGGGTTTACTCTGAGATGAAGAGACGACGAATCAAACCTAATAAGCTCACTTTTCCTTTTCTTCTTAAGGCTTGCGCTTCGTTTTTAGGTCTCACTGCGGGGAGACAGATCCAAGTTGAGGTTTTGAAACATGGTTTTGATTCTGATGTCTATGTTGGGAACAACCTTATTCATCTCTATGGTTCTTGTAAGAAAACTTCTGACGCCAGGAAGGTGTTCGACGAAATGACCGAGCGAAATGTTATTTCTTGGAACTCGATCATGACTGCTCTCGTTGAGAATGGTAAGTTCAGTTTGGCGATTGAGTGTTTTTTAGAGATGATCAGTTGGCGGTTTTGTCCCGATGAGACGACAATGGTGGTTTTGCTCTCTGCGTGTGCTGGTAACTTGAGCTTGGGAAAATTAGTACATTCACAGGTGATGGTAAGAGAGTTAGAGTTAAACTGTAGACTCGGTACTGCACTTGTCGACATGTATGCAAAATCTGGTGGATTAGAGTATGCTAGGTTTGTTTTCGAAAGAATGGCTGACAAAAATGTTTGGACTTGGAGCGCCATGATTCTAGGATTGGCACAATATGGATTCGCAGAAGAAGCACTTCAACTTTTCTCGACGATGATGAAAGAATCGTCAGTGAGACCAAACTATGTGACATTTCTCGGTGTTTTATGCGCTTGTAGCCACACGGGATTGGTGGAGGACGGGTACAAATACTTCTACGAAATGGAGAAAACACACAAGATCAAACCAATGATGATTCATTATGGAGCAATGGTCGATATCTTGGGACGTGCAGGTCGACTAAACGAGGCATATAACTTCATAAAGAAAATGCCTTTTGAGCCGGATGCGGTTGTTTGGAGGACTCTACTATCTGCTTGTAGTATCCATCACGATAATGATAATAAGGGAATTGGAGAGAAAGTAAAGAATAGATTGATTGAGTTGGAGCCAAAGAGGAGTGGCAATTTGGTGATTGTGGCGAATAGGTTTGCGGAAGCGAGGATGTGGGATGAGGCAGCAAAAGTTAGGAGAGTAATGAAGGAAACCAAGATGAAGAAGGTGGCCGGAGAGAGTTGTCTAGAGCTAGGAGGGTCAGTTCATAAATTTTTCTCTGGATATGATCCTCGTTCTGAGTATGTATCCATCTATGAGTTATTAGATTTGTTCAAGTTTCACTTGACATGTGAGAGTAGTTTGGTGTCTAGTGATCTTAATCCATCTTCTTAACCTTTCTTCTAGTTTCTTAAATTTGACAGGGTTGATTCAACGTTTAACATTTTCTAAATGAATCACTTTAGGTTTATAAGGTCAAACTTTAATGTTTACAATAGTTATTTTTTAACAAAAGTTATAATCAATAACACCAAGTTTTTCTATAAAATTAAGAACAATTAGAAATGAATCAGAAGGTACTCTTTTATTTTCAGATATTATAAACTTTGATATACGCAATACAATTGAAATCTATGGAAAGTGTAAAAATCAAATTTGGAAAATATAAATGGATGTGCGATTGGAGCTACAAAGAAAAAACGTAGCCAATGGCAATATGGCATATCCAATGGAAGATTCTCAATTCTCGTACTGTAGATAGGTTTCATAATATAAAAATAAATAAATCAACAACGAAAAGTGAACTCTTTTGCATTATTTCACATTACTGAAACCAAGAGTTGTGTCTTTAGCGTTGGCCCTGGCTTAATGTCATTGATTTGCTTCCTTTTATAACGATTCAAATATTTTTAAAAATTTCTTGAATATTATGAAAATCCTAAATCAAAATACCAAAAAAAAAAAACAGTGCTTTAGACGATATAACGTTGAATTTTCGCTTTACATGCAATTATATTCGGAAAAGGTAAACATCAAGGTAAAAATATTAGTTAAACATCCATTGAAAGCATACTAACGTGAATCAACAACATAACAAATTAACAATTGAAAAATTCCTTTACCAAAAAATAAAGACAAATTAACAATTGATCATCACCAAAGTAGTTGATACGGTGATTCCTCTCATGTTTAATAATATATTATGTGTATCTTAGGTATGAAATACGAACAAGAATAACAAAATATATATTCCATGCCCGAAAGTTTAGTTATTTGATGTTTATTACGAATTTACAAGTGGAATAGTACGTCAAGTCATCGAATCCATCCTACAATTTATGAAATTTCATACGTACTATATTTGTTTTTGATTAATTTCGTAGGTGTTATTCATTATAAAATATAATCAATGATTTTTTCATAAAGTAAGCGTGAAAGTAAACATAAAAATGATTTATGGCAATATGATATAATGCATGGAGTGCGATTGGAGCTGAAGTGAAAAGGGTATAGCTAATGGGCAATATGGCATATCCCTTGGAAGATTCCCAATTTTTCAATTTCTCATCAAATCAATTTTTTTTTTTTCCAAAATAGAGAGCTAGAGAGTGAAATACTATCAAAAATACTATCACATGATATATGATTAATTAAAAGGTCGAATATCAGATAATTTTGCTAGCGTACAATGGACATAAGTCTATATTTGTATACGTATATGTGTGAGTCTATAAAGAAAGCATAAAAGCATCATTTATGAAACTCTCTCCACACAACCAAAACATGACGACGGTGGTGTTGGCTCTTCTTTGAAGAACCTGAGGTTTGAACCCGCGGTTTTAACCAGCGGGTTCTCTTATATGTATATGTAGATAGGGCAACTCGGATCCTTTGGCATTTCCTCGTTGTAAAATTGAAGAAGAAGTTGTGTGTATCGGTCTTCCCTTTGAGAGTTATGATCAAATTGTGTTTGGTTCATAGTTTCACTTCTTCCGGTTTGTATTATTCACCTCTTGTCTCTCAATCTCTTTTCATCTGTGTTTGTGGTTTATGTTATAAACTTGATAATTATTACCATATAGTTTATGGATTGATGCTGATCAGTTTTTAATTTGATTCTGCCAATTAATTATAATTCCACAACTAGTTATGTTTACATGTTCTTATATATATATTATTATTATTTCATTAATATGATTGAGAACAAGAATACAATATCTCATCTTAATTATTATTACAAAGATAATATAGAAGTAACTATAGCAAGAGTACAATCATACAATCATCATCATATATGTTATAAATTAGTTGGGTATATTATATTTTTTGGTGAGGTGCTGGTTCTTAAGAATCTCTGTCTTCATAGACGGTGGAGATTGGTTACACTTTCTATGACAATCGGAACATTCTCCTGCTGATTTTGAGAAGCCACAATGGGGACGACACAACACATTGCATTCCGCCTCAGATTTTGCTTCACCTCGGATCATACTTGCCGCTACTATCAACACCATCATCAACATCATCATGCTCAAATTCTTACCCATCTTTCTTGTATCTATTTGTTTTTTTATTTATTTTGTTATCGTTTATGTTGTACAATGAATGAGTATATTTTGTGAAAGTAAGTCTCTCTATTTATAAGTCTAATGAAGTGATTTTTTATTCATTTTTTTTACTTCAGAAATTTACAAGTGTAATATTTTTGTAGGAGTATTTTATATTATAGCAATAGAGTTTTAATAATATATTTATATTGTGTTTATTTATATCTATGGAATATAATCTAGAATTTCTTTGTAGGGATTTTCCTTGTAGATTTGTTTCTAAACTAAAATATTATCTACCTATTCTAGCATGGAAATAAAATTAATATATAAAAATTTATGATGTTTTTAGAGCTTTTAGTATTAAAAATATATATATATATCTTATTAGCATAGCATTCAATTTTAAAACACTAAAGGTTTATGCACTTAGTTGGATAGGTGTTATGTTAATACTATGTTTTAATTTTCTCACATTAGTTGTTTTAAGCTTTAGATTTTATAATTTCATTTTTCTTTGTTGGAGATAGGATTGGCAATCCTATCAGCCCGACCCAATAAAGAGTTTAAGGCCCATTTGCTGAGTGAATAAGTGTCTCGCCAGTTCGACCCAGTACCGAGCAGATAGGGCCCATCCGTTTGAGGCCTGAAGAGGAGACTTGGCCTCTTCGATCATCAAGTTGCCGACCCATCACGTCGGGCGCGGCACTCAAGTGCGACTCGGCGAGGGATTCGACTTCGTCGCACACGCGCTGGGTAGCAAAGGCAGTTGGCTCACTATAAATACCTCTTGCACTTCATTAATGAGGGGTTCCGCGAAATAGCTAAAGAACTGACCTGAGCTAGAAACTTTTAAGTTATTTGTAACACTTCCGACGAATTGTTTAGAACGCCGAACTGAATCCCAGCTGAATCAGTTCGCCATTCTAAACGACCACCGTCTTTTGGTGAAATACAAGATTCCGATCTCATTTCCGAACTGATTTTTATCGCAACCATCCTCAATCTATTCTATTAAATGGAAATATCGTCCCCCCCACATTAATCATCAATCAATCACAACCAACATATACCGACTTATAACTTGTTTATTTATATTAGTTACTCTTGAGACTAACATTCTTTATTTAAACTTTCAAGCATATCCAAAAATATTTTGGGTAATATATAACTATGTTTACAATAATATACAAAATAATTTGACAAAAAAAAATATTCAAGGAAAAAGCAAATCTAGCAAAGCAAAAAATTCGTCCGTTAAAAAACGAAATTAACGAATGATCAAAATGGACCCGCGAAACTGTAAACAAACGCAAATCATAAACGCAGTTATTTTGAAGGAAAAACGCAAACGTTTGCAAAATCTGGGCCTTGGGCCCTATTTTTTATATTCAAGAAATACCCTTTTAAAATATTAATATTTACGAAATTTGCCACTGCTTTGTGGACTGTAATTTACTGCAGTTCTCTATCTTCTCCTCCCAATGGCTGCAAAATCCCAATAGCCCACCTCAAGGATTTGGTTTCATCTTCTTCGTACAGATCCATGTCTGAAACGTCACCTGAACCCTAATTTCGCTGAGATTCGATCGGATGTTAACTTCCAAAGCCTGATATCTCCTCGGTTCGTCTCTGATAATTCCATCGTAATCGAACTGGTTGAAAGACTCTTCAAGGTTCGTTTCGTTTATCTCTGTGCTAGATTCGAGAAGCTACCCCTTTTTGAATATTATGATAGTACGATTAGATTCAAGCATGTTTAATTGGATGTGTTTGCTGAATCTACTCGTCACTGGTTCATATCAGTTTGCTTCTCCTTTTTTTTTTTCCCTTCCTTTCTGTTCTGTGTAGATTTCATTGGGGGAGTATTTTGTTGTAGAGCAGATTCGTTGCAATGACGGAAGAGTTTGTGCCCGAGTCTATAGGCGGCGGTATCAGTTCGGTTTGGCAATCTCCGGTTAAGCAGATGGCCGTAGACGGTGGTTCTTGTGGGGAGGCTGGTGATAGGAGTAGGACTAGCTGTAAGAGAATTAAAACGACTCAGGTCAATGGTTTTATTGTTTACACTAGAACTAGGAAGACTAAATTCACCAAGCTTCACGAAAAAGATGAAAATGCTAGATTGTCGGAAAATGTAATGTCAAATCATCTGGAGGAGTCAAAACCAACAAGTAGTGTTACAGATGGCTCAGTTGATATGTGTCACAACAACTCGATACCTGAAACTAACATTAGTGGGAACTCTTGTGTGAAGAATACATTTGTTGAAAGCCCCGCCAGGAAAATTGCTGTGAAAGAGAGATTAGTTACTGGCAGCTTGGCTGAAAGTCCGGCAGTTGAGACTGATAGTAACTCATTAGTCGATGTTGTAATTGATGACATCAACTTTGTAGAGCTGTTACATGAAGAGATTCCTGTTGAAGTTCTCTCAGAAGGAAGCCTGGATTTTGAGGTAAAGAGACTAGGACCTACAGTCAAAACCATGGGAAAATCATATAGCGTGTCGAAGGAGAAAAGGCATGGATCTTTTAAGCGTACAGCACAGATCTATAAATCAATTTTGAGAGTGAAGAAGGTAAACAACATGGTGCCTGAGGATGTGGATGTTCTTGTTGAACCAGACTTTGACCACGAGGGTTTAGATGAACATAGTCATTCTGGCAGTCTGGCGGACAAGTCCATTTTAATCCACAGGAGGCCAGAAACAGTGAGGGAACTTTTTGAGACCGGTATACTCGATGGTGTGCCGGTGGTTTACATGGGTACTGTTAAGGTTGGGCTATTCAGTTTTGTTTTGTCTGCTTTTGTGACCATTTCATTCTAGCTTAATCTAAAAAGTTATTTTTTTTATGTGCCAGTCTCAAGCCTTTGGTCTCCGTGGCATCATTAAAGATGGTGGAATTTTGTGCTCATGTTCCTTATGTGACTGGGCTAACGTAAGAATTTGTTTCCACCCTGCAACTTAGAATGCAGGTTGACTTTGATGATTTCTACTTATTCTATCAGACGTACACTAGTATATAAATAATTTTTTTTTTTGTAGGTTATTTCAACTTCCAAATTTGAGATTCATGCTTGTAAACAATACAGACGAGCATCACAATACATTTGCTTTGAGAATGGTAAGAGCCTGCTAGATGTTCTGAATATTAGTAGGAACGCTCCTCTACATGCACTTGAAGCAACAATTCTTGATGCTGTTGATAGTGCTTCTAAAGAAAAATGTTTTACCTGTAAAAGATGCAAAGGTGGGTCTGTTATCTTATTTCTCCCTAGCTTGTTCTAATATGTATCGATTTCAAAGCTTTCTGGTCAAAATTGAACTTTGATGCCTGTGCTTTCTAGGTGTCTTCCCTTTATCCTCTCTTGGCCATAGAGGGTTTCTGTGTATATCATGCTCGGAGGTAGAAACTTCTGAGGCCAGCGCTGCTGCTACAAG
Organism: Crucihimalaya himalaica; assembly: GCA_004349715.1. Classification (NCBI taxonomy): domain Eukaryota; kingdom Viridiplantae; phylum Streptophyta; class Magnoliopsida; order Brassicales; family Brassicaceae; genus Crucihimalaya; species Crucihimalaya himalaica. Next base: position 909,903 of record SMJT01000004.1, on the reverse strand, counting down.
AACCTTAACTATTGCTCCTGCATGCATAACATCTCCGGTTAAGAGTAGATTGAAGATAACAAGAAAGTTGGTAACCTTTATTCTATGTACTCGTTGTCATAAGGTGTCTCTTCTTCTGTTTAGATTTACATCTTATGTGTAGCGAAAAATGATTTTCTTTGGGCACCATGCATGAGTATAAATATTCAATTCTGCGCTGTCTTGTTTTACCTTTTCAGGCCATCAGAATCCACGTCAAAATCTCCAGTATTTAAGTCACCACTTGGAAATAGCACTCGAAAAATAACAAGAAAGTTGGTACCATTCTGTTGCTTTTTTTGATGTTATGTGTGTTGCATCTTCATGAATCATTGCATGAGAAACTACACTTTTCTAAACCATAAGATAGGACTTGATTTACAATTTTTGTTGTCGCTTTGGCATGTTATATTTAGTGCATGTCCTTGCTTTCTTAGATTTGGTTATCAAATCTTATATCATCACCTTGCGTCTCAGGGCATTACGTCAAGCTTTGGTTGGGAAGGCTTATCTCAGCGCGTCTACAAATATATCTTCACATAATAAGTGCAAATCTAAATTTAAGAAGATGTTGGTATCTTTACTTCATGATGATCTTAGCCAAATCAACACTGATGATAAAGAGTCTTATTTTGATGCATCTGGTTTCCTTGTATTTCTTGAAGGTTGACCCAACATTCTGTAACCCCCAAGGCTTTGACAAGCATGTCCCTTTCTGTTTCTTCAAAAAAGAGGAGTTATAGATTAACAAGAAAGTTGGTATCACTTGTTTATAACAACCTTGATTTTGTTTATTCTGGCTGGTTTCCGTCTATTAACTTTTACTTATTTCCTTTTTCATACAGGGATCACGGATTGCATAAGTTAGTGTTTGAGAAAGGGGGAATACCAGATGGAACTGAACTAGGATACTATGCCCGTGGACAGGTTACTTACCTTATCCATTGTGTGGTTATATTGTTATATCCCTCTTCACCTGGCCTTCTCTTTTAAGACATATATCACTGTCGGCAGAAATTGCTCGGAGGCTACAAAATGGGCGCTGGAATATATTGTTACTGTTGCAATTGTGAGGTATTATTGGATATTATACAAACTACATCATGCCTTATCAGTTAGTTCTTAATTTGGCATTTTGTGTGCAGGTGAGCCCCTCTCTGTTCGAAGCTCATGCAGGCTGGGCATCTCGTAGAAAACCGTGCGAATTTGCTCTCTTATCTCTTGTATATGGTTTTGTTGCATTCCCTTAATGTCTGATTATTCTCTATTGTTGCAGGTATTTTTACATTTATACATCTAATGGTGTATCTCTTCACGAATGGGCAACTACTTTCTCACAAGGTCGGAAATATTCTGCTAATGACAATGATGACTTGTGTGTTATTTGTGCTGATGGTGGAAATCTTTTGCTCTGCGATAGCTGCCCAAGAGCTTTCCACATAGGTAAAGCTATACGTTAATCAATTTTGCAGCATTCATTTCATTTTCGTTCTCTCTCTCTCTCGAATATTTTTGCCTCTACTTCGGTGCCTACACTTGTTGGTGAAATATTACATGCAGGATTAATTCATTTGTATGATTAAAATACTGATCTAGAAAAAGATATATGTATATATTAACAAGCAGGATCATCTCGAGAACCTTTCCCATATCCACTTTGCTGTATTTCTGATCACGTCTCTTAAACAAGAGGGTCTGCTGCATTCTTATGTTTTCAGTCTCTTTCGCTCAACATGTCTGTCTGGTCTATGTAGAATGTGTTTCCCTTCCAAGTATACCTCGTGGTAACTGGCATTGCAAATACTGCGAGAAAAATTCCAAGAGCGAAATTGCTGGAGAGTACAATGTTAATTCTTCTGCAGTTGGACAATCAGAAGGAGTTGATCCTGTTGATCCTGTTGATCAGTTAGCTGGACGATGCATTCGCGTTGTCAATAACATGGAAGCTGAAACAAATGGGTGTGTATTATGCAGGTAATTATTCTGATAATTCTTCTTCTTAATGTGTTGTATACTTAAAATTGTTTGACAATTGTCCTGAAAAGATCATGGGTATCACTTGTACTGAGACAATCAGGTCTATCTTAAATTACTTGTTTCGGAAGACCGCTAGGTTCCTTAAAATAATTACCTTTTTTATTGGACCATTAGGTCTTGTTAAAGTGTCTTAAAAGCACCGGTTTTGATGTGATAGCTGCGTTTTGTATTTATGTGTGGCCAATAGTAAATAGATAAAACTAATAAGTCTATATTTTTACAATCTTATCTAAGAATAGATTTTGTCCACAGTGGTTCTGATTTTTGTAGATCAGGATTTGGGCCACGGACAATCATAATATGTGATCAGGTACTTTCTCAATCATGGCGAGATCTTAAATTAAATTATTCTGTAAATTTCATATCAAACTAATTACCACTTTTACTTTATCTATTTTGCAACAGTGCGAAAAGGAGTATCACATTGGATGTTTGAGTAGTCAGAATATTGTGGATTTAAAGGTGACCACATATAGCTTCAACCCCAGCTTACAATCTTCTGCCTTTTTTCACAGATTAGATCGTTATCTTTAGTCTGTCTGCCCTGATTTCAGCTTAAACGGTGTAATATGATATTCTGACAGGAATTACCTAAAGGAAACTGGTTTTGCTCCATGGACTGTACAAATATCAACTCCACATTACAAAAGCTACTCCTTGGTGGGGCGGAGAAGCTTTCAGATTCTTCTTTGGGAATAATACAGATGAAACAAGAGAGAACTGATTTAGATACCATCAGTGATCTTGACATCAGATGGAGACTGATCAGCGGCAGAGTTACTTCTCCTGAGAGCCGAATGTTATTGTCTCAGGCATTGGCTATTTTTCATGTAAGTGCCTCTGTTGTCCGAAATTTAGAATTAGAACTTTATGTGATAACAATTTTTTGTTTCGATTAGATAATTGGTACTGTTAAACAAAGGACAAATTGGTTTAGGTCATGGCTGATTCTCTTTCCATTTGATCTTGGTCGGCAAGTTATGGGGCAGGGTAACTAGCAAATGCTGTACATACTACACAATATGCCAAGGAAGGTTGCATAGGTCTTCATTATCCTTAGTATAGTAACTTAAAACTTGAATCATGTATATATATAAAATATGAAATAAATTATCATCTTGATTTGGTTAGTATTTACATATATCTCTATTTCTATGCCTACAAGTTGAACCAAAGTAAGGCATAACCATGAATAATAAGTACCCTCTTCTGCAAAAAAATTATAATTTCGAAATGCAGAAGCTTATTGCGCAAGCTTTTATATCCCTCTGCATTTTAAATGGAATCATGAATATATGACAAACATTTGACCTCCATAACTAATCAATAGGAATTTGCTAAAGTCTACCATCGTGCCCTAAGTTTGTGCAGTGTCTTTCTTACAGGATTGCTTTGATCCTATAGTTGATCCAATTTCTGGTCGCAATCTTATTCCGAGAATGGTATATGGGTGAGGACTTTTCCATCAATGCCTGCTTCAAGTAGCCTGACTTTGATCCGTATAACACTTTCAAATACTATCAATAACAATCACAAGTGCATGTTTCGTTTAGGAAGACTATGCAAGGACAAGACTACGGGGGAATCTGCTGTGCTGTTTTGACTGTTAAGTAAGATCTCTTCCCTGTCGCTATCTAACTAGAAGCCATATTTATACTGCTCTTAGGCATTGATTTGGCTTTTTCTGCTGCTAATTTATACAGTGCGACTGTTGTTTCTGCTGGACTACTACGAGTATTTGGCCGAGAGGTTGCAGAACTTCCATTAGTTGCAACACGCATGTGCAGCAGAGAGAAGGTAATGTCTTTCTTGTCTCTTAAACAACCATATCTAGAAGATAAATACTGTTTCCTGATTGACATAAGAGGAGCCTTCCTTAACTGAGTTTCATGGGGTTTTTTATACAAAACAGGGTTACTTTCAATTGCTTTTTTCCTGCATTGAGAAGCTACTTTCATTCCTGAATGTTGAAAGCATCGTGGTTCCAGCAGCTGAAGAGGCAGAGCCCTTATGGATGAACAAATTTGGGTTCAGAAAACTTGCACCTGAACAGGTAAAACGATGGATTTGACTCGTTTGTGAATTGAGTAGTTTTTGGAATTTGTTCTAAGAGAATCTCATAACAATTAAACCCTTTCATTGCTACAGCTCAGCAAGTATATAAAGATGTGCTACCAAATGGTGAGGTTCAAAGGAGCATCCTTGTTGCAGAAACCGGTGCACTCTCACCAAGTCATTGACAAGAATATCAAAACTGGTGTATCTTTAGAAGAAAATTTTGATTTGAAACAACCAAAGGAGTCGTATGTTCATCCTTTGTGTTGAGGTAAAGCAAGTCATGGATTTGGTTAAAGATGGATTAAAGAGTGAAGGGTTTAGGTTTTAAAAGAGTTCTTACAACAGACTTGTGTAAATTTTTGTAGATGCGAAGCTCTTTTTTGTTACATTTTAGATTCACATTTTTTTTTTTACTTTTGTTCTTTTTGGGAACAAAAGTTTTCGTTCTACCAATATATTACAAGAAAAATGTTTGTGTTTGGTTTATAGTAAGATTGTTACTCTCTTTTCAAATTATGCTCTTGTGATATCATTTTTATTCAAATGTTGCACCAAAATTATTTTAAAAACAAATTTATAGTGGAATCGAGTCAAAATAGTTTTTGGATCCATCATTGTTTGAATATATATACAGTCTACTAACTCGTAAGGATGTATAAGATGTTAATAGTTTAAGAAATGTAAATGAGTCAGTAAATGATTATGTTATTCTTATAAAACCATACCAATAGCAAATTTGGAGTTAGAAAGTTTATCGAGTTGTGCATTTTACTTTCCATCGTATTTATGTAAATGAGAAAATATTTCGACGAGTCAAACTTTCAGACTCTGTAAAACTTTGTTTTCCATCGTATTTAAAACTTTCTTTAAAACTTTCTTTAAAAGTTCAGACTCTGTAAAACTTTGTTTTCCATCGTATTTATGTAAATGAGAAAATATTTCGACGAGTCAAACTTTCAGACTCTGTAAAGTCTTAAAATCTTTTACCAATATAGATAAAACACAGACAATTATATTAATCAACGTAAAATTTAAATATAGTAATTAGCTTTCGTAATGGTTTTTGTTAAGCATCATTAGCCATCTTGGCGTGTACCCCCAACTCGCTCGTCTGCCAACAACTATTCCTTTATAATCATTTAATAGTTTTCCAACATCGTATAAAGTCACCCATTTCATATTAAAACTCTTATAAAACTTCTAGATTGTTACATAATATTAGTTCTATGAAAAGATACGAAATAAACCCTTAACAAACAAAAAAAAATGAGAAAATACGAAATTGTAATTAATTCAGAAATTAAATGCCATTGGATGTTTGCTATAATTAAAAAGAAAGTGTTCAATCACCAAACGTATCTGATTGAGTATCACAATGTCTTCGAAGCCCATATCCTTCACTTTACTCTCACGCCACTCTTCCTCAAACATGTATAAATACTAAACAACATTTCCCCTCTTTTTACTTATAATTAGTTGAGACACACTAAACTCAGTCCCAATTATCTTAACCATGCCCATTAAACCGGTTTTAACCACTCTAATAGCTCTTTTATTCATCATTCTTGCTCTCTACACGATTCAATTACCATCATCTCTCTCTTCTATTGTTACAACTATCATAACCAATTCCCAACTGGGAGCATTAATAGCAATACAGTCAACATTCTTTGGACACAGAAGCTATCATCAACCAATAACATGTTGTGAGAAATGGACGTCAAGGCTTATACACCAATACAAGACTTCTCTTGTGTTGACTGTTGATTTGCATGGTTGTGGTAACTTAAGCAATGTACAAAGCGCAATTGATGCTGTCCCTGATCTAAGTACTTCCAAGACTCTTATCATCGTCAATTCGGGTTCTTATAGGTCCTATCTTCAACTCCAAGCTCTTGTTCCTTTTTTTCTCCTCTCTCTATTTTTTGTAATGTTTTGAGTTCAATGTAAGCAAGCAGGGAGAAAGTTACGGTAAATGAAAACAAGACAAACATTGTTATACAAGGAAGAGGATATCAAAACACATCCATTCAATGGAACGACACAGCGAAATCCGCAGGAAGCACTGCTGATAGCTTCTCCTTTGTAGTGTTTGCAGCTAACTTCACAGCTTACAACATCAGTTTCAAGGTAAGAAGTTACAAAACCTAATTATCTAATATATATGATGATTTGAGTGCTCATGTGTGTATATGTTTTGAATGGAGGAAGAACAATGCGCCGGTACCAGAACCTGGTGAAGCTGATGCACAAGCTGTAGCTCTAAGGATTGAAGGGGACCAAGCTGCCTTTTATGGATGTGGATTCTACGGGGCTCAAGACACGCTTCTAGATGATAAAGGAAGACACTTCTTCAAAGATTGCTTCATTCAAGGGTCCATAGATTTCATATTTGGCAATGGAAGATCACTCTACCAGGTTAATAAATATAACACATTATTCATGACCTTTTCAAAACATGACCATAATTAATAGAGAAATTCCTTACAATACCACTAAAATAAATTTGATTTCCAAAAATAGTATCATTAGTTTTATTTTCTAAAAATACCATAAATTTTTTTGTTTCCAAAAATACCACAAAAACTAAAAAAAAATGAATTATAAGGATTTGTAATTTAAATATTTAAATTTGGGTTTAGTATTTTGGATTTATGATTTAATATTTTGGGTTTAGACTTTAATTTTGAGGGTTTTAGTTTTGAGGGTTTAAAGTTAGGTTTTCATTTTGTGGTATTTTTGAAAAAAAATCAATTTTTGTGGTATTTTTGAAAAATAAAACTAATGATGGTATTTTTAGAAAACAAATCTATTTTAATGGTATTTATGAAAATTATCCTAATTAATAGTCTAAAATCGCATGCAGGATTGTATGATAAATTCAATAGCTAAGGGAAATACATCTGGAGTTACCGGATCAATCACGGCTCAAGGAAGAGAATCAAAAGATGAAGAATCAGGATTCTCTTTTGTGAACTGTAAGATAGATGGAAGTGGAGAAGTGTTGCTTGGAAGAGCTTGGGGAGCCTACGCTACCGTCGTGTTCTCGAACACTTACATGTCTGGAATCATCACTCCAGAAGGATGGGATGACTGGGGCGACCCGGCCAAAGAAAAGTACAAAGAGAGGGTTTTTGTCTTTTACGTACACATTTCAAACCATACATAAAAGATTTTATTACTTATAATCTTATATGGATTTATTTTTCAGGACAGTGACTTTTGGAGAGCATAAGTGTTATGGACCGGGAGCAAGTTACAAAGAGAGGGTTTCGTATGGGAAACAACTCACAGATTCTGAAGCATCTTCTTTCATAGATGTTTCTTTTATAGATGGCGATCAATGGCTTCGTCACACTAACACACTCTCCGATCTTACATCTAAAGACATTAGAGATGATCTTATTGGATTTTACTAACGTACGTATATAAAGGATACATAGGGGAAAAAAACATTCAAATATAGCTAGATACATATATAGTCACATTGAAATCTGAGTTGCGATGAAGATCATATATATATAGTCTGAGTTCGATGTGTTTAATTAGCTCAATCATTCAATCATAACATCTTCAGACAAATCCATCAAACGAAAAACATGTGTTTAATTAGTTTCATATTTTTTAATAAAATTTCTAAAGTGATTCGTGGTAGAGGTGCAAGATAGCTGTAAGTACCCAGTTGCAAATTCTCTTATCGAATGAAAATAAAATTATAGTCACACATCACTAACAAATGGTGATACATACTGGCCGGTCCAAAGCCTAAGCAGGCCAATGATTAGGGGCCAAAATTTTATGAGCCACTTTTTTCTGATTTTTATTGTTTTTTTACCTAAAATGTTATTAAAGTGATGAAATTTTTACATACATATTTCATTTCGATTTGGTTATAAGATGTATATCCCTATTTGGAACATAATAACTATTAAAATAAAAGAGCTCTAAACTTTATTTGAATGAAGGATATCTCTAGACTCGTATTTTATATTTGTATAAATCATAATCATGTTCATGAAGACTCTTCATTAAAGAGGAAAGATATGGCTTGTGTATTTTGTTCTTCTTAATCTATAAATTACACATATATATGACGTAAATCTATAACACAATCTAATTCACCTCATCAATGTTATTAACACCAGAAAAAATGGTAATTTCATTTATCTTATACGGTGAATCTTGCGTGATTCAAGAAAATTCTTCCACTTAGGTTCGCAAGACGAAATATATTGAAGAAAAGTGGCGAAATCGGTGTCCATATACTGTGGTGGATTATATTCATCGACAAGCTTCGGTGATGGCTTCACGACAGAGGTCAAAGGGAAGCTGTGCAGCGACGCCACCGATATCCTAGGCTTTGTGGAATTCACCAATACCCTATGTAGCACGCTTTTGTACCTCCCATTGCTAAATATCTACATAGAATCACCAAAATTGTTAGCTTTTCTGAGAAAAAAAGAGAAAAATTTATCAAACATCTAGAAATACAAAATGATAATTGTTATGACAAAAATAAAATCGATATTTTTTATGAAATGGAAAGAGTATCAAATGAAGTAAGTTGGTAAACAAGAAAACGTTTAAAGAATATGAGAATTATAAATAGAGTACCTCGAGATGATCACCGACGTTAACAACAAAAGAGCCAGGGATGGGATCAACAGTGACCCACTCGTCACGGAACAAAATCTGAAGGCCCTCGACGTCGTCTTGAAGGAGAAGCGTCAAGAAGCCGTAGTCTGAGTGCGGTGGCATCCCTAGCGTCAGCTCCGGCTCCGGGCACGGCGGATAACAGTTCACCACCACCAACTGACTTCCCTCTTCCAACTCCTCCACCGCCTCTTCGCCGCCGTCGATTTCAAGACTCTCTATGATGGCTTTCACCATTATCTCGAACTTCTCTTTCGTGTCTTTAGCGTAGGTAGCCGCCAAACTCCTGTTTTATTAATTACATGTAGCTTTTATATACGGTAATTAACTAATGATCCGCGTATATTCAGATTTATAATTTATATTTACCCTGTATTAAAAAATTCAAATACAATACAGAGTAAAAAAGTACAATCAGATGACCTATGAAAACAAATCAAGAATTATTTTTTGATAATCCTATTTATTAATTAATTAATTTCTAATTAAAAAATTTCAAATATTTAGGTTAAGTTATCCCTAAATGAATGAGATTACATCAGATGTGATTAGAAATTGTAAAATTAATGACCACTCTAAATAAATTTTAAAACATGTAGTGATCATGATAATGTTTAATTTTAAAAGCTAAATTTAATATAGTAAGTTAATTAATAACATATATTGGGAATGATTTTTATTATTATTACGCGTGGTATGTAAAATAGTCCCGTGACTGCTTTTTCTTTTGTGGTGGTGTAGCTATGAAGATAAATAAGTCATTTTGTGTGACCTTTTCTTAGTTATTTAGTAGTATAGTAATAATCCCACTCATCTTTATAGATTCACAAGCCGCCACATATCTTTTTAAAATAAATCAGATAACCGCCATAGCCTTTATATTGGGCATGCATTTTGTGACCAAAATAGAAGTATCTGGTAAAAGATTCTAAAATTTATGTCTCAAGATGTAATACATAGATTTTTCGACTGACTAATTCTTCAGATGTAATTAAAATAATCATGAAAAAACAACCTGTTTGAGTTTAATATGTAAAACACGTGTGCTAAGTCTCTTTGTTATGTTGTTAGAATTTCAAATTTAAAATATCTATATTCAGGAAACGGAAAAATGAAAATGTGAGAAATCTGACCTGAAGTCGGAGGGAGAAGAAGGCCAATAAGGAAGATAATCAGGGAGAGGATGTGCGTAGAGTTTCAAGAAGTCTCTCCAACAAAAGACATTGTCTTTGATCTGGTTGAAACTCGTGCCGTACCGTACTGGAGCTGACATGTCCGACGACATGTATTTTGATCTCTCCTCGTACGGGAGCTCAAAGAATCTCTTACACACTTCTATCATGTTCCTGCTCACATCTCCCTCCAACCCATGATTCACCACCTACATGCCCATTAACATAGCTTACTTGTTTAATAAGGAAGCAAAATATCATTTGTGTAATTTAGGGTTTACTTTAACCATTTGAGAACCAACCTGGAAGAAGCCGTAAGTTTCACAGGCTTCAGCTATGGTTTTTAGGACATGAGGCCGGTTAGGTCCAAGGAGCTCGGCGAAATCTATGAGGGGAAGCTTTAGGTTTTGTTTTGGTTTGATGAGCTTGTCGGATTTAGTGAAGATGGGTCGGTCAGCTTCAGCCAATATATATTTGGTTGGTAATTTGGTCACACCATTGTCACAAAGATGTTTCACACCTTTTTGGTATTTCTTGTTCTCTTCTTCCAGCACCGGGGCTATCATCGACGGCGACATTCTCCTTCGTTATACTGCAAAATGAGACATCGCCACGTACATGCATCAATAATCAGTTAGCAAATATGGAGAACTTATCAAAGAGCGGGGAACTCAGGAGATGTATGTTTTGTACAGAGGACATATGTAATATACCTGATGGATCTTGATGCTCTTGAAACTTCTAGAGATATTAAATGTAAATGTAAATGCGAGGATCTATGTTTAAGGACTTGGTAAGATGTGGTGTTAATGGGTGCAGGTATTTATATACATACGTGTTTTTGAAGGAGACGTTGATATGAATAGTCCAGAATTGGTATTGTTCTGAGTCAATTTGTTGAAGACTGACTTCTTCTTCTTAACTCGTCCTTACCAAAAATCGTTGACATATTGTTTAGAATTTTATACTATTTGAACGATAAGTCCACGAGATGGTAGGGTCTAGCTCGCAATAATATTATATACATTTGAAAATGATAGAGAAAATAATAATAAAAATTACAAAAGTCTACCTAGTTTATGTATTATGGAGTTACCTCCTGAATTTTCACAACAAAATTTATATTGTTGACGAGAAACACATATTATAGATAATGTTTGCGTTTAATATAAACAAATAGATGGGCATATCGAGATCTAATAACGCTCGTCTCTTGGTCACAAATGGGCAACAGCTATTCACATAGTGCTAATGGAGATGATATATAGGATATCATATAAAAATATCCTTATATATTCTAAGTATTAAATAATATATAAAATGATTTTAGAAGTTTGATCGATAACGTTTTACCAGATGAAAATGACAGCTTTGATGTATATATGTTCATTATTATGAAAATATACCAAATTATTTGCAAGTTTTAATTTGGGTTAAAAGTACTTTTTCTCCCAAACCCAATTTGAAACTACAAGAAACATTTTAAAATTGACTATACATTCTCTATAAATTAGAAAAGAGTCATTGATGTTTGTGTGTCAACAGCTTTTTTTATTTTATTTATTTATTTAGTTCTATGTTAGAATATATATATTCTACATCGAAACTTTGATAATATGGAAATATATAGGTATGTCGCAAACTTTCGTTATTGAGCTAATTCTTGGACGTAAGTTATACTCATTCTAATATTTTACTATCTTTTTGCCAAAACAAACTAATTTCATATTCTAATTATTCTTCTATTCAAAATGTTTACAAGTGAGCATCAACAATTGCCACTCTTCTACTTAAACGCATATATATGGAATTTTCAAAGTAGTTGTTAACAAGTATAAAATTGTGTGGAACATGACAATTTATTAAGTGTACACCTAAAATTTAAGACGCAACAAGCGAATAAAACCTGTCGTAGACTCGTAGTATCTTAAAAGCCATCGCAAAAAGTAGGTAATCCATCAAAATTTTGTGGTAAAATTTCTTAGTATTTGTTTTAAACTAGTCAACCACTCATTCTTTAATGGTTCTAATTGGTAATATGCGTAACATATGCGGAAGAAATGTAGCGTGGTTCAAAAAATTTTAAAAATTTATAAAAATATATTTATATAAATATATATATATATATTTTTTTTTTTGTTACTATCGAAATCGCTTCGCACAGTGCAAAACATATAACATTTGAAGCCTATATATATAAAGCAACTTTATTCAATACTCTACAAACAAAAAGTGTAGCACTTATAACATGTGGAGATCGAAAACGTGGATGTACAAAATGATTATGCATGTCGGGTTAAAGCCTTACAGGGTTCATGAATGTTTCCAGTTTCCAGCAACAATTAAATAGCTAGGAGCAGTAAAGATAATTTTTGTTTCCTCTGTATGGTATGGAAAAACCAAACATTTATGTACAGTCAATAAGTTTTTTTTTTTTTTATTAGTCAACAAATTTTAGATCATTGGTATCGTATAAACTATACACAGTACTTCTGCCACATTATATTATATTATACGAGGTCTGCATACGGGTGAAGATTGAAGGTGGGTGAAAGTTCAGAATGATTATTGTTAACGAAAATGGTGTTACTAATTGTCAACACAGATATTTTGTAGAGGGAAATAGATATGTTGAAATGGTAAATGATGCATATTTGATCCCGTCGTTTTGATCATACATACATAAACAGGAGGAGGAAGAAATTTCGTGATCGATCAAGACTAATTTCTAAATTATGTCATTATATAAATATAAGTATTTTTTTTTTAATAACACGAAAAATGGGCTCATGTACATGTATTTTGCCTATGTTTTTCGTTTATTTAATATAATTGATTTCAATTACTCTTAGTGGCACACAAATGATCCAAATATGATATTTAACCATTTGACGAAACGAAAATACTTGGCGCGAAACTTCGTTGCTTGCGTCCCGTTGGGGAGGGGATTGGGTCAACTCTGTTGGACTTTGTATATATGTTGACTTTTGCAAATTTGCATATATTAAATTTTCCTTTAAAACTGTTTATTTATAAATAGTCTTTCGATTACGTCTTATTTAGTGTGTTCGTCACATATTAAGTCTGGACCGACCAGCTTACACGATCCCTCGGATAGTATAATATAATTCTTAGAAATTGTATATATAGCAATATACATGTCCTTTGAACATATGCGTATATGTAAATATTAGAACGTATGATCTTTTTAATTTGAAAATAAATAGTAGATTATTTACAAAAGTAGAATTCTTAAAAATACCAAAATATATGTTTTATTCCAAAAATTATCATCAAAATTTAAGTTCTTTGAAAAGTATCAACAATTTTAGATTTTAAGGAAAAGATAACAAAAAAATTAAGACGTGCGATGTGTTTAAAGCTAGTGAGAAAAATCTAAAATTTGATATTTGCTCGAGAATTTTAGAGTTTTAGCAGCTTTGATTAGCATCACTCCAAATGCAGAAGATTTCTTTGGTTTGTGTATCGATTTGAATAAATTATTTCTCTAAGGGAGATAACACGAATCCATAAAAATAGTATCTATTCTAAACACCATTTTCCATGAACTGAAAAATCTATTATATTATGTATTTCACCAATGCTTAATGCTATACTTTTAGAAATATTTCATTAACCTCTATTTTGTGATTTTTTAAAAGTAGTAATCCTTAACAGTAAATTATGTTTTCTAAAAATTTATGTGGGATCATTATCAGAAAGAAATAGTTGGACCAAAACTACAATAATTAATTTGATTTTACTAAAAGAAAATCATAACATACTGAAATTATATTTCATACGTTAGTCCCCCTCTTACTCTAATGCTTTGACAAACTTACCCTTAATTGAATAAAAAAAAATATCTAACTCTGTGATCTTGTCATTATAAATAGTAAGCAAGCTAAAGTATATGGAATAATAATAATATAGATAAAATGTGATTGGACGAATCTTTCCAAATATATTAATTAAGGTTTAATTAGTTTCATCCATGCATTCCAGCTGTCGATAAAAATAATACAGACATGTGATGAAAACAGCATGCAAGTAATAATCTCGATTCTAAAATGAAAAATATTTGCAAACGGTCCTTTCGGGAGATTGCTAGACGAATAAACTTTTCCCCAAGTAATGACTTTAGTTTACGATATATATATTTGATTAGACTTTCAGCAAATAATGAATTAAATTATGTTTGAGGATATCGGAATCGGATATTAATATATGAAAGTCAAACGACGACATCTTGTACATTGGTTGGTTTTACGATATCCACGTCACATCCATGTATGGGCACGTAGCTAACGTATTGGACGTAATATAAAGCCATAAAGTGCCCCTTCCGGAGTTAGACAGCGGCTTCGATCGGTAACTTTGTGTAATGGTAGAATAGAAAAAAAAAAAATTAACATGTGTTATGGCTTAATCTATATAATAAAATGTTGTAGAATAATCAGAACTATTATAATTAGATATATTTTGAGAAATAATAGAATATAATTTTTTAAAAATAACTATTTAAAATTAAATTATTTAATATGAAATTTTAATATATTTTAGATCTCATTTGATAATCATAAAATATTAAAATTTTTATTTCAAATTAGAAAGAGATGAAACATTTTAAATATATTAGAATAAAAAATATAAAAAATATTTTTTAAACATTTATTTTTTTAATATATTTATAATATATATTAAGTAGTTAGCAACACTATGTATGAAGAAAAAGTTTTATTTTATTTTGTCTATTGACTAATTCAAAATTATCAAAAATATTTATATATATCGTAATAAATATTGTATAGAAGTATATTTAAAACTAATGAAACAAATGTTAAAATTACATACAATATAATTTACATATGTCACATTTATCCTAAAAAATATAAATTTTACATTTGGAAGATTTTATAAAAGTATATTAATTTATCTCAAAAATTATATTTTAAATTTTAAAGAAAAACTAAATGGCAGACTTTTATAGTTAAAGTAGATTCATTAAAGATAGAGTGGTAATTGACCATTCTAGGATAAATTAGAGCATTTTTGACTTTTCATTTAATATGTATGATATATTTATAGATAAAGGGCTAACGATGTTATGAAAGCTAAATCATAGATGCAATCTAATTTTTTATAATTTGCATGTATTAAACAAAAAATGCTTGAGAAAACTAAAAAAGTTTAATATTCTGGTTAAGTTAAGCTACTACAATCTCACTTAATTGCTTACTTAAATTATACTTGTATTTTTTCATAAAAACGCAAACTAAATTTTTTTACGTTTTTTGAATAATTCATAATTTTTTTAATTTGGTATAATTCTTGCGAAATCGTGTTAGAAAACATAATTCTGTCATTATGCAAGCTATCAATTGAAGCCAGCATCTTCACGGATTGAAACTATAACAAGATTAACTAATCATTTTTTCGGTTTTAATATTTAAATTCATAAATTTGTAAACTTGAAAAAGTATAATTTTGTAAATTTTTTGTTGTGGTTGTAACTAATGCCAGATGGTACTCTGTTAAGTTTTTGAATTCAGTTTTGATTTTCTATGTTGAAATTAAATTGATCTATAGATTGAAAGTTTTCTAAACGTATCATTCCATGAACTGAAAACTCACATATTCATAAATATCAACCCAATTAATGACTATTCAGAGGGCACCATTCTTCAGTCTACATCCAATTATGGATTTATAGAGTCGCAAAGGAATTATAGATTTTGTAAAGTCTTTAAAGTAAGTCTCAAACATACCCCTATGTCAGCTATAAAGTCTATCCTCTCACAGTAACGCTTTGAAGTCCATAACTAGAGTTGATTTTCAGATTTTGCTGTGAAGTCGTTCTTTCTACCATTTGAATTTTCAAATCTAAGGTGTTATTCCATGATATAAAATTTAATGTAACTATCTTTGTTAGCAGAATATATTTTGCATAGTGGTTTTTAATATCAGAATTAGCCTGAAAGAGTATTGGTTATTTATTTTTATGCATGAAACTGAAGATATATGTAAAGAGTTGTGTTGATATGCTGATTAACAAATCTTACGAATATAATCTAGTGACAACTAGTTATTATATAAAGATGTGAGTCCTACACAAAATAAAGTGTTGTAGGAGTCGAAAAAGTAGGAACAGTCTACGTGAGTTGGCAAAAAACAAATAAAGTAGAAGACATTTAAAGCTTGCGACAAAACTAGTAGCTCCTATAAATGGACGACCGGACCACGAAGTCAAAGACAAAATTCAATATATTAACAGGACAGTTTAATTGAAAAAAATACTCCGTATATTAATATAGTATCTGCATGCATTTCGTCTTTTTCTTCTCCATTCGTTGCATTGGTTTTTAGGCCACGTCAGGCTCTCTATTTCTTTATCTTCATTGTATTTTGCTTTTTTTTTGTGTGTGTTGGAAATAGGTTAGCTAGCTATTATTTTAGTATTAAGTTTTCTATAAAAATTATTGTTAAATGTATTGGTAAAGAAACGTATTACCTAAACAACAATATTTTAGAAAAGATGTCAATTGTCATTGCTAATTGGCAACGATTTAAAACTACATCTTTTACTATCGTGAAAAGGTTATGAGACATTGATAAGGTATTACACGTACGTATGTTCGTATAAATTTGTATACTATAATGTGAAGTAAATAAAGATTCAGAGATTTAATGCACGTTATGACTAAGCATCTTCCGATTAAGGGGAAACGAATCCGTGGACCTTTCTAAGTCCTATCTAATAACAGTTGCCTAAGTCAAAACTTATTATCGTAAGAGTTTTTAATTATTGTATATAAAGTCAATTAATATAAAACTTACAAAAGCTAGCGACATATTGCTGACGAATAGATGCAACCGTAACGTTACTCGAACTATTTTTAAAAAGTGACAAGCCACGAAACTAACCAACTTCATGTCTTAAACTTTGCTTTCAACTATTTCTGCTGGTAGGATCTTAGATAAATGATACTTGGCCGTCAAATTTTATAATTTAACGTAAAGATATATATACTGAAGTTCCTTAGCGGAAAACTTAAGTTATATAGTTATAAGTTGCAAATAATTTTATGGATTTCATTCAAGTGGATCGATTGTTGTGTTGTAACTTATTTAATCAAATTTTCAAACCAGCAAAAGTCACGGATTTCGAACCAAATTGTCGTGGACTATTGAGTTCCGTTTAAGGTTTGAAGTTTTCATGAGAATCTAGGGCAGGGATCGGTTAAATCCAAAATCTTGCATCTCACAACTCGACCATCTATACACATTTTTAGTAGCAATAAAACTCGGATTTCTATTAGTCTGCATTTTGCATAAAATATCCTAAAAAAATCATGTGTTTAGAAACTATATAACCCACCCCATATTATTGACAAAAAAAATAAACTAACCCATATTTAATATATTTTTTTGTTATCATCACTAGCATTCCAACAAAAACGATATCGTAAAATGTTTGGTAGCTATGTCTAATTGTTAGATGACAACTACTAATTTTGATTATAGGAAAGTTGTTGAGTAAAAAATGTGGAGGGTGGTTGTCAATAGATCATTCAGTTACTAAACCACTGTTTAGATGTTTCCACCGGAAATCTTAGATAGAAATCACTATTTAGAAAATAACATAACCATTTTGATCGTACCGAAGTTAACTAAACTTCTCTTAACATTAACTAATCGTGAATATCTAGTAAGTTTTACCGGTAAGTTGGATATGTTTTTTTTAGACTCATCTAATTCTTATCCGAATTCACACTAAATAGTTGTTATATCAAATATTTTCCGTTGTTTTCTATCATGATTCTAGGTTTTAAAGTATACATTATAGATAATTTTTTTTAATCAAGATATAAAAGCTATATTATATTTAGTTAATAGTCAAATGCGGCAATTTTCTGTTCAAGACTATTATTTTGGACCATACTATATGCTTTTATATTTTAAAATATTTTAGACGATCGAGATTGAAAATAGAATAAGCTCATGTACCGAAACATTCATTGATAGTGTTCGAACGTGGAATTGTGTAAAACGAGACTTAGTCATCATAAAGTTACGCGGTGTTTCCACCAAATGAAATAAAACTACGCGGTGCTAATTAATCTTTCCAATGAACGTTAAAAGCCGACAAAGTCTCCTGATTGAAGGGGGCTTTTAAAGATCTGGCCATGTCCGTCAACGGAAACAGTACTTCAGATGTACTTCTGGTCAACTCTTCTTCACGGACAATTAAAACCAGATCAACTAACCAATCATTTATTTTTATTTTTCTGTATGTTTTGTAGGAAGTCGCATTTGTATTTAATGAGAGACATCATAACAAAATGCATGCATGATACTTGAATTATTGCTCAACTCTAATACTAGTAGACTAACTAGTAACCACTAGTTTTTTTTATTTCTTTATATATTTATATTCGTTCCAATTCATATTAAGTGTCGTTTTAGGTTTTTGCACGTTTATTAAAAAATTATTAAATTTTTTGTTTTATCCATCATTAATATATATTACAAATTTTTTATTGGTCAATATAATAAAATTATAAAAATAAATTGAAAATCTATACAAATACATACCTTAAATATATAAAACGACATTTACCTTAATATAAATCGGAGATACTATTTATTTACAAAGTCGAAGATATCAATATTTGTTCTCATTACTTATTAGCAGTGAGAACTAAGAGAAATAAAAAAAAACGAAACCTCCAGCCACAAAAATCTCTGAGCATAGTTGTTACATGTGGTGATCAAGAGATCTGAGCTAATTGAAAGGAATAATTTAAACGATTCACAATGTGTTTTTCCACATAAATAAATTAACATTTTTTTTGATTTTCTGTTTTCTCTCCCATGTAAAAAGTACCGCAAATCATTTCAACAAAAAAGCTCTCGTCTAAAGAAAATACATTTTATTATGACGAAGTGAAAGAACGTGAAAACTCGGCTGAGATCATAAATAGACTAACTTTTGTAATTAAACCGGACAAGCAACGCTTGGAATTTTCAGGTTATTTACGAGTTATTCATGATTTTAAGTAGAGTGTTGTTCCAAAAAAAAAAATCATGAAAGTATGTTATAATGGGAAGAATAAGAATGTCATTGAATAGTTCGTGGACAAAACAGTGCTTGTTCTCAAACGAGGCAAATAAAAAATCAAAAGGATTGATTCTATTAAACCTCTGCTTGTCTTTTGCGAATTGAATTTAGAGCTTCCAAGTACTAACCAAAATGGTTAACCTTGAGAAAACACCCCGAAAGTCCACTTTGATACCCATATAATTTTCAAAACTAGAAAATGTATGTATAAAACACAAATTTCAAATATTAACTAGTATGTCACAAAAATAGATATATTTGATAAGGAAACACATAAAGTACGTACGTAAGAAAAAAAAAAATGGTTTTCTACTATAAGTGATTAAGCTGAAAATCTCTGATGGGCCAACAATACAGGCCCATTAATTATCATAATATCTCTCGTTGACAAAACACAAAAAAAAAAAAAAAAAAAACGATTCTATGCAGTTGTCGATTCCTCGAGGCTCGATCATTTCGGTTTTGGATTTGCTTTTTATTTTGTATAGGTAAAATTATTTCGAAACGAAACCCCTTTGGCTGATCGAAACCATGTTCAATTTCTGGTAACATCAACACTCCATTATCTGATTGCTTTCTTATTGTCACCTTGTGATTATGCGATCTTTAACTCTCTTTTACATCAGCTCGATTATGTTATTTTTTTTTGTCTAATTTTGATTATGATCGTTTTTTGGAAATTCAGATTTCTGTGTGTTTGGTTTGGGTATGTCTGTTTTTGCTTACTTGAACTCTCTAGACCCACTGAGTTAAGGTTTATAGTTGCTGCTAACTTATCTAGAACATCCTGATGCATCAATCTTCCTTGTGAAAGCTTTGTTGCTGTGTTTGGTCTCTTTACAGTAATTCATTAGAAGGTTTCTCTAAAGATGAGTAGATTTGGCTATTCAGATAATCAAACTGTATATTGTATGTTGTGTAAAAATCCAGGGGCGCAAACGAACAAATACAAGGGCAGTCTCGTCCTTCTCCAGAAGTGTCCTCAACTCCGTGGTATTCACCGTCTCTGGTCACCTCGCGTAGCTCATCCCGGCCTCAAACATCAGGGCAGATTCCACCACATGTTTCACCGGGTGAAGCCGCCGGCGGTATTGTTACAAATTTAAAAGACAAAAGGTTAGCTTTCAATTTGCCTCTTTTGTGCATGATGTTTAACAATTGTCTTCTTTAATATGAAGCCTTGGAAGAGTTTAGGTTAACGCTAGACCAAACACTAGATTTACTGGCTCGGTGGTTATCATAGTTTGGTTGCTGAAAGTCTCTGTGATTTTGCGTTGTGTTGCTAATTTACAGAGATATATAAAAAGGAGTTGATTTCTGTACTTGTCGGTATATCATCTTGTATGCTTACTCATTTTTAGTCTTCTTCAAATGTTTTCCTCTAGTGTGGATGAGCTCAAGAACCTTCTGTCTGACAAGAACGCGTATCAAAAGTTTCTGCACTCGCTTGACCAGGTTACTATTCAAAACAATGTAAGTCTCAAGAAACCATCTATTGTCTTAAGGAATGTTGCTTCTTCACTATTTTACGTTTTTGAAATGATTCAATCTTGTGCTTTTTCTTTATATGTTCATTAGATCAGAGAAGAGCTTCGCAAAGAAACATTACATCTAGCTAGTGAGTTCTTGTATGACTTTTATTTAACAATAAGAGTCTTATTCATAACGCGAGTAAACATTCATGATAATATAACAGGAGAAAACTTGGAGAAGGAACCACAGATATTTGAGCTCAGAAACCAAGTGGGTATATTGTTGATATTTGAGTGTGTTAATTAATTGAGTACATATATGAAACTTCTCACCATCTATATATAAAACCGTTTTTAACAGTGCAGAATAATCCGTACATCAGAGCTTGCAGCTGCTCAAGAGAAGCTCAACGAGCTTGAGAATCAAAGAGAAGAGATCCTTAAATTCTACTCTCCAGGTTCTCTTCTTCATAGGCTTCAAGGTAAAAAAACATTAGTTGCTTCACTCAACACTATTATTCATGTGTAACAAAATTATTCACATTGGTTTCTAAACACAATCCCGGCTTGTTAATTGGAGATGCTATAAACAAGGTCAATGAAGAATCCGAGGAGCTGCAACATAAGTTTATGGAGAAGGATATTGACACAGCCGCATTTGTGCAGAAATACAAGAAGCTAAGAAGCAAGTATCATCGACGGGCTTTGATTCATCTCGCTGCTAAAACTTCATCTATCAGTTGAAACAAAAGAATTAATGTTTTGGTTTTGTTTTTTTCCTTACTTCGATGTGTAAGTTAACAAAAATGCTCAAAGTATCTAATAGAATCAAGTACGTTTAAATACAGGATAATTATGACAGATTAATAGTAGAAAAGAACAAAATGCACAGTTATGTTCGGAGGGTGACGTGGAAATGTGTACATTTTTTGTCTTTGTTTAGGAAACTCACACCTTAATTTACCAAAGCCTCGTTCTTTGACGTGCCCTTTTGGATCAAGACGACTAAGCGCGACTCACCCGCAAGTCAATGTTTAATAATAAATAAACTAATACTTGTATCTACCTTGTTCATCTCATGTTGTTGTGAAATACCATTAGTTCTTAATTTTTTGGTTAAGTTTTTTTGTTTCTTAAATCAGAACACTAGCTATCACTCGACAAGCAACCAAAATAATAGTAGTTCATCTTCTTACATTTCTGCTTCGATTTTGTAACGCATCTTTTTTTTTTTTTGTCAACATTTTTTTTTTGTTACGCATCTAATGAAAATTGAAGGAAAAAAAAAGAGATACTCCAAGGTGGTCGTAGTCGTATAGCTTCTTACGAGTGGTGAATCATTTAATAAGCCTTCACTGACCTAAAAACTGCTGAGAAAATTGTCTAAAGATTTGCGTATAAGAAACTGATTTTCTCACTATAAATTATAGCGGAAATAAACAATTTGGTTGCTCCAAATCTACTGCGTTCAATACTTTACCAACATCCGTTATTTAAGAACATTTCCAATGAGATTTCTTAGTAAAAAACACTTAATAAAATAAAAATAAAAAGTTTTAAAAATTATATGAGAGAAAAGAGTTTCTTAATAAGAATTCATGGATTTTTGTTTTAATAACTTATGGGTTTTTTATTAAGAAATGTTTAAGAACAAATGTTTTAATTTTTTTTTAATTTAATTAAATATATAAATTTTATTAAAAATATTATTAGTTTATTGTGAAGATACTCTAAGAAAATTTTCGGGTTTATATGCACAATTTAAAATTCCATATACCAATCGTTAATTTATAAATAGTAAAATCGAACCAAAACCAAACTAAACCGAAACCAATAATTTCGAATATATATATTTCCTTGAAGCACCACTATCTCCGCTAAAACAAATTAAGAACGTCTCTCTCTCTCTCTCTTTCTCTCTGACAGTTCTTTTTGTTTTCCTGTCTCTCTCTCGCTCGATGCGAAGAATCGAGCACCTTTGTTGCTCTTTGTAACTTCTGACTATATCGGGAACATAATTAGAATCTCAACGAGCTGCTTGAATGCGTATCTTTCGCCCCCTGATGTTGCTTCTCGCGATGGCGGTGGCCTTGGTCGTGACTGGATTCGCAGCACCACCGATTCCTTCGGCGTTTACGCAATACGCAGCTGGTCCGGTCAAGATTCTGCCTTTAGAAAGGGCTTTTCCTCTAGACGAGCCAGTTGAGCTTAATGAACTCAGAGCGCGTGATCGTGTCAGGCACGCGCGAATCTTACTCAGCCAGAGCTCCGTTGGCGGCGTCGTGGACTTTCCAGTTCAAGGCTCTTCCGATCCTTACCTCGTTGGGTAATTTTCTTCATCTTGGAGGTTTCTTTTCTAGTTTCTTCTTCTAGCCAGAACTCACAAATATCTTTGCCTTTTTTGTCATAATCGGTTTACAGATTGTTTTAAGATCGTTTTCATCATATTCTGTGATGAAATTGATAGATTTAGGGTTTTTTTATTATGTTTTTTTACTTTTTTGTTCCTTTACCCCTTTGGCTTTATCTTGTCCTGTGCTTTAGAAGGTTTTGAATTGAAAAAAAAAAGTTGATTTTGAAATGCTATCAATACGGAGATCTTATTGAGTTTGTCTCCTTTCTTTTTCTTTGTTGCAGCTCCAAGACGACTATGTAAGTCACATTTGCACACTCTGTTTTTGGAGTTCTAATGGGTTTTATTATATATCAGCTCTTTATTTCGTGTGTGTGGGCAAATCTTTCTTTTATGTGATATGTATCTATATTCTGTTTCTTGGTAGGCTTTATTTCACAAAGGTCAAACTGGGTTCTCCTCCCACAGAATTCAATGTTCAGATTGATACTGGAAGTGACATCTTGTGGGTTACTTGTAGTTCTTGCAGTAATTGCCCTCACTCTAGTGGACTTGGAGTAAGTAGCTTTGTCTTAGTTTCACTTAATGTGGGATTAGCATCAGAGAAGTGTGAAAGGCTTATCCTTTCTCTTTTTCAAATACATTTCAGATCGACCTCCATTTCTTTGATGCTCTTGGTTCCTTGACCGCTGGCTCTGTTACTTGTTCGGATCCCATTTGTTCTTCAGTTTTTCAGACAACAGCTGCACAATGTTCTGAGAATAACCAGTGTGGTTACTCCTTTCGCTATGGCGATGGAAGTGGGACTTCAGGTTACTACATGACTGACACATTTTATTTTGATGCGATTTTGGGAGAGTCTTTGGTTGCAAATTCATCTGCTCCCATTGTTTTCGGGTGAGAGCTTTCACTATCTAACACTAGCCCTTGTGTTTGCATGAAAGTGTATGGCAGGTTAAATATCTTAAACTTTGTAAATGATTTTCTTTTATTTGAAACAGCTGTAGTACCTACCAATCTGGGGACTTGACAAAGTCAGACAAAGCAGTGGATGGAATATTTGGTTTTGGCAAGGGAAAGTTGTCAGTTGTTTCTCAGCTGTCTTCACGAGGGATTACACCGCCAGTGTTTTCTCATTGCTTGAAAGGAGATGGTAGTGGAGGTGGTGTCTTTGTCCTTGGCGAGATATTGGTCCCAGGAATCGTTTACAGTCCTCTTGTCCCGTCACAGTAAGCTCACTAACCTCTTCTAATTTTTCAGTCTTGGATTGTTTCTCTAATTGTGTATTACGCTGTCATAACCTGAAGTTGTGTTAAGTCTCTGTGTTAGTCTAGTGCATGTGTAACGAAGGTGGTTTGTAGTGGATTGTAGCTATGTCTACAGCTCAGAAACAGTCGTTGAGTTGGTTATCTAGAGCGCTAACAGGTTAAATAGGAAGTTGGGCAGAATGAGTTGGGGCATTCTGGGTTGTCTAGGGTTTGGTATTGGGAATTGGGCCAAGGGTAGAGATTTTCTTGTTAATCAAGTCTCTATGATGTGTAGTTCTTTGGTGAATTGATAAAGGGGTTTAGCGATTTGGATCCTAATAATCACGATTGAATCAATCTTTTGCTGCCTCCCAACTAGTACTGAAATTGTTAAGTGGCATGTGATACTGATAAGAATTTGTCTCATCTTTTTGATTACGTAATACAGGCCTCACTATAACTTAAATCTGCTGAGCATTGGCGTGAATGGACAGATGCTGCCCATTGATGCAGCGGTGTTTGAAACATCAAATACCCGTGGAACTATTGTTGACACAGGAACCACTTTGACATATCTGGTGAAAGAGGCTTATGATCCCTTTCTCAATGCGGTAAGTTTGTGTATATCTTGTGTGTTTTGCATGAGAATGTGACTTTGACATCATGATGTTTTTGTTTTGTATCTGCAGATATCAAACAGCGTGTCACAGCTGGTAACACCAATCATTTCTAATGGAGAGCAATGTTATTTGGTCTCGACAAGGTATGTCTCCTCGTCTATAACTGCAGTGTTCAAATCCTTTTCTCTCTAGATCAAAGTTAAGAGGAGAGTTGTCTTGGTTCTGTGTTTGTGCAGCATAAGTGATATGTTTCCTCTGGTTAGTCTCAACTTTGCTGGTGGTGCATCAATGATGTTAAGACCTCAGGACTATTTATTTCATTACGGTTTCTATGTAAGCTCTTCTGCTTGTTATATATACATACATAGAAGTAGTATAAAATAGTCTGCTTTTACATGAATTATTCTTACTTGGTCTCTCCTATCTAACAGGATGGTGCGTCCATGTGGTGCATTGGTTTTCAGATTGCTCCGGAAGAACAAACTATTTTAGGAGGTCAGACACTGAGCTTTAAAAACTGATGATTACCGCAACTTCTTGTTTCAACAGTGGTTATATATTTGTCCTGTCTTATATTGCAGATCTTGTACTTAAAGATAAAGTCTTTGTGTATGATCTTGCTCGGCAACGGATCGGATGGACAAACTATGATTGTAAGTATATATAATCATATAGAAAACTTTAGTCATCGGTTATCTTCATCTGAACTTAGAAAACTTATGTTGATTGACAGGTTCGATGTCTGTGAATGTATCGGTAACTTCAGGAAAGGATATTTTAAACTCAGGGCAGCCATGCTTGAACATCTCAACAAGGGACATACTCTTTAGATTCTTCTTTAGCATGTTATTAACTCTACTTCTTTGTATTTTCTTCTCCTTGACGTAAATTTATAGAGTTTGTGTGTTTGTTTTAGAGTAGTGTAGGCTGATTTTGTTGAGTTCCTTTGATTCTTTCCAACATTATCCTCATTTATCCTCTCTTGCAGCAAGTATGTAGTGCCTTTTAATTGTAGATAAGTCTTCTTGTGAAGAAAATAGGGTTCTTTGTGGCCTATAACTATAATATTGCAGGCTACTTTCTGTAATCCTTTTGTTGTTTTTAAAAAAATTTAAACTAGGAAAATTTTCACGTAATGCAATATAATCTCTCCTTTTAAAACATAAATGCTAAACATATATACAGTATGTGTAAACTTTTCTTTTTTGTATGTGTAAACTTACTTATACTAAATTAAATATTGTTACGCGATTATAATGTGGGAGAATTTCTGAATTTTGTTTGAGGTTTATAATTTGTTCTGTGATTATGTCTTTCCACTAGCGTACACAGACGCTCTGCATTTTCACCCAAAAAAAAGTTCAGTATTGTCCAAAAGTTTTGGCTTAATAAATTTGTTCATATAGATCAAACTTATTTTGTTAGGTATAACGTTTATAGTAAAAAAATTACTCCTTATGACAAAACTGTTTAAATTAATAATTAATCAAACTGATAGTGGTATAAAACGCCAAATAACGTCTGATGCACAAAGAAAAAGAAAGATTTTTTAAAGAATGGCCATGCAGAAAATTCTCACCTTCCTCCTCTCTGTTTCTCCTCTACAAACTTAAAGCTCAAACAAGTCCTAAGAGTGTAAAATATATGTATATATAATCTATTTGGGATTTTTATTACTAATTATATCACTCTTAATTGGCCCAAAGCGACAATTACTAAAGCAAATCGTTTAGGATTTACATACTAAAATACAATCAACTCAAAATTTTAGTTAAAATAGAATTATCTTTTTTTATAACACGGGTTATGGTATATTAAGAATAATAATGTCTTATTTCGAAATATAACAAATATTCCAAGTACTTTTACAAAATATCTGTAAAAAAAATAAAAAACAGTATAATCTGAAAAGTCTAAACGAAAGGGCACGAGTCGCGACGAAACGCCGCCAGAAGAAAACGCTACTGAACGGAATATAAAAGCTCAGGAGAGGAATATCGTAACGGCCTCGTTTCATGATTCTTGTCATCTTCTTCTTTCTCTCTCTCTCTCTCTCTCTCTTTCTTTCGTCGTTTAGTGCATTTGTGTTTCCTTGGAGCAATCAGAGCAAAAATGGCGACTGTTCACGATGCTTTTCCCGCGGCGAATGCTTCTTCTTCGGGATCGAGTTCTACATTCACGGCGTCGTTATACGTCGGGGACTTACACCCTAGCGTCACTGAAAGCAAACTCTACGACGCGTTCGCCGAGTTCAAGAGCTTAACTTCTGTTCGTCTCTGTAAAGACGCCTCTACTGGTCGTTCTCTCTGTTATGGCTACGCTAACTTTCTCTCGCGTCAGGATGGTACTGTTTTTCAACTCTTCGATTTAGTTCTGATTTTTGTTTGATGATTCTAGGTTACCTCGAGGCGTTTCATCGATTATCTTCGTTTTGTAGCATGTTTCGTTTATTATCCTTGTATTGCGCACTTGGATTGATAATCGGTGAAGAGTCTGTGTATATTTTGCCGTTTTTTTCGGGAAAATGTTACTTTGATCTCCAGTCTTCATACTCTACGCATTTCCACAGATTTTCTCCTAGTAGTCGTGACCGGGAAACGGAGTTTGTTCTGAGCCTGTTAACTTTGGTGTAAACTTGACACGCTTTCGATTTCTGACATTATCGCTAAGCTTCACGTTTGATACATGTATAGTTTAAAGAAATTGAACTTCAAAGTTATTATCGACATTTCGTTTTGTTTTTCCTCCCCGGAATAAGTTTTTGTTTGGTTTATTGACTATAATTGGTTAAGCATAGATGAGAAGAAAATGTATCTTCGTTTATATGAAATAAGATTTACTTCCAGGCTTGTATAAGACATTTCTTGATAGCGCTCTTTACTTCAATTGTGCAGCTAACCTTGCCATCGAGAAAAAGAATCATAGTATGTTGAATGGAAAAATGATTCGAGTAATGTGGTCGGTTCGAGATCCTGATGCTCGGAGAAATGGGATTGGAAATGTCTTCGTTAAGGTAGCAACTTAACCATAGAGATAGTGGATGATTCTGTTAAAATGTGTATTTTCTTGTGTTGATGGTGATTACATTGTCATATTTTTAGAATCTTCCTGAATCAGTCAACAACGCGGATCTGCAAGATATGTTCAAGACATTTGGGAACATTGTATCCTGTAAGGTTGCAACTTTTGAAGATGGAAAGAGTCGGGGCTATGGTTTTGTTCAATTTGAGCAAGAAGACGCTGCATTTGCCTCTATTGAGAATTTGAACGGTACTATTGTTGCTGAAAAAGAGATGTAAGACCTTCCTACTTAATGGTTCTCAGATTTGTGTCTTTGGTTTATGCTTAGAAAGTTAGAAAGAGAGATCTGACTTCTTCCATTATGCTTTATCAATGGTTTTCAAACCTGAATATTTGGGGAAATCTTTATGTAGCTATGTTGGAAAATTCATGAGAAAGTCTGATCGAACAAAACCTGAGGAAAAGTACACAAACTTGTACATGAAGAATCTAGATGCAGATGTCAGTGAGGACTTTTTAAGAGAAAAGTTTTCAGAGTTTGGGAAAATTGGTAGCCTGGCAATTGCGAAGGATGAAAACGGATTATGTAAAGGATATGCATTTGTCAACTTCGACCACCCAGAGGATGCACGACGGGCAGCAGAAACAATGAATGGAACACAATATGGTCTGCCGAAGCTGTTTCTTTCCTGTGACAATAAAACCGCCTTAAGTTTGACAAGTTATATAACCCATTGTGTCTTTTTGACAGGTTCAAAGAGTTTGTATGTAGGAAGAGCACAGAAGAAGTCAGAACGGGAGCAACTGCTAAGGGAACAATTTGAAGAGAAACGTAAAGAACAGAAAATTAATGCTAAGGTATTATCATAGATTAAAGCCTTTGCTAGTCTGTTATGATCTTATTCTGATAGTTGGCTGTTGTTAATTCTGAATTGAAGGTGTCAAACATATATGTGAAAAGCATTAATGTTAATGTTACTGAGGAGGAGCTGAGAAAACTCTTCAATCAATGTGGCACAATCACGTCTGCAAAGTTAATATGTGATGAGAAAGGAATAAGCAAGGGGTTTGGATTTGTGTGCTTCTCAACACCTGAAGAAGCTATTGATGCTGTGAAAACCTTTCATGGTAAGCTGCAGGATCATCATGTGCTGGTACATAATAGATTACAAAATTCTTAGAACATTTAATCATCTGATATTGTTGCTGTAGGGCAAATGTTCCATGGGAAACCACTTTATGTGGCTATTGCTCAGAAGAAAGAGGAAAGGCAGATGCAGTTACAGGTTCAATTTGGAAAGGGTGGGGTAGTAGGAGGAAGTAGTTCTTCAGCTGCTGTCTTACCAGGGACATACCCTTCACTCTACTACTCAAACACTCATCCCGGGATGGTATATCAACCATATGCCCCGATGTGGAAGGCTGCTAGCCTGATAAATTCATCATACCCTAACTCTCAAGTAGTCACATATCCTCCAATGGTATGTATTTATATGATAGTTATATGTTGAAAGAATATTTCGCTATGATAATGTTTGACACAAAGAACTCTGGAAGATTGCTAGTGCGCCAAGAAAGAATAAGCAGAACAGAAAAGGAAAGTTGGATAGGAATGCTGTTTCATATGTTCCTCATGTTTATCAGTCTACTCAAATGGTTCATTTGTCAAGAGATTTTTCGAACCAGCAGGTATTTGGTATTCTTATTACCTTTCACCTTGTGTAAGATGGTTGAAATTAACTCTTGTAAAACATATGCAGCATATCAGAACCTATGGTCGTGGGAAAGGTATGAAAAAATTAATCCAACATAAACAGGATGTAACAAATGAGATGGAGAAGCAATTGCTCGGAGAGGCTCTCTACCCTCTTGTCGAGAAACTTGAGGTTGATGATCTTGAATTTCTATATGTAATTGCAATAATTGATTAACACTATACATATTTGTAGTGATCATACTTATCATTCGTGTGCAGCCCCAGCTTGCTAACAAAATCACAGGGATGCTTCTGGAAATGGACAAGTCGGAATTGTGTATTCTGCTGAAATCACCAGAAGACTTAGCTGGTAAAGTTCATGAAGCGTTTGAAGTTCTGCAGTCATCCAAGACAAACTGGGCTGCTCCAAACACTCTTCGTTCTGATTACTTGGCATCTGGCGTTTCTGGTATTTCGATTAACTAAGGATAAAATGGAAAAAACCAGTTTCCTCGGTTGCTACACAAACTCATGTGGGATCTTTTTTTTTCTTTCTCGGATTTGAGTACTTGGATTGTTATTCTAGGTTGCTTTTATTTTCTTGTGTGAAAAACATTTGCATAAATGACTTGAATGAGTGAAAGATAGAACATGCTTCACTTGTATTACACACTAGAACAAGATCTTCTTGAATGAAATATCGCTTCTTCCTCAGGATCTACTGTCAAAGAAAGCCTTCCGAAACATTTATCCTCTGCTTTTGATTTTCCCTTCTCATTGCCTTCAACCCATTTCTTCAGCTTCTTTATCAACTTCTTCCTCCTTGAAGCTTCATGATGATGATTTTGATTGTGATCCTCTCCATGATGATCATCTGCTACTGTTATTGCCTGAGAGTAATCCGCTTGATTCTTCATACCAAAGTTTCCATTTGGAGAGAACACATTTTCCCCATTATTATTTCTATTTCTCATCACCTCGTGCCTTAAACAAGCATTGCTCCATCTCAGGTTTATCACTTCCTTCACTCCATTAGCATAAGCTTCTTTCAATTCCCCGTACTCTTCTAATACCCTTCTATTATTTTCTACACTCACCATCTTCAAAAAAGCAAAACTTGCTAATTAACATAAAATAACTTGAATATATGTATTTAATTCACAAAAATATTATACTTACCTCTGATTCTGAAATTGAAGATTTCCTGGAAATCTCTTCCTTTTCCTGTAACACAACAATGTTAGCTTTTAGGTCTTTAACTTCATCTTGTAGTTCCTTCATAACGTTACTCTTCGTCTCCAATTCATCAACACACTTCAAGAACTCTTTTTCTACGCCAACAATCTTCCTGCTTTTCTCGTTTACAACGCGGTATAACTGCTTTGTACTTCTCCTGAGCTTCTTTGCTTTCTCCCACAAGTTTGAGATATACAATCACCAAATCTTGCTTCCTCTTGTGTTCCTCTTCCATCGCCGAAACCTCTTTGTGGAAAAAATTTAATTGAGACTTCTCAAGACTTAACATGCTTTTATGCTCCATAAGCATGACTTCTCGATCTTTCAAATTACAATACCTTTCGAAACGCAACTCCATTTCGTATTCTTTCCTCTGAAGCTCCTCGAATCTTGATTTTAAACTGAGAATTTCTTGCTTATCGTGATCTAAGCACTCTGTTTCTTCTTCTCCGTCGTTTTTTCTGCTAGGCGATAAACAAAACTCTGGATTGCTTGCAGTAGAAGAGACCTCATTATCCTCTTTCCGAGACACGAATCTTGCCAGGATCAAACCAGTTGCTGATATTACAATAGCAACACAAATTCTCAGAGTCGCTGGTTTCATAGCTCCTCCTCCTTCTCTTGGACCTGAACCGTCCATTAATATCCTCCTCTCTTACTTAATTTCAACTCCAAAGTCTTTTTTTCTCGCTTGAAAAAGTTTCCTCGTTTTGGTTCTATGATCGAAACACAGATTAGAGAATTGATTAATTAATCGTTGTAAGGTGTTGATCAAATTTCATCTTTTGTTGTGGAGGAGACATGTCTTGTAAGATTATTCATTTCCCTTGGTGTGTACCTTTTTCTATTGAGTTTTAAATAAGAAAATTAATTGAAATCGGTTGCTTTTGCTTGCTTACTCATTTGGGCATCGGATTCTCCACTTACACAACACACGTGTGTACTCACACGTACCTTCTTGTCATGCATGCTATGCTGCTAGAAGGTTCTATATTGTTATAGTTAATCTAATCATAAACTCGAACTGAATTATGATTTGACCTGATCTTACAAGATACTTAAGGTCTTATTTTATTGATAAAAGTAGGATCCAATATTCGCAAAAGGAATTGGTCCTCGTGAATCACATTAACGAGACAAATCATGTGGAAAATGTGACCGATCGAATTGGATGATTGGGGGATCAAATGCGCGTCACAAACTCACAATGTTCTCTAAGAAATAATTAAATATAAAACTACTCTAGGTGAGAACATGATTAAAGTGATTACTTTGTTGACAAATAAAAGTTAACGTGATTAACTCCTTAGCCATGCCCATGAACACTCAATATCCATGCATGAAAAGTCCACGTGTCATAGGACATTCGTAGAAGATAAGACGAAGTAAATCATACGTGGCAGCTGATGCGTCCGCCTATCCACCACGTGGCGTCTCAACAGAAACAGAGCATTACTATAAAGAAACATAAAGCAGTTCAACTAATAACATAGACAAAAAAAAAAGATTCTAAAATCGTGAAGTCCCAAATCTGTTTTTATTCAATTTCAAGCAATCGAGCGAGACAAATAATGGCGTCAGACAAACAAAAGGCGGAGAGAGCCGAGGTTGCGGCGAAGCTAGCGGCTGAGGACTTGCGTGACATCAACAAAGATAGTGGTGGCGACGTCACGATGTATAAGGTGACGGAGAGAACAGTCGAACATCCACCGGAGCAAGAGAGGCCTGGGGTGATAGGATCGGTGTTTAGAGCTGTGCAAGGAACGTATGAGCACGCGAGAGACGCAGTAGTTGGAAAAAGCCACGATGCGGCTGAATCTACGAAAGAAGGAGCTCAGATAGCCTCAGAGAAAGCTGCTGGAGTGAAGGACGCAACCGTCGAAAAGGCAAAGGATACCGCAGATTATACGGCTGAGAAGATGGGTGAGTATAAGGACTATACAGTGAATAAGGCGGGAGAAGCGAAAGATAAGACAGCGGAGAAGGCGAAGGAGACCGCAAGTTTTACCGCTGATAAGGCGGTGGAAGCAAAGGATAAGACGGCGGAGAAGATGGGTGAATACAAAGACTACACGGTGGATAAGACTGTAGAAGCAAAGGATAAAACGGCGGAGAAGATGGGTGAATATAAGGACTATACGGTGGATAAGGCGGTGGAAGCGAAGGACAAAACAGCGGAGAAAGCGAAGGAGACGGCTAACTATATGGGGGATAAGGCTAAAGAGGCTAAGGACTACACAGTGGACAAGGCCGTGGAAGCTAAGGATTACACGGCAGAGAAGGCTATTGAATCAAAGGATAAGACGGCCGAGAAGACCGGGGAGTATAAGGATTACACGGTGGAGAAGGCGACGGAAGGAAAAGATGTTGGGGTGAGTAAGCTTGCAGGGTTGAAGGATAGTGCAGTTGATACGGCGAAGAGAGCTATGGGTTTCTTGTCGGGAAAGACAGAGGAGGCCAAAGAAAAAGCTGTGGAGACCAAAGACACTGCGAAGGTAGTTTCTTGGAACGTTATTTTCATGTAAGACGTAGAGTATATATCGAATGGTTGATAAAGTGTGATTGTTTGATAACGTAGGAAAACATGGAGAAAGCTGGAGAAGCTACGAGACAACAGATGGAAGAGATGAGATTGGAAGGTAAAGAACTCAAAAATGAAGCTGGATCAATAGCCCAAGAGGCATCTCAAAAGACTAAGGAGAGTACTGAGTCGGCAGCTGAAAAAGCCCAAGAGACTAAAGATTCTGCTGCCGTAAGGTAAATAAATAAATAAATGCTATATTTGTGAAACCTTGTCATGTAATGTTTTTGTTTTGATGTGATTAAATCATATATAGGGGAAATGAAGCGAAGGGGACAATATTTGGTGCATTAGGGAATGTGAAGGAAGCCATAAAGAGCAAACTGACAATGCCATCAGATATTGTGGAGGAGACACGAGCAGCCCGTGAGCATGGAGGGACGGGTAGGACGGTGGTTGAAGTCAAGGTCGAAGATACAAAGCCGAGTAAGGTGGCAACTTCACTGAAGGCGTCAGCTCAAAACACTGGTCAAACGTTCAACGACGTTGGACGCATGGATGAGGAGGCTCCTAAAGATAAGGGAAAGCTATGAAATATAACGAAAAATAAAACAAAAATGTTTTTTTGGGCCTTTTGTGTTGGATGGATCTGTTTGTTGTAGGCAGATTAGGTTTTCTGATCACTTCTCTGTTTGTATTCTAATTTCGGAAAGTAAAACCTTCTATTTATGCAACTTTTCTAGGACTACTTTTAATATCTCTCTTAATTATGGTAGTTAATCTTCAAAGTGACTTTTAGAGGATTAGCTGCTCTGCCGGACTTTGCATAACTTATGATTGTGATTTGATCATAACCCGCACCTCTGCATGCAAGACCTAAGTATTAGAGCATGATTAATGGAGATGATTAATATGCAGACCTAAGTATTAGAGTATGATTAATGGAGATGATTAATGTATAGAGATGATTAATGGAGAGTTTTTAAATATGGGGTTCTTAATATTGTAAGTATATAAAATAATAATTAAATATTAAAGAGGTTTTTAAAATAATAATTAAATATTAAAGAGGTTTTTAAAAGAAGAGAGATGAAAGAGATTGTTAAGATTGTATGTATATAAGATAATAATTAAATATTAGAGGGGTTTTTAAAAGAAGAGAGAGAGAAGTTCTTAAATTACAAATTTAAGAAACTTTCATGGTGGAGTTTTCAATGAAGAGAGGGTAATTGAATTGTTAAGAGTGTATGTATATAAAATAATAATTAAATATTAGAAGGGTTTTAAAAAAAAAAAGAGAAGAATGAGGTTGATAAGATTGTATGTATATAAGATAATAATTAAATAATGTTAAGAAACCCAAATTAAGAAATTTGGGTTAATGATGTTCTTAGTATTTTTTTTTGGTAATCAATACTTATATAGGCATGTTTTAGTTCAGTAATAGATTACACATCTCTTAATGTTTGTGTGTATATTTAATTATTGCTTTGATTAAAAGTAGTCGTTTAAAAAAAAAAAAATCAGGTGACTAATGTAATTATGTGATTTGATATCCTCGAATGAGATATTTTGGCTCTGACGAATTACGATCACGGATTTAATAAGAAGACTTATTGGAAACAATGAAGGTTGTCTTGAGGACACCAACCACCACATGGGTTCGATTTGCCTCCTTGCGTATTCTTGTGGATCAAACTCTCCCAATCGCTGTCAGGTTTGTTTGTTTCTTTTCTATAGGACACCTTTAGTTTTGAAACTTACTAAATTCTGATACAATTTCACACGTTTAATATGGTTAATATTGCATTAATTTGAACCTTACATTTAATATTCTAATTTGATAATACATACAGATGATTTTGGAAATGTATATGGGTTGATCAATCAAAAGACTCGGTTCTAATTTCAGTGAACTAAATGATTCTAAAGCTTTTACAAGGAAAAGCTTTATTAACTGGTTACAAAGTTTTGATAGTTACTAATATATTTAATTTCTTCTGGAAAAAGAGAGCTAAAGGAGTTGTGAGAATTGTATGGTGGCTTCGTGAAAACTTTCTCATTTGGATGATCTACGTCTCTAGTGACGGTGATATCCTTTTATATATATAGAAGGTTTTTGTTGAACTCTAAGATTTGTCTGGTCCAGTGGTGACCCATATATTAAACTCTACAAAGGAAACGTCGAATCCACTCCGAGAGGTGGAACCAACTCTCCTAAAGGCTTCCGATGAGTTCCGTCAAACTATTCTAAATTTAAAATGATATTAAGTTGTCTTTCTCCAATCATTAATATTTTCCAACGTATATGGTAATATGGCTACACGATTCTATTAAGATGCTTTGGCGATTGACCTAGTACTTCAAAACCCTAATAGTTTATTATTCGATTGTTTTGCTATATCTAGGTTGGCTATTTTTGTAAAAAGTTCGTACATTCTCTATGTCGTAACTCATAATTAGTAGAACTTTATATCGTGACCAAAAAAAAAAAAAAAGTAGAACTTTATACATTTATATTGGTTAGTATAGGGAGCACTAATTTGTTATGCTTCTCGACAGAGCATCATTTTTTCTTCTTTTTGGCGGCTGCTAGAATATTTTTTATAAACTAACTTTTTTTTATTCCATAAAAAAAGACAATTATCTAATATCTATAGATTAGAATTTAGATTGATATAAGCTCATGGCCTTTTTTTTTGTCATAAACGCCAAAATTAAATGGTTTAAGATTTTTTTTCGTGACCAAAAAAAATGGTTTAAGTTTTTCTTATAATATCTTCGCTGGAAAATATTTACGAACGTTTCATAATCGTTGGTCTTAGTCATGATTGATTTCAGATATTCGATTTGTGTTATAATTTATACAAAAAATAGAACATAAAATATATAACAAATGTTTATGTATCTTGATTCATCAATCATAGCTTTAAAAAAGGAATGTATACACAAATATTTTATAATAAGCTATCTGAAGAGATTTATTTCCCCCATTCAGATAAGGCAGTCATACTCATAGCTAAAGCTTAAGGAATCTTATATATTAAAAGAAAAGTACAGAATGTTCACATTCATCTTCAGAATGGTTGATTACAAGTCTATCCATAATGAATTTACATATTTAAACTTTTTGCCATTTAGATTTTTTGAAAATATTTATCTAAATAAATTTTAATTTACTATAAAATATATTAAAAGAAAAAAATAATTTTTAAAATTCGAAATTTTTTAATTAGTCTAAAAAATATATTTTTTTAAAAAATTATATTAAGATACCTTTACTTAAAATCTTTGCCATTTATTTATAAGAAAAAAAACTAAATATAAAATATTCAAGTAAAATTTAAATTACTATAAATTTTTTTTTAAAACAAATATATTTAGAGAGAAAAATTACTAGAAAAAAAATAAAAAATAGAAAATATTCGAGTGAAAATGTTACTATAAATAAATAATTTTAAATATTTGAATATATTAAGAGAAGAAATTTTATTTAAATTATTTTTTAAAAAATAAAAAATTTAAATTACACTTAAAAAATTAAAAATTTTAAACTACTATTAATAATTAAAAAATGACCAAAAAAACTATTTAGGTAGTTTTCTTATAATTTTGTGGAGATAAAGTTTCCTTATTTCAGTTACTTTAATTTTTTATTAAAAAATTTATATGATATGGATATTATATATATTTTAACTATTAAAAATATTTTCTTAAATGTCTATTTTCTACACAAAAAATATTACCATGAAAGATTCTTCAAAAAATTTGAATTAATCCAAATTCAAATTAAGTTAATATTCAACTTTATATAAAATTTATTAAACAATACAACTTTTCATAAACAAAAGTGTTATATTCCGCTACTACTTTTTTCAACTCTGTCTTTAATCAATTTATCTATTAAATATTTTGAGATTTTGCTTTGAAAAAAATATTAAAAACAAATAAAAATCAAAATTTTTTTTTTTAAAAAATCAAATATATTAAGAGAAAACAATTACTCTTTAAAATTTTTAAAATTCCTTAAAATTTAAAAATTGAATTACTCTTTGAAAATTATAATTGTTTTAAAAAATATTCAAAATTCCTAAAAGTTGAATTACTCTTTTAAATTTTTTTAAAAGATTGAGTAAAGTTTAAATTACTATAAACGAATATTTTTGAAAATTTTGAATATATTATGAAAATTAAATTTTATATAAAAATATGTATAAAAAAATGTTTTCGAAAAAAGTTAAATTACTCTAAGACCTAATAATGTTTTCTTAAATATTTTCTATACAAAAATGACACAATATATATGAAAGATTCTTTGATAATTTTGAATTAATTCTAATACAAAATTAAGTTATTATTCAACTTTATATAAACTTTATTAAATGATACAAGTTTTAATACATATATTTTCTTGCTAAATTGTTAAAATATTTTGCATAAACTACATTTTAATGTTATCAGAAACGATTCATTAAAAGATACACGTTTTTGGTGTACCGGAACTGAATTTTTTTGTTCACCAGTAGACTATACGAGTCAAAATTCTCGAGAAATTAAAAAAAAACAAATATGTTGAAAAAGTTTCTTCATCTCATCGTTGTAGATGAAAATGTCTATTCTAACTTATATTTCTTTTTACAAGATAAAACTTTGAGGTTTAAATTTAAATTCTTAAAATTATGCAATTATTGATCTGTTTTACTTTTTCTTATATTTCAGAATCAAAAGATTGATGCTCTAATAAATGATGCATTCATTAGTCGTTATTGAAGGCATTCATATAAGTTTAGCGAAATTTATTGTGGTACATTACAATTCTATTTTAAATAAATTTATTTAATTAAAAATATTGCCTTTCAGGTTTCAAAAAAAAACTAAACAAAATATTTGTATAAAAGTTAAATTACAAAACAGTTTTTTTTTTTTAATTTTGTTAATATCTTGAACTTTCATTTTCCTTGGTTGAGATAAACATTATTATGTTATATATATATTGCTTTTTAAAATATTTTAACTTTATTGTAAGATAATTATATAAAGATTATAAAATTTAATGAAATTGAAAATTTATATTTCTACCAAAACAAAACACGAAAATTATAATATTGTGATATAATGTTTTTTAAAAAATCATCTGATATATATATATATATACAATAAACAAATTAAAAATTTAAGAAAAATT
This sequence comes from Crucihimalaya himalaica, assembly GCA_004349715.1. Taxonomy (NCBI): domain Eukaryota; kingdom Viridiplantae; phylum Streptophyta; class Magnoliopsida; order Brassicales; family Brassicaceae; genus Crucihimalaya; species Crucihimalaya himalaica. Next base: position 871,493 of record SMJT01000004.1, on the reverse strand, counting down.
AACTATTGTGTGGAGATAATTGTAATATATAGTTGTCGTTATTTATAATAGATTTAAAAATATCAAGATAATAACATATAAAAACATTAAAAAAGATTATACCATATATGAAGAATCTTGAACATCATTTGTTATACTAAAATTAAACAAAACATGCAAAAATTTGAATCGATAAACAATTACTAAGATTTTTTAGTCTTATAGTCAGCAATAAAACAAATTTGAAAACGTGAAATATCACATTTCTACCCTCATAAATAAAAATGTCATCATTTACTATTTTTTCCCGCACATGGTGCGGGATAGCTTGCTAGTACTCCTATAAAATATTGATTTTCTGAATTTTTTTCTTGTTTTTAAAATATTGATTTTCTATAATCATTAATGGCAAAATTTATTAAATATAAATATTGGAAAAAAAATCTAAAAATTAATGGTGAAACAACTGGAAGTTATTACTAAAATAATAAAAAAACAAAATCGTAATATTACTATAACAATTGAAATTATTTCCTTCAATGTTTCCATTTACTTATGGATTAGAACAACGCAATATTACAGCCGCAAAAAGTATCAAAAACGATTTTTTCCACCAAAAAAAAAAGCATGCCACGTGTAAACATACGATAACGGGTAGTATCGTAGTAGTATACGCAAGAGCACAGTTGATAAAACAAAACCTGTATCTATTATCTATATCCTCCGTCGTCACCTCTCAGACTCTGCTTTTATAATACGTCTCTCTGCTTCACCACCAAAGAGAGAGAGACATATCCAAAAATCACAAATTTTGTCATTTTCATTGTTTCGTTTAGGATTTTTGTATCAGAATATGGGATTGTGGAATGGAAAAGGTACCGGAGGATTCATCCTCTACCTTCTCGTAGGTTTCTCCGTCGCCGTCTTCTCTGATTTTTACGTCGGAGACACAGCAAACCCTAATCTTCATCATCATCTCTCTTCCTCCTCTCCTCTCTCTGCCACCGAAAAAGTTTGGCCGGTAAATTAAAGATTCTTCCTTTCTTCTTCTTCTTCTGAATATTTCCATGGTCATTAACTTTGTGTCGTTTTCAATTAGTCATTCATTGTTATATAATTATCAGTTTTGAATTGAAAAATGGGAGAGTTCTGTTTTGTTACGTTATACTATTAAATAAAACACCTTTCACCCAAAAAGCTTGGAAGAATCTAAAACAAAAAAGTGGGTTTTTGACTTTTTATACTTTTGTTTGTTTGAAATTTGTGAAAGTAGGATTTGAAGTTCAGCTGGAAACTAGTGGTGGCTACAGTGATAGCGTTTTTAGGATCTGCTTGTGGCACAGTTGGTGGTGTTGGAGGCGGTGGAATATTCGTTCCTATGCTCACTCTTTTGCTTGGATTCGACACAAAATCCGCAGCTGCAATCTCAAAATGTAATGAATCGTGCAATGCAATCATATATATATCTTTTTTTTTTCATGATAGAATGTTTGAGTTAATTTGTATGTTGTTGATGGTGAAGGTATGATAATGGGAGCATCAGCATCATCAGTTTGGTACAATTTAAGAGTTCGTCATCCGACAAAAGAAGTTCCAATCTTGGACTATGATCTTGCTCTTCTCTTTCAACCAATGCTTCTCCTCGGTATCACTGTCGGTGTTTCTCTCAGTGTGGTTTTCCCTTACTGGCTCATCACTGTCCTCATCATAATTCTGTTCGTTGGTACTTCTTCGAGATCTTTTTTTAAAGGCATTGAGATGTGGAAGGAGGAGACATTGTTAAAGGTTTGTTTTTTCTTCCATCAAAGTAAATATGATGTGTTTATTTTATATGGGGATTACTGAATGTTTTTGTTTTACAACAGAACGAAATGGCGCAGCAGCGAGATAATATGGTTAATTCCCGGGGAGAACGTGCGTAAAGTTTCATACTTATGATTGCTTTTCTAATGTCTTTTATATCTTAAACTTACCACATTGTTTACTTTCTTGTTGATTCTGTTATGCAGTTTTAATCGACACAGAGTATGAGCCGCTTTACCCGAGAGAAGAGAAATCAGAGCTGGTAAGTGTATGCGCTATGCAAGATGATTTTTAACTTGTTGCCTCTTCAAAGATTCAAGAACCGGGTTTTGTTGTTTACTTACAGGAAATAATACGCTCCAACCTCAAATGGAAACGGCTTCTAGTTCTGCTAACTGTGTGGTTGGCTTTCTTGCTCATCCAAATTATCAAGGTTAGTAATCTTCTTCTAAAAATTCTCAATAATATCGATGTTCAGCTCTAATCAATCTAAAATCTTGGGTTTATACAGAACGAAGTAGAGGTCTGCAGCGTAATGTATTGGATGCTATTCGTCTTACAGGTAATATATCTATGTCCTTGATAATCTTTGATTGTGGTGTGTGCATTCGCTAAATTAAGTCATTTGGAACCATATTCCATTATTAGTTCCCAGTTGCTTTAGTGGTGTTTGGATTTGAGGCATTGAAATTGTATGGAGAGAACAAAATGAGGCTGAGCAGTGGAAACACTGAATGTATCTGTGAAGCTACGATCGAGTGGACTCCTCTGAGTTTAATCTTCTGTGGTCTCTGTGGTGTCGTTGGAGGCATTGTAGGTGGTCTCCTCGGATCCGGTGGTGGATTTGTTCTCGGCCCTTTGCTTCTTGAGATTGGAGTCATCCCACAGGTACACACACAATTCTATCAATATATGATTTAAAACCCAAAATCAATCATCTTGTTTCTTTAATCTTTATCTATGGTTTAAACACAGGTTGCTAGTGCGACAGCTACCTTTGTGATGATGTTTTCTTCGTCTTTATCCGTAGTCGAGTTCTATCTCCTGAAGAGGTTCCCAATCCCATACGGTAAGATCTCTTAAAACACACCGGGAGAAACTTTAAGAGTAATAAGCAAAATAACGAAACTGATGATGATCTTTTGTTTCATTGACAGCAATGTACTTGATGTCGGTATCGATTCTTGCCGGTTTCTGGGGACAATCTTTTATAAGAAAGCTCGTGGCGGTCCTGAAAAGAGCTTCAATAATCGTTTTCGTTCTCTCAGGAGTCATTTGTGCCAGTGCTCTGACAATGGGAGTGATTGGGATAGAGAAGAGCATAAGGATGATACATAACAATGAATTCATGGGATTCTTGGGATTCTGCAGCAGTCAATAGATCTAAAATCTCTTTGAACACAAAGTTTCAAGTGTTTTGTTTTGATTCATTGGACAATTTCGGTTGTCCAACATCAGTATTGTGAGAAGTTATAAGATCAGATTCTATTACTTGCAGTCCAAGTCATTTGTGCTCTGTTCTTGGTCAATACATAGTTGACCATTTTCAAAAATAGAGCGTGTCTAAATTATTGTCATATCTTTGTATTCAACGTTGTCCTATTGCATCTCTCGATGCTTGTGAGACAAAACATAAAATAAAAGTTAAGTCTTTTTCTTTTCACATATTCAATGTTAACTACTACAAGAAGCTAGAACATGTTTTGGTAATATTTCTAATTGGAGGGCAATAAATTTGGACTTTGCTAAGATTGTTGAACAACAAAGTCATCTTTAAGACAGTTGACTGAGAAAAAGACATTTTCAGACAAATCTAACCACAACATTCTTGCACTTGTATATATGGCAATCATTATTTTCCAGAGTACAGCCACAATAATTTGAGTGATTATATTTTTGAACACAAAAAATATTGTGGTTCCAAAAGTTTCATCAATCGCATGATTAGAGAGATTGCAAAGGGCTGATTCGGATCGCCTTGGTCCATTCACCATGTGGCCAGTCTATACTAATATTTAAGCCTTCGTTTTATTTTATTTTAAATTTTTTGTTTGCGGTTAAACGTCAAATTGATTTATAAAATGATGTGTTTGACATTAGAGATATCAGGTCCAAACCAGACAAGAATTGGTTCTATAGACGTCGCACTATTTAAAACCTAATAAATACTGATTTTATCCCCAAGAAAATGGTTAACCACGACATTTCTGTAAATGAACATTGATGTAACTGAGTTTCTCATTGTTCCGTATCTATTTAGACAAAAAGATTGGGTACTAATATTTGGGATAATGTTGCATTGTCCAAAACTAATCGGGTAAAGTTTGGACGCATACTAAATCCTTTCACAAAAAAAAAGTTTCGGATATCAAATATGGATGGAGTAAAGATAGATTGCAAATATGTGAACGAGAAATAGAAAATAAATGAATAAATTTATCACAGTCGTTGTCGAAAGATCAATCCATTTGCATTTTCTTTATTTTTAGTGGATTAATGAGTGAAAATGTTTTATTGCATCCCATTCAAGTAAGAAATTGTTAGATACTAACAAGTATTATGAATCTTTCGTTCCACCCAAATTTGTCACTCTAACTTCACATCCATTTGCACCATATATGTTTGTTGGGGTAATTTAAATCGGTTCGGATTATTACCATTACAAAAACTTGGGATGTCTCTTTATGTATATCATTCCTTTGTATCTATGTTCCATCTTCAATTTCGAATGTATTGCAGAATGATATTGCTTCGGCAGTTTGATGTTCAATTGAATGTCTCATTACTGGAGGCCATCAAATCTTGTTTAATGGGCTTAACCGTACTAAAAATCTGATTTAATGGGCCAAAATATTAATTTGGGCTAATAGGCCCATTACATCCCTTGAGAGCTAGGGCTCAGGCGAATTCATCTGCCTTAAATAGGATTCGTTTATCTTCAAGTATAGATTTTTAAGGGTTTCGAGTGAAAAGAGTAACAAGCGCGGCGGAGCCATGGTTCTCAAGTAATCAATCTCATCTCTCTCTGTTCTTCGTGCTTCTCAGCTCATAGGCATACATTATTGCTAATGATCGGTGTGAATGTGAATATGCTACTGTCAAAGATGCCCCTTTGCTGAAATGAGTTTCTTTACGTTAAGACCTGTTTATCTATGGTCAATAGTGTCAGCAATTTAAGATTTTGTGGTTTGTGTTCCGCAAGAACTTGATCTTGTTGTTCCCCTTTAATTCTGTATATCGAACCAATTGTGTTGGTCTCTATTTGAAATCTGGAGAATTCGTAGATTGTTTGTACTCATTTCCCTCCCATTGTTATGCTCCACGAGTTCTTCGTTTAGATTGTTTACTGTAACTTAGGACATTCCACTATGAGATGGCTTTATGTGTGTTCTGTTAGTGTGTGTGGTCCGATTTAGACATGTTGGGTGATATCTCTAATCCCTTCACATATATTTAATATGTAGGACTGAGCTTTGCCGATTCAGTGGTCTTAAGATTTACCCTGGTAGGGGAATCAGATTTATCCGATCTGACTCTCAGGTAATTATGGTCAAATGTGTGCTCTAAATATCAAGATTCTGTTTTTATGTCTCTGTTCTGATTTATCATTTCTGGTTTCATATTCCAATAGGTGTTTTTGTTCATTAACTCCAAATGCAAGAGGTATTTTCACAACAAGTTGAAGCCATCTAAGCTTACATGGACTGCCATGTACAGAAAGCAGCACAAGAAGGTTAAACTCTTATTTTTTCTAGTTTTAATACTATTGAATTCTGGTTCTGACCCTCATTTTCTGATCTCTTCCAGGACGCAGCACAAGAGGCTGTGAAGAGAAGGAGACGTGCAACCAAGAAGCCCTACTCAAGGTCTATCGTCGGTGCTACTTTGGAGGTTATTCAAAAGAAGCGAGCTGAGAAGCCCGAAGTTCGTGATGCAGCCAGAGAAGCTGCTTTACGGTTGGTTTTCTTTACCCTAAAACATTCACCATGTATCAATCTTTGGTAACCCTGAAATGTGATTGACTGAAAAGGAATTTGATGTTTCTGCAGTGAGATTAAGGAGAGAATCAAGAAGACAAAGGATGAGAAGAAGGCAAAGAAAGTCGAGTATGCTTCGAAGCAACAGAAGTCTCAAGTGAAGGGCAATATCCCCAAGAGTGCTGCACCCAAGGCTGCTAAGTTGGGTGGTGGTGGAGGCAGACGTTGAATGGAGCTATAGAGAGTAGCCCACTTATCTCTCTTCACTTATCTTTCTTTCTTGTTTTGACATTTGTTTTGTCACCAATTTTTTTTAGTTTTGCACCAGATCTAATATATTGTACTTGAGGTTTTTCTGCAGCGTATGAAACTTTTTGTTTGGAATCGATCCCCTTGTGTTTGTTTCACTCTTGATATTCGACAACTGCACTAAAGAATTTTCAACTTGGCTTTAGGACATTGTTAGTAGTGGTACAGTGAGGTTTTGACTAAGCATTTAACAAGTTATAACTTAGCTTTAGAGTTCTTAAGCGACAATGTATTCTCAATTAACCCCGAGAACTCATATCCATGAAAGTTACTTAAACCAATACCTAATACAAAAACAGAACCAGCCAAGGAAATTGTTGCGTTTGTTGAACCAAGCCTACAATTTTGAGCCACTTTTGAGACCTAATTGAGTTGGAACTTAACCCATTATTGCCTCGCTGCAGGCTTTTTCCCAGGTTTGCATCTTCTTGTTTGAACCATTCTCTCTTATCATCGATTTCAGTTGTATAAGCTGTTCAAAAAAAAGTGAAAGTATCCCAAGGAAATGTCACTTAAAAATATAATTTATTAAGTTAGTATCATCAATGAGTTAGTTACCTCTTCTTGTAGCAATTCCTTTTCTCTAGAGACAACATCGAACTCTTGCCTTAGTGATTCGTAGAGATGCTCGAGTTGTTTGTTCTTCCACCTGGCTTTCCTGTTCTGAAACCAAACCGCAATCTGTCTCGGCTGCAGCCCGAGTTCTTCGGACAGCTTCATCTTCCTGTCCGGGTCCAGCTTTATCTCTTCTTGGAAACTTCTCTCGAGGAACTTTAGCTGCTCGCTCGTCATCTTCTTCTTTTTCTTCTGCTTTCCATTGATATTGTTGCTTTCTTCTCTATAGCCACTTTCCACTATTGCTAGAGGGACATGAAGCATACCTTGTGGTGCACCTACCATTGTACCTGAAGAAAGACATCTGTTGTCTTGGTTTCCTACAAATTTAATACAATAGAGAGTGATTTGTAAGAAGACATATAGTTGAGTAAATGATTAAGCATCAATCATATAAATCAGCTCCATTAAAACCAAGTACTACAGATGCATATGTACCTGGAAAATGGTCAAAGTTATAGAAAGGAGAGATGAAGTTGGAGGAAGAAGCGACATCGATGAAGGAGCTACTCCAATATTCCATCTTCTCTTATTCTTTTTTCCTCTTTTGTCTATTTTTGCAAACAACAATCACTTTCAAGAGACTACTTTTTAGCCAAACAAAGGAATGAACAATTTTGGGTTTGATCTGGAACTTGGAATTAAAGATGATGTGTATGTTAGTACATGCATGTGCATTATATATATATATGTAAATATGGTTGAAAACCCTAGTGATTTTGTTTTTTTTTATCTTCGGGTAACTAGTTGGGTCTCTGTCAAGTAAAGAGAAATGTGTAATGAATGGTTTCCCACTTTCTCCATTTAGGCTTTAACCGGTAACAAAGAGTCTAAACGGTAAGAGTAGAATGAGCGGTGCAGAACTAGCAAAAATAAGTGTGATTAGTGCGGATATGGATATGAACAGAACAAGCGGTACAAAACAAGTTAAGAGTAAAATAATGGTGTGTTTATTTTAGTTTGAAAATTTTCATGCAGCTTATTTTCATCGACCAATGTAATCATGTTAAGAAAATTATTTCATTTTAATACAGCTTATTTTTATTGACCAATATAATCGTGTTAAAGAAACAATTTTAAAACCCAAAATATTTAAAAAATTTGTCAAAATTTGAATATTATTAATTGTTATATTTGGGTGCGTTAAAACCTCCAATTCTTCGGATAAATTTGGACAATTTATTTTAAAAGTTTCATAAAATTTCTAATTCAAAATCAATCTAAATAAGTATATTGGTTACTTTTGTTCAATTTCTAACACATACACTCGAGATAATATAAGTTCTTTCTGTCAATTTTGAATTGAATCCTAATCTAAAAAACAGCAACATACCGGACTTGAACCACCATACTTATTAAAAATAGCCCTTAGTAAATTATAAATCGATTGTCCTAGTTAAAGTAGTTAATATAAACTTATCACATGACACTGATAAAACAAATAATTAAAGATTTTCTTATAAACTTGTCTACCATTAGTAAACTATAATGAAGTTGAAATAAAGAGCTTGTGAATGATTACGAACGGTAATTTTTGTGATATATATAAAGTGGCGATCAAGTTCCGTATCATACGTGACTAATTAATGTGGATATTAGAGTACAAACAGAAGTAGTGCGTTGAGAAAGGAACAGTAAGAAATAGAGGTGAAAAGAAAAGAGAGAATGGTCCCGATTCTACTTTTATACAAATGTCTATAACTCTCTCTACCTTAATCAACCACAAATCTGACATTACATCAATTCAAACTTCTACTCTCAATCTATAACATAGCCTCCAATTTTCATCTCTTTGTATGGATTTGTAAAGTCCCCACAATCTTTATTTAACACTGTGGAGCTGCAGGGTGCTACTGGAACTGATAGATCAGAAGGGTCCAATTCTGATCCTGAGCAAATTTGGGAGCACAGTGCACTAGTGAAAATAGTATCATCATATCGATCTACGAGTCTTTTTTGTATTGATCCGGCGATAAAGTATAAAATGGAATGATGCAACGTATCTTGAATAAATGTTAAATGCTTTATTAAGGTGTATAAGGTTTATAATTGTATTTGTACATAGGCTTGGTTTAGCTTCGGTTATTTTCGGTTTAGTTCAATTCTTTGGTAATTGTATATAACGGCTAATGTACAGTGTTTTTACAAATTAATCGAATAAGTATTTTTTCATCTTCTTCTTCTCAAACTCACGAACATCTCGTGATATGGTATCAGAGCTATAACCATTGATTCCGATCATTTTTCTTCGTTTTTGAGCTTGGATTCTCTTCTTAGATCAACGATCTAAACTCCAGTAAGCTCAGATTTCGAAACCATGGTCAAAATCACAAAGCTCCCTCGTCGTTCAGCTAGATTACAGGATTTCTATGGGTCAGCATCACAACGGAAGTCACGATCAGCTGTTTCTGAGGATTCTCCACCTCGTTCTCGTCCAGATGGTGAATCTCGCACCTCTCAACCTCAGGGTGATCTTACCTCGTCAAATGATCTCGATCCGACTCAATCACCGTTTTATATGCCCAGTGGAAATCATCCTAGCCTCAACATCATCTCGATTCAACTTGATGGTACGAATTATGATGATTGGTTTGTTGCTATGCGTATATCTCTAGATGCTAAAAACAAACTAGGATTTGTAGATGGATCTCTTCCTAGGCCTATGATTACACATCAGAACTTTAAGCTATGGCCTAGATCCAATTCTATGGTGAAAGCTTGGTTGTTGAACTCTATTTCCCCACAGATCTACCGTAGCATTTTGCGTATTGATGATGATTTTGATGTTTGGAATGATCTTCATGGCCGTTTCCATATATCCAATCTCCCAAGAACATTTAATCTCACACAACAGATTCAGGACTTTCGTCAGGGATCCCTATCTTTGTCTGAGTATTATACTCATTTGAAAACTTTGTGGAATCAGCTTGATAGTGCAGAAGAACTTGATGACCCTTGCACATGTGGGAAAGCTATTTGTCTGCAACAGAAGGCAGAGAGAGCTAGGATTGTGAAGTTTCTTGCTGGTCTTAATGATTCTTATGCCATTGTTAGACGTCAGATCATTGCCAAGAAGATGTTACCATCTCTGGTTGAGGTCTATAACCTACTTGATCAGGATGATAGTCAGAAAAGTTTCTCCAATGTAGTTGTCCCTGCTACAGCTTTCCAGGTTTCAGAACAGTCTTCAGAGATTTGTTATGTTCAAACTGGACCAAATAGAGGAAGACCAATATGCTCTTTCTGCAATCGAGTGGGACATATTGCAGAAAGATGCTACAGAAAACATGGATTTCCACCTGGTTTTACCTCCAAGAACAAATTCTCCTCGGAAAAAGGACAGAAAACTGCTTCAACCATACCTGCACAGAAGAGTTTTGCTAATTCTTCACCTGTTGCTGCTCAAGTCAATCTCTCTCCTACTCCATCTCCAAGTATTAATGACTTAATTGGAGATATGACTAAGGATCAGTTGCAGAACTTTATTGCTCTATTCAGTTCAAAGCTGTAAACTACTTCTGTCACTCCTTCTGGTGAAGCCAGTTCTTCTAATGGACCAAATCACCCTACTGGTATCTCATTCTCTTCTAGTACTTATTGTTTTATTGGGATATTGACTGTTTCTCAGCATACTCTATCCAATGAAACATGGGTGATTGATTCTGGAGCAACACACCATGTGTGTCATGACAAAACTCTATTTGTATCCTTGAATACATCTATTGTTAGTTTTGTGAATCTTCCTACTGGTCCAAAGATACAGATTAGTGGTGTTGGTGAAGTGCAGTTAAATGAAGACATTCTGCTACATAATGTTTTATTCATTTCTGAATTCTGGTTGAACTTGCTCAGTATCAGTTCTCTCACAACTTCTTTGTCTTCAAGAGTGATATTTGATCTGAGTTGTTGTGAAATACAGGATCTTACCAAGGGATGGAGGATTGGAAAGGGTAGAAGGGCTGGAAATCTGTATGTGATGGATGTTACATCTCACTCCCCATCAGTAAATGTTTCTGTGGACATTGGATTATGTCATCAGCGACTAGGGCATCCTTCATATACAAGATTGGATCTTATTTCAGAAGATTTGGGCACTACTAAACAGAAAAATAAAGGAGCTGCTTACTGCCACATTTGTCATTTGGCTAAGCAAATAAAACTCTCTTTTCCCTCTGAAAATAACATATGTAACTCTACTTTTGAATTGTTACATATTGATCTTTGGGGACCTTTTCAAATGGAGACAGTTGATGGATTTCGACATTTTCTGACTATTGTTGATGACCATTCCAGAGCAACTTGGGTTTACTTGTTAAAGACAAAGAATGAAGTTTTAACAGTGTTTCCTGCTTTTATTAACAGAGTAGAAAACCAATTTAATACAAAGGTTAAGGCAGTCAGATCAGAAATGCACCAGAGTTAAGCTTCACTACATTCTATCATCAGAAAGGAATTGTCTCTTACCATTCATGTCCAGAGACACCTGAACAGAACTCAGTAGTGGAACGCAAACATCAACATCTCCTCAATGTTGCTCGGGCTTTAATGTTTCAAGCCAAGATGCCACTTCAGTACTGGGGAGATAGCATTTTAACTGCAGTCTTTCTGATCAATAGAATGCCTTCTCCTCTTCTCTCAAACAAGTCACCTTATGAGGTTCTTACTGGTAAGGCTCCCTCCTGTTCACAACTTAGAACTTTTGGCTGCTTATGTTATGGTACTACTTCACCTAAGCAACGACACAAGTTTATGCCCAGATCTAGAGCTTGTGTTTTCTTGGGGTATCCCTCTGGATTCAAAGGCTACAAAATCATGGATTTGGAGAGTAATAAGGTTTTTATCTCAAGAAATGTGGAGTTTATTGAGACAGTGTTTCCTCTGGCTGCTTCTCCGGATTCAGTCACCACTTTGGATCTTTTTGCCTCAGGTAATCTGTCCTCTCCTCCTCTTTCTTCACCTCAAATTTCTCCATCAACACAAATGTCTACTCATAGAACTACTAAAGTTCCTATTCGTTTTAAAGATTATCACTGTTACTCTCTCAACAGTGATACTCCTTACCCCATTTCCTCTTCTCTTTCATATTCACAAATCTCTCCCATGTATTTGTCCTATATAAATCACATCTCTCAGATCAAAATCCCTCAAAGTTACTCTGAGGCAAAAGTATCTAAAGAATGGTGTGCAGCTGCAGACAAGGAAATTTCTGCTATGGAATCAACAAATACTTGGGATACTGTGAGTTTACCAGCAGGTAAGAAGACTGTTGGTTGCAAATGGGTGTTCACTCTGAAGTTTCTGGCAGATGGAACTCTTGAAAGGTATAAGGCCAGGCTAGTTGCCAAAGGATTCACACAAAAAGAAGGGCTTGATTATAATGACACTTTCTCACCAATTGCCAAAATGGCCACTGTCAAGCTGTTGTTGAAAGTTTCTGCTTCCAGAAAGTGGTTTCTTCAACAATTAGATATATCTAATGCTTTCCTCAATGGTACTCTAGATGAAGTAATCTACATGAGACTTCCAGATGGATATGCAGAACGTAAGGGGGACACTCTACCTCCTAATGCAGTTTGCCGACTTAAGAAATCGATTTATGGTCTTAAACAGGCTTCTAGGCAGTGGTTTCTTAAATTCTCTGAGGCTTTGTTGACTTTGGGATTTCAGAAATGTCATGGTGACCATACATTGATTGTCAAGCACACATCTACTGGTTTTATTGCAGTTTTGGTCTATGTGGATGACATAGCTATTGCTAGTTCTTCTGAGTTTGCTGCTACTGACCTTACTTTAAGTCTGAAGAAACTTTTTAAACTCCGAGAACTTGGTCCACTCAAATACTTCTTGGGTTTGGAAGTTGCACGATCTACTGCTGGTATTACTCTGTGCCAACGCAAGTATGCTCTGGAATTGCTCACATCAATGGGTATGTTGAACTGTAAGCCTTCTTCAACTCCATTGATACCAAACTTGCAACTATCCATTTCTAATGGTGACCTTGTCCCTGATACGGAGTTATATCGAAGCTTGGTTGGTAAACTCATGTATCTTACTATAACACGTCCGAATATTACCTTTGCTGTTAACAAGTTGTGACAATACTCCTCTGCCCCTCGTACTGCGCATCTTCAAGCTGCTGATAGGGTCCTCTAATACATCAAAGGTACTGTGGGACAGAGATTGTTTTACTCCTCTGAGCCTAATTTATCTTTAAAGGGATTTGCAGACTCGGATTGGGCAGCCTGTCTTGATAGTAGGAGATCCACTACGGGTTTCTCCATGTTTCTTGGTTCTTCACTCATCACTTGGCGATCTAAGAAACAACCTACTATCTCTCGTTCTTCAGCTGAGGCAGAATACCGAGCTTTGGCATTAGCTTCATGTGAAATTTCTTGGCTGGCCATTCTCCTTCGTGACCTTCATATTGATACATGTTCTCTTCCTGTTCTGTTCTCTGACAGTACTGCTGCACTCTCTATTGCCTCTAATCCGGTTTTTCACGAACGTACCAAACATGTGGAGGTTGATTGTCATACTGTCAAGGAAAAGCTTGATAAAGGCCTCTTGAAACTTCTTCATGTCAAGACTGAAGATCAGGTTGCTGATTGTCTTACCAAGCCTTTGTTTCCTGCTACATTTCATCACTTACTGTCCAAGATGAGCTTGATTAACATCTTCTGCTCATCTTGAGGGGGGCTATTAAGGTGTATAAGGTTTATAATTGTATTTGTACATAGGCTTGGTTTAGCTCCGATTATTTTCGGTTTAGTTCAATTCTTTGGTAATTGTATATAACGGCTAATGTACAGTGTTTTTACAAATTAATCGAAGAAGTATTTTTTCATCTTCTTCTTCTCAAACTCACGAACATCTCGTGATATGCTTATATGGAATATGGTTGGATAAAGCTGAAATTTCTAGCACAAGTTATGTTTTCTCTAAAATCACACTCTACGGTAAAAACGTTGATTGTAAGTTTGTACCTGAGTTTTGTTCCATTTCCAGAGGACGTAACGAGTACACCAATTTTCGATGAGGTTTAAAGATGTAAAATTTTTTAAGGAAAATAACCTTAAACTATGATCTAAATTTTTTTCAAAATACTTGAATATAAAATTTTCTCCTTGTTTATACATTTTTCTCAGAAACAAAATTGTATCTAAGTCAGAATTAATTTAGATAAACATGTGGTATTTTTTTATGAAACATGTGTTATCGAAAATAAGTATTAGACGGGAAACAGAAAAAGAGTCACAAAGTCATGCCTTATGATATTGGTGAAAATAAAACATTATAAACCTTTACGAAAGTGAACAAAAATCCTACCAATGCTAGCAAAATAAGAGATATCGGATCAAAGATATTTTTAATCGTTAATGTTGGATAGTATCAGGAATTAGAATGTAGCTACGATAGAAGTTACTTAGAAACAGAATAATTTACCATAAGGCGCATGATGGATAGTCAAAGATGCCAAAGAGATCTACCAGTTCTAAGCTAACTCAAGAAGCATCTTTGTTGGAAGCGATAACAAAGCCTGTTTCAATTGAATTCAACACTGTAGGATCTAGATACTTAGTTACTATTGTCACAATTCAATTAATTGAGAGAGTAGACGTAGTAAATTGGGTGAGTAAATACTAAATAGTAAAAAGTATAATGACAATCCAAAGGAGGACCATATAGTTACAGAGAAATAAAGCTCAAGAGAGTGTGTTATGTCATTACTGAATAAAGAAGAACCTCATTAGAATTACTTCCTTCTTTTCAAGTCTAACTTTTACTATTCTTGACACAGATACCATGTTAGTTCAAAACCAAAACAAACGGTTAATGTTTTCAGTGTAAACGTACTCGCTATATAGAGCATGGTGAAATCTATAAGCTTTGTTTTTCAGACAAAATTTGACGATTTGGTACTTGCATACTTTGGACTGCCAAGTGCCAACCAGTGAAGACAGAACCTGACTTTTCTTTTGCCATTTTTACTGTTTGGGTTATTCTACAATTGTCAGCTTGTCTCTATCTTGAAAAATGAAAACAAAATCAATATTCAATAGGAAATAGACTTTCGAATAGCAAAATAAACGTTTTAACAATTAACACTAGTGGTCCCTTTCAAAGAAGGGATGGTCCTTACAATTGAACAAGTCCCTTTTCTTTCAAGTTAGAATAGTCAGAGAGCCTATCTATTACACTTACATTCTTCCACTGGATCCGATTCCTAGTAATAGCAATACAAGTTTTGTAGTGGTACAGAAGAAAATATAACAAGTTTAAAACCGGTAAGAAACAGTAATTAAACAATAAGGTTTCTCTATATAAACCACCGTCTTACTCAGCTTACTGTATATAACAATCATAACAAAGGTTATCAGGCAATGATATAAGGTTAAAAATCACGATTTCTTGCCGTAATTCTGGAACAAACGGAGAATATACAATAAGTAACTTGATCGAATTCACAATGCTATTTCCTAATTCAAGACCCAGATCAAGACCATTAACAGTTTTACCTTCAAAATATATGCAAAGTGTGATGTACAATTCCTTCTTTCTAACTTTTATTTCACAGCAGCTTTCCTTTTCTTGCGTTGCTTCACGTCGTTAGGGATAATGAAGACCGAATCCACACAGATTCCACCTTTTGAATGTGTGCAATCGATCTGTTTCATCGACCATCGGACTTCGGTTGATGGTTCCGAGCAACCCACAACAAATTCTCCAACCTTATACTCTCTCCAGAATCCTCTTTCTCCTTTGTGTTCCACACCCATTTCCTCTCCTCCTTTATCAGCCAAGTAATATTCACATGACCCCTCTTGCCCGTCTGAAGTAGAAAATGAAAACCGCACAGGCTTCAACTCCCAACCGTGTGTGTGTTCAAAATGGCAAGCACGTCTTCCCAGCCTTTTCGAGAATCTTCCAAGGTGTATTTTGAATGATAGACAGTATATACCAGGAGGAAGATTGAATCTCACCATCCCATCCACTTCAAACCACCAAATCTGCTGTAAGTAGGCTACAACATGAAACCTGCCAAAGGAAATAGAATCAACGGATGTAATGTTGCTCAAACAACTGCAGAAAGCCATTTTTATGTTTCGCAATCTAACATAAAACCTTCATCAGTGTATTCAACTTTCAAATGGAATTTATATCCTCTGTTGCAGAAACTTGATATTATCATTAGCGTAACCATTCTGCAAGTCCTGATAGTCCATAACAATAACTATTACTCAAAACCTAAATGCTGGGACACCTGAACGCATACATATAGATAGACCACTCATCAAACTGTAACGCTCATGCAAACTTTCAATCCTCATTTGATCCGCCAAAGAGAGATTTGTTCTAAAACTGACTTTGTCAAGGTTCAAAAACCTAGCAGAAACTGAGAACCAAGGGTCAACAGTTGACGAAACTCGGATCAAATAACAGGATCACAAACCAAGTACTGCAATGCCCTTGATATCTACTAGCTGAACGCCTGAATCTTGTAAAGGTCGATGAATTTTGGTAAAATTATGTACCTTGATTCATCTGTTGCAATCCAATTCCAATATCTGCGGTCTTCAATTCCAGTTATAGCCATTCCTCTAGCCGAAATCGCCATACAAACCCGTCCTGTCAATGTATCAATCCAGACTTCCTGCAGCAACATGTGTCCATATCATCAACAAAAGACATTGTTATCAGAGAAAAACCTTAGATAGCTTCCCAATTCCCAATTCCAATCCACCAACATAAAACACACACACAAGAGAAACCCTGATTCCCAATTCCAATCCATCAAAGCAAGGAATCATTGAACAAACCTTATTACCATCGTCGAAATGGATAGAACGAGAGAGCAAGGTGAAAATATCCTTCTTCGAGAGATTCTGATACCTCTCCGGCGGTAACAGATCAAGCAAATACTGGTAATTACATGGCAGCTTCTTCTCCCACACAGAATCAGACGAAGCCGCGCCACGAAATGCTCGATTCAATCGAGCCAGATTACAAATCTCCGGCGGAGTAAGGTGCAGAATCACGCAAGCTACGCAGCTCTCCGGTATATCGCCGAGACTCGGTCCGGTTGTGAGACCATTAGTCTCACCGTTCAGGTTCGAGAAGGACGACCCCATGACTATCTTAAACCTCGCTCGCCTACACGCGGAGAAGAAAGAAGTGATGATGACACTCGAGAGCCATAGCGATGGAGAAAAAGTGTGAGCTCTGTTCTATCTCATGTCGATCTCTCTGATGATTTGATTTTTCCGGGACGAGCGTGGGAAGACGAAGATCAACGGCAGACACGTGGCAATACCGGTGACGGAAGAGTGTAATTAATAAAGGCTTAGCTAAATTGCTAATATCATTATTGTTTACGTTGGATCTTTAAAAAGGTTGAAGTACCAAACTAAAATATAACAAACCGACCAAGTTTAAATCTAATAAAATTTGATGAAAAAAAAAAAAACAAACCGACCAAGTATAAATGGGCTGACCTACTGTTCAAAAATATGGGCCGCCGACTATTGATGGAATAAAAGACTTGACACGCCCGGTGGGACTCGAACCCACAATCGTTTGATTAGAAGTCAAACGCCTTATCCATTAGGCCACGGGCGCTTTTGTATTTTAGATACATAAGATAATATATAAACAACAACGTAATTAAAGATTAACACACCTTTCAGATTTTTGGTGATGGGAAAACAAAACATGTCGTTTCAATTTGTACACTTGTTTCTAGTATAACTTAACTAGTTTCAATTAAATTAATTCACAAAGATTTAATTAAAAAAAAAAAAAAGATATATCCAGTTTTTGTTGAAGTAACCAATTTGAAATTCAATCAAAATTTTATGTATAAAACAACTAATTCTGAATAACATCGTAAGAAGATCAGATCATGTAATTAAACATTTTTGGTGATGGATAAACAAAAAAATGTCGTTTCGATTACAGTGGATGTTACTATGATTGTGATGTCACATTTTCAATAAAATAATCGATATAATGGCTAATAATATTTGATTGTTAAGAAAAAAGAAATATAAGGGAAAATGATGGGGTGGACAACCCTTGGTCGTTGTTGTAAAAAAAAAGGACAACCCTTGATATAAATTATAAACTTTTAAACGTGAAATACAGAGATTTCAGTATTTGATTGGGTATGCAAAGCTAGCAACTGCAGTTCTTTGAGAGAAGATTGTATTGTAGATAATTCGGAGTTTTAGATACCTCAATGTTGCTGAAAGAATGGATATAAAACTATAGTTACTAGGGAATGTAGATATTATGCATAAAGTGGGAAGTGGTTTATATCATAACTTGGAAACATCAAATCTCCTAAATACAAAAACAAAAGTCCAGGAGATATATTTTCACTCCGGTATCTAGCATATCGCCGGCGAAACAAGAATCATAAGTATTTTCTTGGAAGGCACCAAGAGTTTTAGTGAAGGAAAGAAAATTGATTAGTAACAGAAAAAAAAAACAACAAAAGACAGACGAGACTCACTCCGCTTCTTCTAATCCTCTAGCTCGATGATTTTGACCACGGAGGCATCGCCCACTTTCTGACAGACCACAACTCTGTCATGTGACTTGATCACTCCGGCTTGCTTCCCATGGTCTAGAGCCACTTTCAGAACTGACTCATTTGTTGCACTTGTTGATTCCGCCTAAACAAAGGATTCACAAAAAATTAGAGAAATTACGGTTTCAAACCCGGCTAGAGTTACAACTGCAACCATAACACTAATTTTGCAAGATTCTTTTTGCAATGAATCATATTCTTTGCAATTGAGACTTACAGGGTGACGAGGGTCAGCAAGCATGGGGAAGAGACCTCTGACAATAAGTGACTGCCTTGCCTGATACAACAATATACACAAACACGATGTTAAGTTTGAGCAATAATCAAAACGTAGCCCATATAGGCAATTCAGATATGACAATAGTTTTACTTGTGGAGTTTCTCAGATTTAGAATTTTACTAGATGGTGATATTATTCCAAAGGGTTACTTTTTCTTTTAATCTTTAATTATACAGCAGATTTAAGAGTTGCTATTCCTTTGAATCAATGTGGACAATTGATACATAGAATATGCAGTCATAAGTAACAACTGTAATCATTGAATCTTCAAATTCAGCAAGCTGCCTAAGAAAAATCCCAATTCGTTTTCCAAATTCACACAGTCAGAATAGAATTTACCTCAAAGGCTCCGCTAAAGCTCCACTTCAGCTGATTTGTCGTAAGACGGGGAATGACAACAGAGAGAACGGGCATAGTTGGCCTGTATTTGGCAATCAACCTTCATAGAGATGGAAGAAACATTCAGTAGACAGCTACAAAGCATTTAAATGAAGGAATAGTTTAAGCCGGAAGGATTGATGTGAACCTTGCAGCTCTTCCAGACGAGGTAAAGCATATAATTACAGATGCCTTAACCTTGATGGCTGCCCGTACCTGATATCATGCAGAAGTTAAGCCTTTAAGTTAGAAATGAAGATGGAAATAATCAACACGAAAGGCAAATCCTCAGCTTTTGTAGGTAGCACAGAAGAGAGACTTACAGCAGAAGAAGCAATAGATTCCAAGTGACTCATTGGTTCTCCGACAAACTTGACAGTCTTCTTGAAGAACAGATCTTGGTTGAAAACCTTCTCTGCCTATAAAGAAGTACATAAATGCGTAAGATAAAAGCAGATGATGAACCATGGCTAAGATGATCGAGATGCTAAGAAGGCAATGGAAGTAATAATATAGAACTATAAGATAAAGCCTACCTCACAACAGATTCTACCAACAGTTGATATGGTTTCCACCGGGTACAATCCACGTAGGGTCTCCGCACCAAGAAGAATTGCATCACTTCCTGTGGGAAGTGAAAGGGAAGAAACCCTCTTCAAGTTATGACCAAAACTATGATCCAGAAATATGTTTTTCCTCCTATAAATGTAAGCAGTAAAAAATACATATGTCGGAGACTAAACATACCATCCAAAACAGCATTAGCAACATCAGTTGCCTCTGCACGAGTTGGGCGCAGATTGTCTGTCATACTGTCTACAACACGAGTGAGAACGGCTGGCTTTCCAGCCATGTTACACTTGTAAAGAGCAGCCTTTTGGAACAAAAACACCTGCAAGTTTTAGGGTCAACTTAGCACTCTTCTCCAGAATATCACTAGTAGTCTAATAAGACACCCACCAATCTGATTAGAAAGTGTGTGAGGCTGTGAGCTTTGGACCCAAACAAGTTGATTTGAGTGACCATCATCATACCTTTTCCGGAGGTAGATCGATACCCAAATTCCCACGAGAAAGAATAATGCCATCTGCTTCTTGTAGGATTTCATCGAAGTGGGTCAATCCCTTGAATCAAATACACATATGTGAATATTAACAGCACCATCCCCAATTCCTATGAAAGAAAAATTTCAGAGGGAGACATGTAAAGACAAAATAAATGCATTTCACTTACCTCTTCATTCTCAATCTTCGCAAATATTTGTGTTTGAGAGAGGTCACCCAAACTGTTAAGCAACTCGCGGGCCTGTGTTGAGGCACAAAATGTGATCATTCAAGCGTATCAGAAGCTCGGACTTAGTAGTAAGTACATAAAGGAGTCACACTTGAAAGGCGGTATAAAAAAACGTTATGAAAAAGAAAATGGACCTGGCGAACGTCTTCTGCATGTCGGCAAAAAGATAATGAGAGAAAATCGATCTTATTCTGAACTCCCCATGTACTTATAACCTAGAAGAGAATCAGAAAAAAAAAAAAAAGTTAAAACACTCGAGCAGATGAGGTAGAATATGTCATTGAGATATGTATACTGACCTCCTTATCCTTCTCAGTGAGGGTTGGCATACCAATGTGAACTTGAGAGACGTGCAACGTGAACAACGGACCAGCCAGAGTAGCAGCATTCCTTGACACACAAATGACATCATCTCCTTTGACTTCTTCAACCTGAAGGAATTGTTTGAATGGTTGGTCTTCTCACAACACAAACATCTAAAAGTCTAAATTCGAATTTCAGAAAACACCGTAGAGTTCCATATGCAAGTTTTTTAATACCTCAAGCCAAACTGAAGTTGTTTCACTACCAGTGAAGAGGTATTGTCCAACAAAGATAGTGTCTCCTTGCTTAACTGCCTGAAGACATCAAATAATAACATCCATCAAACCCCTATATACAAATGCCAATTATTATCTCATCCAAAACCTATACGGTAAGGGTTATGTAGAACCTTCGCTAGCCCATCAAAATTAATGGGAAGGACTTCAGAGGAAGCTTCTTGATCTTGACTCGGAGTCAAAGTTACAAGGCCATCAGCTTTAAGAGAAATAGCTTTCTCAGTCTTGTTAATAACTTGCAACTCAGGTCCCACAGTGTCTAGCATAACCTGGTAATCCATGAGATTAAGCATTACCAACTAATCGCGTTGCCAAATCCAAAGATACCAGAGAAAAGAGAACATACAGCACATAGCTTCTTAGTGCTCTTCACAGCTATCTTCAGATTCTCCAACGTCTCCTGGTGATACTCTGCATCACACCAAGAGAAATCGAATCGAGCCACTGCAAAAAGAACAACACATCAATAACCAGTGAGAGAAGCCCAAGCAAATCACGTCTCAAAAGTGATGTAGTCGCTATTACCGGACATTCCAGCTTTGAGACAACCAGAAATAACCTCGACGGATCGAGATTTTGGACCTAGAGTCCCAACAATCTTAGTCAAAGCCGGGAAGAAACTCTGCGAAAAATAGCATCAACGGATCAATAACCTCGAAAACGAAATAAATCACATACTAGTAACTACTTCAATAGGTATACTCAAAACTCGCAACAGATCCAAGCGTACTAAGGAAATCAAAACAATCACAGAAAACATACAGAGCGAGAGAAGGAGAAATAAATAGCTCACTGATTTGGAAGGCTCGAGGATTGAAGTCATCCTGATCGGTTCCTCGAGAAGGAGATGACTGGAATGCATAGCTGCTGATCGGAATTCGGAGATCTCAGGCGTTGCTCTACGGTGACGGAAGAGAGACGGAGAGGAATTTTGGAGTGGAGAAGAGGCGGAGAAAAGTGTGCGCGATTTGGTATTTGATACGCTTGACCGGCGAATATGCCTCCAAATACGACGCAGTTTTCGTTTAAATAGTACAAAGTAAAATGAAAATGTTGAAAAATAGGCCATCGACTTTTATTTTGCTATTTTACACCCCTAAAGCTCATTATCTAATGTTAAAGTATACATTCCCCCATTGCTTTATAACTAACTGTGAACTTCAAAATGATCTTTTTTTCTCTCTTAATATCACTGATTTTTGATGATTTTGGTAATTTGTAGGATAGTTGAATAATAAAAGCATTCAAATCAATTTAAGTATGCAAAGTCAATATAAGAGAAAAATTACCATAATTTTTGGTAATATATTCAAATAAACCATTTGTACTTCTAAAAAATATACAATCTTAATCTGTGCATTTTGAATTCTGAATGAATTATTATAATTAAAAAAGTCAGTGACTAAAGTAGCGAAAAGCAAAAAGTACAAGGACTAGATATATATTAAGCAATTTTAATGAACATCTAGAAACGGGATCTACAAATGTCAATGCGCACAACGGCGGTCCTAGATTGTACACGTGGCATAAAGGGGAAGAAACGTAGCTGGTTTAGTATTCCCCAAGCTAATTTCGTGGGGAAGGGGTCAAATAATGATGATTTTCAATAGGGTTTCTCTGTTAGTTGCGCACAAAATCAATACCATTAAACTTGCCTTTATGGCGTAATGAAAGCTAAACTTTTATCGATTGAAACGTTTGGGTTCAACACTTCAACTATCAAAAACCCGTAATAGAAAATCTTTTTTTATATATATATATAGAGATTCATTTCTAGAAATGAAAAAGGAATCCATGGTATTTGTCCTAATTATATTGGTTAATCATGTGCTTGACCATTCGTTAATTTACTTAATATGCCAATCATAATCCTTGTGCTCAAAAGGTACACGAAAGGTCAAATCCTAAGGGCTGACTCTTCAACCAAGAAGACAAAAGCATCCACCGTCTAGAAGCATTAATCAATGCGCGTTCCAGTTTATTAAGGCTCAATAATCAAATGGCAATTGCTAGCTAATTAGCCTATGACATATGGGCCTAAATGGGCTTTCAAGAGTAATTAATGGGTTATAACCCATACTTGAAACGGCTTCATAAATCCACAAAACCCACAACGTTATGACATAACGACACAAAAACATAACTAAAAACGCCGACAAGTTCGCAAACCGAGGATTCTAAGCAACAACCTTAAAATCGACAAGATCCAAACGATAGATAATTATACAAAAGCGACTCACGAAAACCAAACTTAGCCGTCTTCGGTAGTAGCCAGCGACGGCGACATCGAGTTTCTTGACTCATCAAAATCCTCACCCACCGGAGATTGCTCAACTCTAATCTCTTCAACCATCTTAACAATTTCCGCCATCGTTGGCCTCTTCTCCGGCTGCGGCACGACGCAAGCTAAACCGATATGAAGCATGGCCAACATCTCTTCCTCAATGTTTTTATACCTCAAAAGCTCCGGATCAAAAACCTCCGCCGTCCATTCCTCCTTCACCACCGACCTAACCCACTTTGGCAAATCAACCACCGCTTCTTCCTCCTCCTCCACCGCCACCGACGCCGCTGATCTAGGTCTCGACGTGGACGGGAATATTGAGGGAGCTTTTCCTGTTAAAACCTCGAGGAGCAACACACCGAAGCTATACACGTCAGCTTTCTGAGAGAGTCGTTTGATCTCTGACTGTTCCGGCGCACGGTAACCTCCTAACCGGGCGATAGCATGAACCGGGTTTAGCAAAAGAGATAAACCGAAGTCAGCTATCAATGCAACGCCGTTTCTATCTAACAGAAGGTTGGACGATTTGATGTTGCCGTGAGGAATCTTTGAGATGCTATACTCATCGTGAATCTTTGCTAATCCTCTCGCTGCTCCTAACATTAGACTAATCCTCGTAGTCCAATCCAATGGAATCCGTCCAGGACCACGATTCCCTAAAAACACCAATCAAAAAAATCAAAACTTTGATTACCCAATGTGACAAATATCTAAACTTTTTGCACTAATGAGTGACCCAATTGATCAAATTTGAAAATTCAAGCTTAAAGAGAGCAAGATAGAAAGAGTTATAACCATGGAGAAGGGAGTGCAAGCTTCCATTGGGGAGATACTCATACACTAAGAGCTTCTCTTCTTTAGCATAGTAATAAGCTCTGAGCTTGACGACATTTTGATGCTTAAGCCGACCAATGATCTCCATATACTGCTCAAACTCTTTCCTCGGACATGGATTCGCGTCTTTAAGCCGTTTCACAGCCACAGTCGTCGAGCCATCGTCTAACACCGCCTTGTACACTGTCCCTAAACTCCCTTTACCAAGCATCTCCGCAGATGCTTTCAACAAATCCTCAAGCTCAAACTGTTTCCTCCTCTCGAAAAAAACGAGCCGGCTCCTATCTGTCGCCGACGTCGCATCACTCTCTCCTCCTTCGCCGTAGCTGCTTCGTCTCTTCCCTTCTCCTCCTCCTCCTCCGCCGACGAAACCACTCTCTACACTTTCGGATTTTGATCCTCCACCGCTATGGCCTAATCTTCCGCAACAGCAAGCAAAACCGAAAGATACTATAACAATAACCGCCACACCACCACCTATAACCGCGGCGATTAGTCCCGGTTTAACCCCTTTATGGCCGTATGTTTTCGGTTCTCCGGCGATAACCGGAGAATGCGGAATAGAAGTAGGGTTCGACGGAACAATCTGATCCGTATTAGAAGTTTCCGGGTCGTTTGTGAAAGTACAACCCGGTAAAGGATCCGACCCGCATAATCCTTCGTTACCGGAAAAGCTCAATTCTCCAAATTTCTTCACCACACCGTCGGAGACATTTCCGTGCAACTCATTAAACGAAACGTTCAACTCAAGAAGTGAATTCATCTGAGAAAAATCCGGGATCCGACCCGTTAACTCATTGTTCTGGAGCCGGATCGTTAAGATACGGGTAAACCCGAGAATCTCTCTGGGTATCACTCCACGGATGTTGTTATCAGAGAGATCAAGACGTACCATTCGTTTAAGAAAGGAGATCTCTTTAGGTATCTCACCGGAGAGATCGTTACCGGCGAGATAAACGAGTCTGAGGTTAGTACAGTTTGTGAGAGGTGAAACGGAGCCGTTGAGTCTGTTATCGTGGAGGTCAAGAAAACGAAGCTGGTCTAAGGAGGAGAGAGAGGTTAATGGTCCTCGTAATGAGAGAGAAGGAAGAGAGAGTTCAGTGACGCGATGTGAAGATGGTGAGCAAGAAACGCCGTGCCATGAGGAGGTACAAGCGTCGGAGCCGGACCAGTTTCCTGCGAGGTTACCGTGTGTATCGGTTTGGAGGCGGAAGAGTGTGAGTGCATTTGTGTCGTTTTGAGCCAAGGAGATTGAGAGTTGGAGAAGAAGAAGGAGGAGAAAAGGAAGTGTTTTGACAGCCATGGCGGATGGGCGGGAAAGAGAAGAGTGAGTGTGAAGACAGAAATGTATCGTTTTGTAAAAAAACAGAGATTGGTAATAACGACAAAATTGCTTTTTCTTTTTCTGTTATGTTTTTTGTTTTTGAAAGCAGTGTCAGAAGTGAGTCCAGAAACGAAGGGGGAGGAGAAGAAAAAAAAAGTAAAAAGAAAAGCTGAAGAAAGTAAAAACAAAAGTTACGTACATAGCAGTGATTAGGAACAGAACTAAGGAAGAATAATGTACTTTTCTATGTTAAAATTGCATATAAACGTAAGGATTGTTCAAGTAATCGCATATATCTATCAATTGTATCAACTCAAATTTTCTTTAATCAGTTTTAGATATACTTTGATACAAGTAAAATGAAGGTAAATTATTAGAGTGACAAAAAAGGTAAAGTAGGAATGGTGGTGGTTGTGTGAATGATTGCTGTTTTCCACTACATGGTGTGGGTGAACATAACCCTACGCCCAAAAAAGTTTACCCAAAGTTTCAAAAAGTTATCTACAGTTTTTATTTGCTCTCTTTTTAAGAGCATTCAAGTTTATTTTGTGCAATTCTTTTCTCTAATTACATAACATTTTAGCATTCTTTTTACACCACGAATTCTGACATATTGTGAAGCCAATTTACTGTTTATTAAACATTCCTTTTAGCTTGCAAATTTGTTTTCAAAGTCTCTAGTATGTATCGTTTCCACTAATATACAGTACATAGTCGATAAAACCAACATTCTCGATCTCTTGAGTATGAAAATATGTATTAAACTCTTCAAGTTAAAGTAATAGTGATGTAAATTTTAATTATTCGTGTTATTAAATCAAATATAAGTAATGTGCCGAGTGCCGACAAACGATAACAAATAACATGGTGGAGCCATGATTGGTACGACGCGACAGTTGATGAAGTTTGCAAAACGAAGTCAGCTTTGCAATTCTCTTTCCCTGAGCTCGCGCTTATTTTTTTTACCAACCCGACATTTTTGAGACCCCTTAACTAATTTTAAAGTAAAATTATAGAAGCCTCAAAGGAGGAAAGTAAGGCGCAATTGGCGTTGTGATTTTCACCTTTGCTGATCATAGTTTTTTCTCAATGTGAATGTTTAGAAGGTTCCGAAACTTATAATCTCCTAAACCGAAACTCAAACAATGTTAAATTAACTTTCTTTTTGAGAGCAGATCTCTTCCAACATGATCGAATATGTAACTTCATATGCTTCTACGTTTTCGTAAACTCTAACCATTAGATCAATTCATCGTTGGTGATCATAGTCATTTTTACTTACTAAAGTTTTACGTCTCCATCCTTATTAATCAAAGTTTAAAAGTTGTAGGTTGCTCGATGAAAGATCTACAATTTTAGTTTTTGATTGTATTATTCTATTTAAAACAATTACCTTAATGAACTTAATGGTTTCTTACAAAAAAAAAAGTGATCTACAATCTAATTATACATACAACTACCACATTAACCATTTATAACAAATATGTGATTCGCCACTAGAGTGTCAGCTTTGAATACTTGTTGAATTTCTTGTCAAAATTTTGGAGAAGAACGACTAATGTCGTATCCTGATAGGATGTGGCCACCCATTTCAAGTAGATTACGTCGGTTCATGGTTCCGTTTGAGAGTTTTTTTTATAGTAAAGTAGAGAGTTTGAGTCATTTTGGATAATGTTCGTCGAGTCTGAAAATTACTTTGGACAAACACTTCTCTTTGGGTCAATGTGTGTGCTTAGTTGTTTTAACGTTGGCTCGTGGATTGACGGTAAAAGTGAGCTATATTGTTGGGCCTTGGCCCATGGTCTTAACTCTTAAGTGAATAATATTTAATCTTATTGAACGTTACAATGGTCGAAATTATAATGTTATCAACACAAATAAAAATACTTTAAAATGGAGTCTTATGAGTTACGAGTTTGGAAAGAGGCGTTATTACAACTCATGATCGGCGTGACAGACAAGAAAATTACAAAAAGAAACAACTAGCAGAAGATAATTTGCATTTTCGGCAGTTTTTGTTTTACCAAATACCTTCTTGTCATTGGCTTTTTCCAAATATATACCATTTTCTTTCTTTTTGAATGAGAAAAAGAGATTCACTGAAATTATTAAATTGGTAAAAAAAAATTTTGTTTTTGTTTTTTTCCCCATTTTATACCTTTCTATACAATATATGTATATATATATATATATATAAATGGAAAAAACTATAAGGGTTTGACTCGTGTACTTTGCTTTCCAACAGAAAAAAAAACTTGTCATTTTGGTTCATTATCCATGTAAGGAATTTTGTTTTTAGTGTATAATTGGCCCCACCGAGTCAAAGTCCTAAATTTTACTAAAAATAAATATTTTTTTCCTGATATTGTTTTAAAAATAATTTATTATTAGTTGTATTAATTAATATAGAAAAATGTTTTCTTAGCGTTTTATGTTAATATTTTTTTTGGTCACTAGCGTTTTATGTTAATCAAAATCAATTATTTCCTCTGCTTCATTAAAATTAGTGTTTTTTTTAAAAAAAAAACATATTAAAGAATAGCACGTATTGAAATTATTTAACTCGGCCAAATTTAATTCATAATATTTTTTTTTTCATGTTCATCCCTGAATCAAATTATTTGATATATGCAATATACTATTATGTGCATTTGTTATATATGTGTGCCATGTTCGTTCGATCAATCTTAGTCTTACCGGTTGAATATTTAATTAAGAGTTCGCTAGTCTTTCCAACATATGCAGTTTTAATTATTTCCTGTTTATTTGTTTGTGTGTATTCAGTAATTAGAATGATATAATGTTCAGTCGAAGTCTAAACTAATTTTTTTAATGTGAAATTTGCTAACCATAAAAATGTTTCTTTAATTTTCAATGGGTTTACTTTTTGGTTGTACAAGAAAGAATAACTTTGCATAGACTATGAAACTGGATAGGTGTTGTCGAATATGAAGTTAGTAAACTAATTTTAGACATGTAGAATTTCCGATATTTTGAATTTGGTATTTAAACTAAGGAAAATTATATTTAAAGTTATAACTTTTCTTTAGTCATAGACGTTGAGATAATTAAGACGGAAATTTAACCAAAATTATGTTTAAAGTATCCGATCGATCGTTGTTTCAAATCAAAAGTTCTTTCTTAAAAAGGTATCCAATCTATCAAAAAATTATAATATTTAACACATATTTGTTATTTGTAACCCAAATAATCTGAGTTATCAATTTATATTAATTAAAATTTATTATGTTTATATAATTTCAATTAAATTTATTTAGTACAATTTAAGTACAATTTATTATCTGTATAAATAAAAGAAATAAAAAACTAAATTTTATTTAAAAGACAAATTTTGTAATTTATTTACCTCCTTATATTATTACTTTCATAGTTTTTAATTATTATCTCTGTTAATATATATACATACAGTGATACACACAACATATACAAACAGTGAAAGTTCAACATTTAATTATTACATTTTTTTTACAAACTGGCACATGCATGCAACATATTAATTAGCAAAACTGTAAAAACAAACTGTCCATACTATAGTTAATTTCCCTAATTATCCAATGACCAATAGAAGGACTCTATAAATCACACTCTTATCTCTATCTTCTCTAGAATTGCCTCTCATTTTCAGTCTCTATGGATCAAAACGAGAGCACCGTTTCCTTGACAATCTCGAACTCAAGACCCATCTCTCCCTCTCCGGTCACGAAGACTACCGTAGCGGCACCAGCCACGGTGGAGGAGGGTACCAAAGGCAAGGAGAAAAAGAGAGACTGGCCTAAGATTTACGGGCGCGATGCAAAAGGGAAGTTCCTCAGTAAAGATGGGACACAAACCAAGAGGTCGTCGTTGAGGAAAAGCATAGGTAAAGCTTTGGGCTCTTATAATAAAACGATAAAATTGTAACGATAACTATATGAGTTTCGTTATTGGGGAGGGGACAAAGTTGATCTGCTATGTCTTGTGATAGGAACAAAATTTCACAATTATAGAATATGAATCTAGTTAGGGTTAGTAGTTGGGTAGGGGACAAAACTAATCTGCTATATCTTGTGTTTGGAAAAAGAAAAATAACGATTAAAGAATATGAATCTAGGGTTCGTTGTTGGGGAGGGGACAAAATTAATCTGCTATTTGTCTTGTGCTAGGAAAAAAAAAATGTAACGATTAGAGAATATGAATCTAGGGTACGTTCAATCAAATGGAAATTACTTGGAAAAATCCCTTGTAGTCTTGTGTAAGATCTTCGGGCCACTTCTATTATATATCGTGTAATTTATATGAAATAATTAAAACAAAAGAGACAATGTTAGTTCAGATATATGGGTTTGAATGTGTGTTTTGGATTGAAGGTGACATGTCTATGACTGTTGGAGGAAGGGACTTCAGGCCGCATATCTTCACAATTAACAAAGGAGAGGTAAAGTATATAACTTATATGCATACATATTTATTTATTCCATTTGTTGTTGTGGAAGAAAAAAGTGTTTTTGTTTCTAAACTGTGAATTTAGATTTAGATCTTTAATACTATATATCCTTTCATCAAAGTTGATAACATCTATCTTCAATTCTTCACAACATAGTCAGTATATATATATATAGATTTGATCCGCATAAAAATGTATAACTAAAAACATATTTAACTCAGTTCAACTTGAGTTTTTGATACATTGTAGATATGGGTTTTAGTTTTTTTTTTTTTTTGTACATAGATTAGGTAAGTAAATTTATTTAAGTTAGTATATTATATGAGCTAACTTTAATGAATCAAGAATAAATTCGTCGTAAAGTTTGGGTTATATTCGGTCTTTGTTATTTGATTTTACAACATATGATAACCGTTAAATTTTGTATTTCTATTATCTTTTTGACAGCATTTTATTTCTATTAGCTTAACGTGTACGAAACATCGTTATTTTATTTATTTGGTTACGCACGGTTCAAAAAATCTATAACAGAAACTCTTTAAAACATATTTAGAGCACTTTCAATCATGGTATCTTAATAGATATCTAGAATATAAAATAAATAAAAATTACAAAAAGTATGAAAGAGAAGTGAGAGAAGTTCTTATTTAAGAACCCATGAGATATTAGTAAGAAACTCTAGAAATACTTGTCATCTCTTAATTGATTCATTTGTTTTCAAAAACTAGATTTTAGTTATATAATAAAATTATGTTATAAATATTAATTGTTTATTAGTTAAGAACCTTTTTAGGTATTTAAACCATTGCAAATGCTCTTAACTCAGTTGAACTCGTGCTTTTGGTAAATTGGAGGTATGGTTTTAGATTCTTTTATACATAGATTAGGTAGGAAGATTTAAAGTTAAGAAATTATATGAGCTAACTTTAATGAATTATGGATAAATTTCTTGAGTAAAGTTTGGTTTATATATGATATTTGTCATTTGGTTTTACAACATACGATAAAGGTAATATTTTTGTTTATTTGTTGTTTGTTATATTAACGTGTACGTAACATTGTTATTTTATTTACATGGTTTACGTACTGTTCAAACAAATGTTTTTGTTTCTAAAAAATGTGAATTTAGATTACAAAATTAATAACATTTCTCTTCAAATCTCCACAACATAATTAGTGTATATATATATATATATATAGTTTTCATTCACGTAAAAATGAATAACGGAAACTCTTTAAAAACATACTACATAGCTTAGTGTAACTCGAGTTTCTGATGAGTTGGAGCTATGAATTTAGATTCTTCATAAATAGATTATGTTAGCAAGTTTATCTGAGTTAGTAAATTATATGAGCTACTTTAATGAATCGTGGATTAATTCGTTAATAAATTTTGGTTTAAATATGATCTTTGTTATTTGGTTTTGCAACATACGATAAATGTAATATTTTTGTTTATTTATTGTTTTTTTATCAACGTAACATTGTTATTTTATTTACTTAGGAGGTGTTATTGGATGTGAACTTTAAAAGAGTTTTGATGATTTTAAAAATATAAAAAATAGATAAATTAAAGATTTCAAATGATTACTAGAAAGTTTTGTATACTCTTTGATTAGCTTTTCTAGAATAATAGAAAATGATATTGAGAATATCAATACTGTGAATGATTAGATTTTGTGAAGGAAAATGTGTAGAATCCATCAACCAATAACATAATATTTTAATTCAATGACAAAATGAGATTTTTTCATAAAAATTGAATAACATAAAACTTTTATTGACTTTATAAATTCATGAATCCAATAACTCTAGACTTATAAAGATTTTAGAGTACATTTTACAAATATATAAACCAATAACAACAAATTTTAATGAAGTTTTGGAAAATTTTAATTAAATAACACTAGAATTTTAACAACATCTAAATCTTTATAACTCTTCCTAAATACACAAACCAATAACACCCCCTTAGTTACGTACTGTTTAGTTGTATTTATAGTATTTATAACAAAAATTATAACCATACAGTATGCAGTAGACAACTTGCATATGACGAGGATAAACATTTCGTTCTTAGATCATCTAAGACTTTCAAATAGAATATATTTAGTTTCTATTTAGATGATGATTGCATTCAACTATTTATTTAGATTTTCTTTTGAATATTTTACTCTTAAAACTTTCTTTCGGATATATTTGTTACCTTTATGGATTATTTATGCCATTACAAATGTTTATAAAGTTTAATATTATTCGCGAACTAACTATTTTGAACTTACAATTTGAATGATATGAGTTCAGAACTTCAGATTGATAAAATATAAGCTCATATAATAAATGAGTTTAACTAAACTAACCCATTATATTTTCTAGTTCATTATAAGTTGCTTACTAGTTATCTAAACATATGGAAGGACTAGATAAATAATAAATTGTTAGAAAACATCAAGTTTAGTTCTAATGACCTAATAGAGAGATGAACAATGGACTTACGGTCAAAACTTTGTTATTTGCTTCGAGAGCTTTGGTTTTTGTATTTCATATATATGTTGAAGATGGGAGGTTTTTAATTATCTTTTGTTGTCTTTTCACAGGATATAATCAGAAAAATTATGTACTTCACGGACAATGGTTCTCGGGGGATAAATATTTTATCTGTAAATGGTGCGGTTGCTAACGTCAAGATTCAACCGCTCAGTAAGCCCCGCCGAGTCGTGTCGTTTAAGGTATATATATACGATGAACTCGGTCTTGTAGGCCAATCTTGGAATCTTATAACTTAATGGTTCATGTTGGAAGGAAGCTTTAGGAAAATTTGTATTGATAAGTTGTCTTAAACCATTCATTTGGATACGTTATGATATTTGGTGTAGGAAGCGTATGAAATAGTATCGCTTAGCAATACAATGACGATATCTGAGAGCGGAGGAGTGAATATTAAGACGGGTGACTGGCGGATTACGATTGGTGGGGCTGGTGGAAGTATCTTTAGTGGTGCTTTAGCCGGTATACTCATTGCAGCAAGTCCAGTCCAAGTAAGAACAAAAAGCATCTTCTTTATTTGTGGTTCAATAGTTGAAACTATATTATGATTCACTATTACAGGTTGTGGTTGGAAGTTTCTGGCCGTTGGTCACAAATCCTCCTCAGAAAGTTAAGGTTGTTGCATCCACAGGACAACTCCAACAACCAGATATGGTAGGTCCTTCTCTGCCTCAAAAGAAGAACGATGGGTCCAAAGCTATAATTGTTGCACCCACAATACCACCAAGCGCACTGGCTTCCTCATCCACAGGACGAGTCCAACAACTAGATATCGGAGGCCCTTCTCAATATCAGAAGAGGAACGCTGAGTCCAAAGATGTGATTGTTTCACCCACAATACCAAGTACACTGGGTTTCTCACTCACAGGACAAGTCCAACACCCAAACATGATAGTCCCTTATCACTCTCAGAATAGGGACGATGAGTCCCAGGCTGTGGTTATTCCACCCACAATACCAAAAGCATTGGCTTCCTCATCCACAGGACAAATTCAAGAGCCAGAAATGGAAGGACCTTTTCTCACTCTAGGGTGGTATGGCTCGGAAACGGAGCATAAGAAGTAAGCTCATCAGAAACTTCTAACATTGGACTAAGACTTTCAAGTTCATTAGTTTCTTAAAAAAAATTGAGAATATTTGCTATCATTTTCATGTTCCTGGGACTTCATTGTTAAAGTTTCTATGTTATCTCTCCTTTAGAACTTTTAAACATTCAGCACATTGGTTTCTTTACAACCCAATGGACAAAATAAAACTTTTTCGTTCATATTGTTTCTCTTCGTCTAAATTTTTAAACACAGGATTTAACACATAATGAAACATAAGTGATTCAACTTCTTATTATTATTGAAATAGGTAAACACTTTTTATGTGTTCAGTAGTAAGCAAGAGGATAATTATTGAGAACACGAAACTTCAACAAACTGATAATCATGCAAGATTAAGAGACACTCTTTGTGAATTTGCAGTAGAAAGACCAGTCAGGATGAGAAGAATCGATCTTGGGCTGTCCAAAAGAATGATCTTTTATATAAGCCTGAACATCCGATGCATTCGCAAGACCATCCAAGTAAGAACAGAACTCTCCTTCAGGGTCTAACATATACAAAACAGTTCAACCATAAACAAAAAGCATGTATAAACTATAAGAGGGACATCAAAGTTTAAAACTGTTTGCATACCAAGTAAATCATCCTTTTTGTTAGAAGGATCGTAACTCAATGGGAACAAGCCTGTATTGTCCTGCACCCACAACAAGAACATTTAAAGTTAGGATCAACGAACCAAAATGAGAGAAGAATAACATTAGGGTAGAGATTGAAGTATTTTACAGGGTTTATAAGAGCTTTGTAGGGTTCATCATCAATGAAGATGGTGTTTGAAGCAGAGAACCCTTTGAAGCACTTAAACACTTTAGAGAGATCCTTAAAGAACATAGGCTTCAAACTGTTATTAAGAGTGCTAAATCCACTGTTTGTACACTCTCCTTGATCCTATAAGAAAAGAGTATCCGGAAGTATATAACCATAAATAGGCACGCATGAATACACATGTGAAAATAAAAATTATAATAAGTCTTACCCAAACAAAGAGAAGCTTATCTTGGAGATTCATAAGCACAATGCTTAGAACTATATCAACATTTTTCCTAACAGTCAAAACCCATGAAGAATCAAATTAACGTGCTATTATGCTTAAGCAATTGAATTCATTAATATTAATCAGTAAGTGAAGAGACTAACTCGCAAGCAGAAGACCAAATCCCAACTTCGAATCTCTCAAGACAAAACTTCATAAACTCTTCGGCAAATGGCCTCTTATACACTAACAACAAACAAACAAACAAAACCCAAATAAGCTAATGATATATGAAGATTAGTGAAGTAAAATATTGATATGTTACCAAGATTTGGCCCACAAGAAGCATCAGGAGAGCGGTTCTTGGGTTTTTTACGCTTGTCTTTAACATGCACTCGGTGTAGAAGTAGACCACTCAGACTTAAGACCAACAGTTTCTTCTTCTCTTTCTTCGGTCCTAAACTGAGTTTATCCAGAATGGAACTCAGTTCTGCCTGCTCTGATACTGTATCACCTGAGTACTCATCGTCGCTGTCGTCCGAAGCCACGATGATTTTCTTATTCTTTTCATCCGCCATTGTTGTGAATAAGATCTTCAAGACTCACACGGTGCATATATAGTAGAGGATTTAGTAATTGAAGGTGGTGACGATTTAGCTTAACGAGATCAAAGGCATTTATTAGACTTTATTCTTAGTGCGGCTCTTTGGATAGTGACGAATCTTTTATTGTTCTCATCGTACCCTTACTTTTTCTCTTTTTCACTTTTCTTTTTCTTCGAAGACCACCCAATTTGGTAGTGCGAATTGACTTAAAACCACCAATCAGAGAATCCCACTTGTCATTTTAAAGTTGATGAATCCAACACTAGAAATAATAAAAACGAAAAGCCTATAAATCTTAAACATAACACTAGATTGATTCGACTTCCTATGAAAAGAAATTGCACTAAAGGCTCGAAAGGAGCCTAATTTGTGTTATGTTTTCTTTTTCGTTTCTGAAAATTTCATATAAGTAGACGAATTTGTTTAACCCATTTTCATATTAAAAGATGAAAAAATTATTTAACTAAACGAAATTAAAATTAGAAAACATTTTTTTTCTTTTTTTCATATGAAAACATGAAACCATGTAGTTTAGCAAAACTTAAATTATTTTAATAAATTATCAGTTAGATTAGAAAAAATATTTGATCACCTATCCTGAGGGCTGTTCAAAATGGAAAAACCGAACCGAACCGAACTGAACCGAACCGAATTATACTAATATGGATGGTTTTTGGTTATATTGTACAAACCGTATGGTAAAGTTTGAGAGAAACCGATGGATACGAATATGGTTCGGTTAATAACCGAATAAACCGATTAAACCGAAAAAAACCGGAAAACCCTAATTTACTTCTTTATACTAGCCTCTAGGTTTAGTGTGTTCTCTACTTTTCTTATATAAATATTCAATAAACTCTAAGAATTTATTAATAACAGAGGAGAGAGTATCAACTAGTGTTTGGATTGGTAACACCATCATCGTAGTCTTTGCTTTTAGTTATCACGAATAAGTTACTAAGTTACATGTTTGTTTTCTTTGAGATTTTTTTTGGATTTAACGTTTTCATTCTGTTAGTCTTTTACTTTATTTGAACTTAGTCTATCACTTTATTTAATACAGAGGAGAGGGTATCAACTAGGGTTTGGATTGGTAACACCATCATCATCGTAGTCTTCGCTTTTAGTTATCACGAATAAGTTACTAAGTTACATGTTTATTTTCTTTGAGATTTTTTTTGGATTTAACGTTGTCATTTTGAGATACTAGTTATAGTTATAAATTATTGAGTTTTTAACCAAAAAAACCGAAACCGGAAAAAACGAAAACCGAGTATTCAAACCGAACCAAACCAAAATAGATATGGATGTAATATGGTAACTATTTTTCATAAACCGAAAAACCGAATAAACCGAACCGAAACCGAACCGAAAACCGGATTGAACACCCCTAATTGAAAGTCCAAAGAACATATAATCAACCATGACCATGTTTGTACAGGCCCAAAAATGGTTGATCGACATTTTAAAAAACCCACTTAATATCCGGCTAGTCATGACCATGTTTGTACAGGCCCAAAGTTTATGACCCACAAACATTGAATTGTATCCAACTATCCATAAAGCTTTAGTTAAATAAAAAAAAAACCTTGAACAAAAAAGTGAGATTTCTACTGTTAATTGTTTCTATTATATCACCATCCAAATTCAAACTTTGGTATAAACCATGATGTTGTTGACAATCGAAAAATGGAAGAACATAAAATCGAAAAATGGAATAAAATCTAGATCCATATATTTATTACTTTGTTCTAAAGTCTAAAAGAAAAAACTAGTCGTATTACTTGGACAAGGAGCAAGGAAAATTAGAAAAACCTCTTCTATACTGCAAAAGGCGTGCAGCACATCGTTTTGGCTTCTTCTTTGTATCTGATCTGACGAACCTACCTTCTCATCCAATGGTTCTTATTAAAACAATCCAACGGCTTAGCCTTAACCCGTGACTTCTTTATATATCGAACCAGACCACCCACCCATTTCCTCAGCTACTGTTGTTAAGCGATTCTCACTCAAACCCTCGAACACATCGCCCTTATCTCTCCTCTCTCTTTAGATCTACTCGCTATGGCTACTATTACCGGTGTTCATGCTAGGCAGATCTTTGACAGCCGTGGTAATCCCACCGTTGAGGTTCGTTTCTTCTCGCTTTTCCGGATCATTTTTTTGTATATTCCGGTTATGTACATTGTTTATTCGTGGTGGATCTGTTTGTTTGATGAGTATCGATGCTGCAATCTCTGTCTTTGTAATCTGTGATGATTTATGAGCTTACCGTGGATGCGATTTCGTTTTGTGAGGGATGATCGCCTGATCGGTGTTTTTGATCTCGGATATTACAACTTATGATTTATTTTTATTCTTATCTTTGGATCGTGAGATGAGTTATCGATGGTGGAGTTGATTATGTTTATATGATTTTTGCGACGGATCTGTTTAATTCATCTTGTTTTCACGATTTGGATATGTTTTTGTCGTTCGATCTCCAGTTTGCTGATGATTGCTCTGATAATGGTTTAGGTCGATATCCGCACATCCACTGGTGTCAAGGTTACAGCAGCTGTTCCAAGTGGAGCTTCCACTGGTAAGTTACTATTTATATTCTGTTCAGGCCTATTTTTGTCGTTGGGTATAAAAAATATTATATGGTTGAATCTGTATTTATGGGATTTTGCTGTCGATAGGAATCTACGAGGCTCTTGAGCTGAGGGATGGAGGATCAGACTACCTTGGAAAGGGTGTCTCTAAGGTGAGACTGCGATGTGGCTTTTTTTTTTTTTTTATAGCGGAACAAGTGTTTATATGAATGGGACTTTTTTTTGCCTGATTTTGTTCTTTGTTGATATCAATAGGCTGTTGGCAACGTGAACAACATCATCGGCCCAGCACTTATTGGCAAGGTGGTTCTCACTCTAATCTGCTTTCAGTACATCAAATTTGTGTCGGCAGCTATTGTCTTCTAACATCAGTAGAACGTTCATAAGGCTTATTCATGTTATTTTTTCTTGCAGGACCCAACTCAGCAGACAGCTATTGACAACTTCATGGTCCATGAACTTGATGGAACCCAAAATGAGTGGGGTTGGTGCAAACAAAAGGTACTTCAGGGAAAATTCATGTTTTGTGTATTCACTCAAGAATGAAAGACGAGTCTCACCACCTTGCATCTTCTTTTTGTGTACAGCTTGGAGCCAATGCTATTCTTGCTGTGTCTCTTGCTGTCTGCAAAGCCGGGGCTGTTGTCAGCGGCATTCCTCTATACAAGGTAGAACGATCTTGCATTAATAAGTTGGTTCCTCTAGCCATGGAGGACAAGACTGTTGCTACTTTGGCTACTTGGTTTTTCTGGTACTAGATGTTCTAAGCTGTGCATGGTATCTGAGTGCAGCACATTGCCAATCTTGCTGGAAACCCCAAGATTGTCCTGCCAGTTCCTGCCTTCAACGTCATCAATGGTGGATCCCATGCTGGAAACAAGCTTGCTATGCAGGCAAGTTCGTTTTTTATCCTTTTTAATTGACATGTCAAATTGCTAGCTTCTTCAGTTTTAAATATATTAATTGGC
Organism: Crucihimalaya himalaica; assembly: GCA_004349715.1. Classification (NCBI taxonomy): domain Eukaryota; kingdom Viridiplantae; phylum Streptophyta; class Magnoliopsida; order Brassicales; family Brassicaceae; genus Crucihimalaya; species Crucihimalaya himalaica. The sequence goes on along the minus strand of SMJT01000004.1, from coordinate 832,991 downwards.
TATTGGTGTTTGCAGGAGTTTATGATTCTCCCTGTTGGAGCTTCATCTTTCAAGGAAGCCATGAAAATGGGTGTGGAAGTTTACCACCACTTGAAGGTAAATCTCCATTCCTTTTATTCTTTGAAATGCTCTCCAATGAATATGCCATATACATGTATTACCTTTTCGTAGCTGCTGTAACTACAGTGGAAATGACTTGACTGATTCCTCTAGACTCACATGTAATACATGTTTTCTACTATGGCTTGACCATCTTCTTGTTCTGGTATGTTTTCCAGTCTGTGATTAAGAAGAAGTACGGCCAGGATGCCACAAACGTTGGTGATGAAGGTGGTTTTGCACCAAACATTCAGGAGAACAAGGAAGGTCTTGAATTGCTCAAGACTGCTATCGAGAAGGCTGGCTACACTGGCAAGGTCTGTCTCTTACCTGATGTAATTCAGCTGTCCTTTCACCCGAAACGTAATTCATGAAACTAATGGATCCCAGTCAATTTTTTCCAGGTTGTCATTGGAATGGACGTTGCTGCTTCAGAGTTCTACTCATCAGACAAGACCTATGACTTGAACTTCAAAGAAGAGGTGCAGCGTCTTTTTCCTTCCTAATCACTTCCTCGTTAGGATAGAACGTGAGAAAATGCTCTTAACTTTTAGCTGCTTGGCTATTTGTTTCTTTGCAGAACAATAATGGTTCTCAGAAGATTTCTGGAGATGCTCTCAAGGACCTGTACAAGTCCTTTGTTGCTGAGTACCCTATTGTGTCCATTGAGGACCCATTTGACCAAGATGACTGGGAGCACTATGCTAAGATGACCAGCGAGTGTGGAAAAGAGGTTCAGATTGTCGGTGATGATTTGTTGGTCACCAACCCCAAGGTCTGTTTTTATTTGCCAGTGTTTGTGACATAAGTAGATGTTCTTACCAGTTTTATCGTCTTATCTCTCTCAAAATGCGTATTTCTTTCTTATTCCAGAGAGTTGCAAAGGCTATTGCCGAAAAGTCTTGCAATGCTCTTCTTTTGAAGGTACCGTCACTATCATTAAATTGGTTTTAAATTTCGAATCGATTTAAAAAAATTAGCTAGTTAGTAACTAAATATTTGTGGAACAGGTTAACCAAATTGGATCTGTTACCGAGAGTATTGAGGCAGTTAGGATGTCGAAGAAGGCAGGCTGGGGAGTGATGACCAGCCACCGAAGTGGTGAAACTGAAGACACCTTCATTGCTGACTTAGCCGTTGGCTTGTCTACTGTAAGTTGAAACCATTTCTAGCATTTGAATTAGCAATCTCCTGTTGTATCTTTTGTCGGATTCTCATTTGGGTGTTTCTGTCTATACAGGGACAAATCAAGACCGGTGCTCCTTGCAGATCCGAGCGTCTTGCCAAGTACAACCAGGTTTAACATCTCAAACCAAAAACGATCTTTATTGTTTTAACAACTACAACACATAGTCTAATCTGTTTCTTTGTTTTTTTCACAGCTTTTGCGTATTGAGGAGGAGTTGGGATCAGAGGCAATTTACGCAGGAGTCAACTTCCGCACACCTGTGGAACCCTACTAAGTGAAGCTTTTAGAAGCAAAGTTGGGTCTTCTTTAGACGACGAGAAGATGACTCGAGTTTGGTCATTTGCTTAATTAAATAAAACGTTTGTTTTGTGTTTTCTTTGTTGGGTTTTACGTTTATTCTTGAACCCTTTTAGGGGTAGGGAAAGTTGTGTTAATTTTTGTAAGGGGAAACATGAGAGAGCTCTGCCTTGACGGAGGACGGTAGCCCTTATTTTATAATCTAATTTCGGCTTTACTCTTTAATTTTCTCGTTCAATTGTTATGGTCTCTAGTGATATATGGATTTTGGTCTCCTAGGCTGTCATTGCCTGTTAAAAAAAAAAACAGAAAAACTTCTTCGAAATTATATTGAAATGGCAACTCAAAGGTCTTTAGAGAATCCTGTTTGTGTTAATAAATATTAACTAGAGTTAAACCTGAAAGTGTTACACACCATCTATCTGAAGAAGATGACTAGAAACATTCGTGTGAAAATTGGATCGAAGAATTTCCTTCTCGGTTTTAGACTTTAATCGTACACTTAAACCTTGAAGTTACCTAAGCAACTGGTGATGAATAACAAAAATGTGGAACTTAATAGTTCTCTTATTAATCGATATACAGGAAGCAGGTTTGCCCGAGTGGTTAAGGGGGAAGACTTAAGTTCTTCTGCACATAAGTGCGCGTGGGTTCGAACCCCACAGCCTGCATTTTTCTCTTTTATTTTTGAAATCTTACTATCTTTTTTTATTCTTTTCTCTCGAGAGTAATATTTTATTAAACAAAGCCAACCTTACGTACATGGGCAACTTAAAGCCCCGCAAAGATTACAGAAATGTTTTAGGTCTAACAGCCCATCAGAGAAACTCCACTGAAGAAGAAACTTTAGCTTTTCTTACGTGTTGGATGAGTATACAAAGTAATCCGACTTCAACCTTCGCCGTTCGAGCACCGATTAGATTCATTGTCGAGCATGAATTCTTTTGGGTTTACACCGGGATAAACCAATCGAAGCTCCGATTAAAGAAACAACAGCTTGAGGCAATGTTAATATGCGACGGAAACCACTTCTGTTCTTCAACCTTAATCTCAACCCACGCACACTTATGTGCAGAAGAACTTAAGCCTTCCCCCTTAACCGCTCGGGCAAACCTGCTTTATTTTCTCATGACTACTGTAAGAACAATCACAACTACCATAAAGGAACAAGTATTCTATTTTCTTTTGGTTAGTAAGTAACAAGTTTTATTATTATTGCTTTGCAATGTGAATCGAAAAAAAATAGAAACAGACAAGTAATAGTGTAACACATTTAAGTTTCGATTCAACGCATGTCATTTCTTGGAACGTTTCAAGTAAACAAGTAAACCTATGCTCGTTAGGACAATAGCCCCAGCTACAACGCCAGTCCGCCACCAAACACATCCGCCATTTCCCTCGGACAAATCTGCAACCGTCTCGAGAGCCATTGTCTCTGTAAAATCGAGATGCAGTCGCAAAACCTTTTGCCCCAAAGACCTAGCAAATGTTACAGCAGCAACAAGATCACTGTCCCTACTAATCAAAACTTTATCACCTTCATCATCTTGGTACATGATCTGAAGGCCTGAATCCGCATCGCATCTTTGCATCACAACACCCATCAGCTCTTCAAGACTCTCACCCGTTGAGTTAAACCGATGTACTCTCCCTTTACGATCTTCAAATTTGAAAGCAAACGAGCTCACAAGTCCTTGTGGTGGACAAGACTGTTTCCCTTCTGAATTTATCAGCATTGCCGACATATCGCTGTGTGTTTCGTAATCCTCGGGAGGATCTAACGCGAGAGCTGAGTCCCAGAACTTTTGCATCATCGTATTCGTCATATCATTAACAGCTCCTGAACTGTTGTTCTCAACTGTTGAAATAGCAGCGTGTGTTATCTGCAGCACGTCTAAACAAGCTGCAGCAAATCCGTCTTTATCTACAACTGGAAGATGCAAAAACTTCCCGTCGTGCATTATATGCAATGCATCTAGGATTGTTGTCTCCACTGATGCACATTCGGGATTTGGTGTCATTACCTTTTCAACAAGAGTCAGCTCAGGAGATAGATTCTGTGCCACAACTCTCATTAGAATGTCCTTTGAAGTTAGAATACCTTGAATCTTGTTCCCTACCGTGATGATCACAGAATTAACCCGCAAATCCCGCATCCTCTTGGAAGCTACAAAGACAGGATCTGATGCTGACACGAGTGCTACTTTTGAATTCTCAGTGATTATTGTTGACAATGCAGGCTTGAACATCCGCTCCCTCAATGTGTCGATGAAAGCGAAATTTCCATTTCCCCAATGCCGTTCTTCCACTGCAGTAGCTAAAGCACTTCCTTGCTCTGCTGCTTTTTCCATCCGAGAGATAGCATCATAGAGGCACTTTGTGATATCCAACAAAGCAATGACTTCACCATTCTCTACAACAGGCAAATGCCTGAATTTTCCCTGAACCATCTTCTGAAGAGCCTCGATGGCAAGTGAATCGGATGTGACAAAAATGGGATTCCTAGTCATGACTTTAGACACCAGAGTGTGCTCTGGTCTCAACCCTTCTGCAATCACCCTTGTGGCTATATCCTTGTCGGTAACAATACCAGAAAGAAGAGCACTTGAATCAGTCAACAAAACCGCATCAACACGCCGAGCAGCCATCCTTCTACAAGCATCAAAGACAGTGGTTCCCTCATTAATAGTGAGAGCTTTGGATAACCTTAGCTTCTTGACTGTTCTCTCCCCTTCAGAAACAGCTTGAGCAAGAGGTGAATCGGGTTTAGAGGTGTTCTCATTCACGCTTCCGCTTCCGCTTTCACTCTCCTCTGATTGAAGAACAGGTTTCTTAGAAGCTGATGATGTTCGCCTAATACTTGAAATGCTTCTCCTCCCAGATGAAGTTGGAGTAGTCGTCATATTTAATAAGCCTTTAATCTACACCCATCAATCTACAAAACCAAACAATAATTAAAATTTACAAATACTTCTTAAGCAAACACATGAAAAAACAATAATTTGATTACATCCTTCATGAAAAAAAAACTTTCTTCCCGATAATCAAAACCATTTTAACAATACGGAAGAGCAAAAAGACATAGATTACTTCTGTTAATGACATACATTACTTGTGTTAATGAGATTACAAAACAATGAAGCAGATTAAACAAATTCATTTCCAAATTTAGGACATTCAGACAAATTGAATCAGATCAAACGAATTCATCAACATAAGGACATACATTAGTCTAACCTGTGGAATGCTATATCAATGGAGCAATTCAGAATCCAGATGAAAGCTAATAGAAAGAAGATACTTACCGGAGATCAGGAAACTGGCGTTGAAGAGTTGAGAAAAGTTTGAATCTTTTCTGTTGGGTATGTAATGTAAATATTGTAGGGTTGGTGTTCTTTCCAAATAACCCAATCATCAAAATCACAAATTTATATGCTTGATCTTAAGAAAACGTTTGATTCCAGAAATTAGACTTTTTTTTTTTTGTTTTTCCTTTGTTATCTGTTTGTTCTATTTTCCTTTTCTTCAATTCGTTATCTCATCATCCTTAACAACGTGTCTGGTAGTTTTCTATTATTGTTGTTGGTTATGCTATGTTAATAAATAAGGAGCAACCAAAATGGCTGTACTAGTTCGTGTCATAATCATTACTTATTAGTAGATAATTAATCTTGGTTCAAAATTATTTATCAGATATTACAATTTTATCAGTTAATGAGTGCATTGTTTGGTTACTCTACACTAGACTAGAGTGACCATAAATAAGAATTTCATTAGCTGTAAAAATTTATCCAATTATTAGATTCATATATATTCTATGTTATCACCATTAATAGAGATAATGTTGATAACTGATAATGTGATTTGATAATGTTGCGAAAACATATAATTTAATAGAGTTTTTGTGACGAGACCCAAGCTAAAATTTGGATTCTATTTGAAACTATAAATAATTGTATAAAACATACATATATACGTTAATTAATTTAGTTAGGGTTGTATTTTTTTTTGTTCTGTGTGACTCTAGATTTTAAGCAAAGGAAGATCAGAAGATGGCATTTGGCTTCCACTTGGCACTATCTCAATTTGCATGAAAACACAATATGGTCTTTTGTCTCTTTGATTTGAGTTCACCGTACCATTATTATATGGATAGTATCATGTTGATACAAAGGATTGATAACTATCATAACTATAAGAATGAAGTGCTTTGCTGAATCTGATACAAAAGTAAACCAAGCAGAAGAGCATGACGAGAGAGCTGGTGACACGTCGTCGTACGGGACGAGATTCTCCCGCCACCGACAGTTCAGTTCACCGCTTGTATTTGAGACTTTTTCGTTTTATGTAATTTAACGTGTACGTCGTTTGAGCTATAGCTAGTGAGCTTAGGAACAAGGAAGGATAAATAATCACTTCTTGATAAAAACCTACTTTTCCAAGGCAAAAGTATACTTTAAATTGAATGAGAATGAGAGAATCGAGAAGCGAGAAATCCAAACGTGACATCTTCGTTATGTTAAGCGTTTAGGACCTAAGTCCGAATTAGCTTCGTAATTTCATTTTCATTCTCGGTTTAGCTATATGAATTCGAATTTTTTTGTCCCATATTTTTAATACTAATTTTTAAACATTGAAACGATATGTTTTCAATTTTTATCCATTCTTATTCGTCCGGTCTCTATAATATATAGATATGTCGGCAAAAGAAAAGCACTTAATTTTGTTTTCAAAAGTTGTAATATTAAAGATTCCAAAATTTGTTTCCTTACAACCATGATCACCTTAGACCGACCCTATATATACCCAATCATTGCGTCATGACCACCATCAACTCACTTATAAGTTATAACCAATCCAACAACGATGAACTCCTAATATATTTTTAAACTCATCAATAATCCAACAAGTTTCATTTTAAATTCTAAACAATTTCATTTTAATGAAATAATTACATTCCTAGCAAAAAAAAAAACCCCCCAATAAGTTCATGAAATCAACGATTTACAATAATCATTTCTCATGCACGTCTTTTTTAAGGTTTCTTGCATGTCAGGAAATCAAAGTTTAGCTCACTAATTATTTAAACATATAAATATGGTGCATTGTAGTTTTACTCACATTAGACTAGACTAAGTTATTATTTGTTATTTCTTCATTAATTCAATCTTGATAGAGTACTTAGTTATAATTCACAAAAACAATGCGGTAAATGCTATAGATACTATGGTTGCTAATGATAGCAACATATACGACAAGTCTGTCTGCAAACAAAATCGTTTTTTGTTCATCTTTAACAAAAACTCAAATCAACCTTTTCTCAAAAAAATATTTTAAAACCAAGTGAGTTATCACCCTTTTGATAATGTGAATGTTATTACCATTCATTTTAACAACATCAATAAAATATCACTAAAACAATAATTAACTAAGGATATATTGGAGGAAGGGGGGGAGAGCAAATTTTTTTTGAGTAAATAGCCTAATGATCACCCTACAACCTACTCCCATATCATGGAAAATCATAATTCTAAAACGAATCATATATTTTTTGTATATTCAAACGAAACTGTTTAAATTTATAAAATAACTTAAAATTTGGTAAAATAATGTATTATTGGTCTAAATTACATACATACATTCATATTACAGCAAAGTTTTTTCTTTATAATTTGATGATAAATTTAGAACCAGTTCAAATCATTTATATGAAAACAAAACTAAAATTTATGTATCTAATTATTATAAAATGTAAAGTTAGCTAGTGTATATAACATTTAAATTATATGGACGAGAAGAAAAAAGAAAATTTCTTTTAAGAAAAGAGATGATAAAGATGACGATGATGACAATATAATTAACTTTTCAAATCATCTTTCCCATAGTCTAGGAGCTCAATAATAAAGAACTATTATTTTAAAATAAAATTCCGTGAAACTTTTCCCGCCAACCAAACGAACTTTCGCGCTGCGGAGACAAACGGCTATAAAAGTCACAACGACACATGTTTTATAGTAAGTACTACGTAAAAAAGCTTTTCCTCTTTTTGTATATTACTTAGTTGCCCAACTCTTAACTTCATCGTTTCCAAGAGAAGAAGGAAGGATCGGTGATCTTATCCTCTCATAGCTAACCTCAAACACAACTCTCTCTCTATCACTTTCATCTCCCTTGGTTCTCCATTGATTCTACTGGTAACATGTCTTTATATGAATTTTGGTTTTTTTCTTACTTTTAACATTTTGTTGCGATTCTAAAAGAGTCTTCTTCCACCTGAATCGTCCATGTCGCTACTCGCCCAAAATCAATGGCTTCCGGATAGATCTCTCTCTCTGAAACCCCAGAAACAATGGATCTAATCGTTTTATAGTCTTGAAGTTTTTAATATTCGTGATGATCTCTTCACATTTTTATTGAAGAATTATTCAACTTTTTGCAGAGGAAAAATAGAAAGTTATTACAAGCTTTTTTTCTCAAAATCCGGCGCAAAATCAAATGAAGGAAGAGTGAAGACAGAGTAAGAAATGGAGAAACAAGGGAGAGAAGAAAGCAGCATTCAACAACCTCCATGGATTCCTCAGACACCCATGAAGCCAATTTCTCCGATCTGCTCAAATACGGTGGAGGAACAAGCTCAACGGAACCGGGTGGAGGAAAGGTAAGAGCTTTTTGTTCTAAAGTTGAGAAATTTCAAAGAATCGTCTTGGGTATTTGCTTATGGAAGTGATGCATGCAGGAGATTTGCTGGGAATAAGGACATGAGTGATCTTGACCACTTGTCTTTTGGGGATTTGCTGGCTCTAGCCAACACTGCATCACTCTGTTTCTCTGGTCATACCCTAAAACCTACAAGTAAGAGGGCTTTTGATTCTGGTCTGATTAGAAATGAAATTGCTTTTGGACTGAGAAATATCTGATTCTCAATGTAGGAAACACAGAGATGATGCAAAAAGGTAATGAAGCAGTGGAGAGTCTGAGCTCAGTGAGTAACAATGTTGCTGAACAGATCATCAAAACTCCTGAAAAACCAAAGAGGAAGAAGCATAGGCCAAAGGTTGTTAGAGAAGCTAAACCCAAGAGGGAGCCTAAACCGCCAATTTCAAGGAAAAATGTTGTTGCTGATGGTCAAGAAAGCAAAACGCCGAGGAGGAAATATGTGCGTAAGAAGGTGGAAGTCAGTAAGGATCAAGAATCTACGCCGGTTGAATCATCAGCAGCTGTAGAAACTTCAACTCATGCCAAGAAGCTCTGTAGACGAGCCTTGGACTTTGAACCCGAAAACGGAGAAAACCAGTCCAACAGTGACACAGTTCTTTTAGAGAAACAGTTAGATTCTGGGAATCAAGAATCAAAAGATTGCCTTCTTTCGGCGCCTAGCACGCCCAAGAGAAAGCGCAGCCAAGGTAAAAGAAAGGGGAAGGAACCAAAGAACAATGGCTGTTACCTAGAAGAAGTTGATATTTCGATGGCACAAGCTGCAAAGAGAAGACAAGTAAAAGAACCAACTTGCTGTGACATGAATCTATCAGGTATTCAGTATGATGAGCTATATGACTGCCCGAAAATGCATTGGTTGTATTTCCCAAACTTGCAACAGGAAGGGATGAGATCTGATACCATTTGCAGCAAATCAGTTGCTGGACAACAACATAAGGATCTTTTGTGCTTTCACCCTAAGTGCTACAGTTTCACAACTCAAACCAGTGCTAATAGAGTCCTAACCATTGAAGAAAAACGTGAAGGTACCTTTCAAGGAAGGCAACAGTCTGAGTTCAATGTTCTCTCGGATAAGATAGATACACCAATAAAGAAGAGAACTACAGGCCATGCTCGATTCCGGAATTTGTCTTCCATGAATAAACTTATGGAGCAGTTACCCGCAGGATGTTATAGCAAACCACAGCAGAAGAATGATAAGATTCTTGTTGATACCGTGAGCAAAAAGAAGCGAACCACTAAGTCTGAGAAATCACAAACCAACCAGAAAACTATTCTTCCGAATCTTTGCCAGTTTCCAGCTTCATTTGCTGGTAATGAATACTTACACAACACATATGTTTGTTTTCTTGAATCTATTGAATGCAGAACATAATGATGTTTGATTCCTGCAGGTCTTTCTCCAGATGAACTTTGGAAACAACTTTACTCTGTCGAAGCAATCAGTGAGCAACTGCGTCTACTAGACATCAACAGGGAGAATTCTGAAAATGCTCTCGTTCCTTACTCTATAAAAACACAAGGAAACCAGATTGTACTCTTCGGCGGTGGTGCTGGAGCAATTGTGCCTGTAACTCCTGTTAAAAAACGGCGCCCACGACCAAAGGTTGACTTAGACGATGAGACAGAAAAAGTGTGGAGACTGCTTTTGGAGAATATTAATAACGAGGGTATTGACGGATCAGACGAGCAGAAGGCGAAATGGTGGGAGGAAGAACGTAATGTGTTTCGAGGACGAGCAGACTCATTTATAGCACGGATGCATCTTGTACAAGGTTATACACCACACTTGTCCTTATGCGAGTTTTCGTTCTAACCACATAGTTTCAATTAGTATTTGATTTATAACATGTATGTCTCAGTTATAACTTCTTGTTATGGTCTTCTGTTTTCTAACAGGGGATCGACGTTTTACGCCTTGGAAGGGATCCGTTGTTGATTCTGTAGTTGGAGTGTTTCTCACTCAAAACGTTTCCGACCATCTTTCAAGGTATATAAGCTCTTACATAGTTCTGTGTCGAAACAAAATCCAAGACACCAACAAGTCACAAAAGTAAGCTCTTACATCTATATTTGCCTTGTAGTTCTGCTTTCATGTCACTTGCTGCAGCGTTTCCCGTCCCTTCAGTACCTAGCAGTAACTTGGACGCTGGAACAAGCTCGATGCCTTCTATTCAGATAACTTACTTGGATTCAGAGGAATCGATGTCAAGCCCACCCGATCACAATCAGAGTTCAGTTATTTTAAAAAACACACAGCCTGATGAGGAGAAGGATTATGTACATAGCAATGAAACCTCCAGAAGCAGTAGTGAGATTGCTAGCTCAGCACATGAATCAGTTGGCAAAACCACGGATTCAAAGACGTACGTGGATTCAGATCGAAAAGGCTCAAGTGTAGAGGTTGAGACAGATCAGAAATGCTTTGTCCTAGACCTGTTTCCATCTGAAGATTCTGCACTTACAAGCCAACATTCAGTGGTTTCTGATGCTCCTCAGAATACAGAGAGAGAAAGATCAAGCTCAGAGATCAACTTAGAAGAAGAGTATCGTACTTCCTACATGAAGCTCCTACAGGGAATTCAAGTCTCACTAGAAGAGTCCAATCAGAAGAATCAGTATGACAATTCAAGGCAAGAAGTTGGGGTTTCAAGCAATCCTGGAAGCTTAGAAGTATCACCAAATATGTCTCCCTGTGATTGTAGCTCAGAAGTTAAGGATTTACAATCACTGAAAGGCCCCACAAAATCTTCTGATGATAGTAATGAACTATGTTGTTGCTATCGGCAAGATGGGGATGTTTTGAGTTGTCAGAAACCTGAGATGCCAGAAAGCTCAAGCAGTGTTCGTTCGACAAAACACAAAGAAAAGCTCCTGAAAGAGCCTTTGATTCCAGATATTAATGAAAGCACGAGTTGTCTTGATGTCCAAGAAGGTACAGAAAAACCACCAGGTCCTGACTTAAGGCAGCATCGAGACACATCGTGGAAAGAGCTTAGTCCAACGGATGATGCTACCTTAAATGCAAAAGGAAAAAAGGTTTTAAAGGAGAAAAAAGAGGCGTTTGATTGGGATAGTTTAAGAAGAGAAGCACAAGGTAGAGAAGGAATAAGAGAAAAAACAACAAGGACAATGGACACTGTGGACTGGGAGACAATACGAACGGCGGATGTTAGTGAAGTTTCTGAAACAATCAAGAGTCGCGGCATGAACCATAAACTTGCGGAACGTATACAGGTACAATTTTATCCTTATATGTGGTCAAAAATCTTGATAACCTTCACTTTAATTATTTGACTCTGAACATGAAAATAATGCAGGGCTTCCTTGATCGACTGGTCAGTGACCATGGAAGTATCGATCTTGAATGGTTGAGAGATGTTCCACCCGATAAAGCAAAGTGAGTTTGAAAGACGAAGTGTTTTTTCTTCTTTATTAACCTCAATATATAAAAGTTACTACTTAGGCAGTTTTAGTGATTCAATACCGCATTGTGTATTCTCATGTATTATACAACCGTGCAGGGAATATCTTCTGAGCGTTAATGGACTTGGCCTAAAAAGTGTGGAGTGTGTGCGGCTTCTAACACTGCACCATCTTGCCTTTCCAGTAAGCCAGGATCAATTTTTTTGTTGTTGTCCCTGTAAAAAATGAATTATCTGATGTATGAACCTAAGGTAAAACTTACTGACTGACAGGTTGATACAAATGTTGGGCGCATAGCCGTTAGACTTGGATGGGTACCCCTTCAGCCGCTCCCAGAGTCACTTCAGTTGCATCTTCTAGAAATGTAAGCACTCTACAAAATGGTCCTACCTGGAAATAGTAATTTGTTACTTATACATCTGGGATTTGGTTTATCCAGGTATCCTGTTCTTGAAACTATTCAAAAGTATCTTTGGCCACGTCTCTGCAAACTCGACCAAAAAACATTGTAAGACATCTCATCATGTTTAGCACTATCTTATGATTTTTTCATACCTGATTCTAGTAAACCCATTCATTAGATTAATGCCCTATTATCTCACACAGGTACGAGTTGCACTACCAGATGATTACCTTCGGAAAGGTATAAAACAATATACACATTCTATGTAGGACACCAGGTCACATGATGAGGTTTTATTAATCTACTTGACTATTGTTTCAGGTGTTTTGCACAAAGAGCAAACCTAATTGCAATGCATGTCCGATGAGAGGAGAATGCAGACATTTTGCCAGTGCGTTTGCAAGGTTCGACAACATGTTCTCTTAAACCTTTTGTACCATTATAAAGGAACCCTTTATTCAAATATAACCCAGAAAATGAGAACTGATCCGTATCTAAAAGTAGCTCTGAATTGGTACAAAAACTGTTTAGTAACCTTCAGTTGTTTTACAGTGCAAGGCTTGCTTTACCCAGTACAGAGAAAGGCATGGGGACACCTGATAAAAAACATTTGCCTCTGCACCTGCCAGAGCCATTTCAGAGAGAGCAAGGGTCAGAAGTAGTAAAGCACTCAGAACCAGCAAAAAAGTTCACATATAGTGAACCAATCATCGAAGAGCCAGCTTCACCGGAGCCAGAAAGTGCACAAGTTTCAATAGCTGACATAGAGGATGCGTTTTTTGAGGATCCGGAAGAAATTCCTACAATTCGGCTGAACATGGATGCGTTTACCAGTAATTTGAAGAAAATAATGGAACACAACAAGGAACTTCAAGACGGAAACATGTCCAGCGCTTTAGTTGCACTTACTGCTGAAGCTGCTTCTCTTCCAACGCCTAAGCTCAAGAATATCAGCCAGTTAAGGACAGAACACCAAGTGTACGTATCCATTTTTCTCTGTTTTTCCACGTTCTTAGGTTAAAATGAAATAAGAAACTCATTTTTCAAAATATTAAATCTTGAATAGAGTAGAATCATTAAGTGATAGACCAAGCATTTACTCGGAAGTTGGAAAGCAGACAAACTTCCCAATACTTATCGGCTATGCCATAAAGAATTGCAACGCTAAGATATCAACAATTTTGTCCAACTTGACTTATTTATAACTTGATTCTGTTTTCTTTTCCCGTATCTTGCAGTTATGAACTTCCAGACGCGCATCCTCTTCTTGTTCAGGTATGTGAAGTAACTGGATAAGGACACATGCTGTCTAGCGCTGTCAATATTGTAAAATCTGACTAGCTATTTGTGTTTGTTGGGACAGTTGGAGAAGAGAGAACCTGATGATCCATGTTCTTATTTGCTTGCTATTTGGACGCCAGGTGATTTAATGATCTGCAGATCTTTTAATCATGAAACCAGATCGATAAAAAAGTTTCTTTAATCGCTATGGTCTTTAACAGGTGAGACGGCTGATTCTATTCAACCGACTGTAAGTAAGTGTATATTCAAAGAAAATGGTAAGCTTTGTGATGAGGAGACTTGTTTCTCCTGCAACAGCATCAAGGAGGCGAGATCTCAGACTGTGAGAGGGACAATCTTGGTAAGTAATTGCATCAAACTCCTTTGCTGCTAACTACACTTACGTGTCTACAGAATAACATGTTGTAAAATTCTTGCAGATTCCTTGTCGAACCGCGATGAGGGGTAGTTTCCCTCTGAATGGAACGTACTTTCAAGTAAACGAGGTCAGGCTTGAACTCCAATATATCCAACTCTTCCGTTTAATTATTTGCATTGAAACTTCTGATGTATTCTATTAATATAGGTGTTTGCGGATCATGCTTCGAGCGTAAACCCAATCAATGTTCCAAGGGAGTGGTTATGGGACTTGCCTAGAAGAACGGTCTACTTTGGAACCTCTATACCTACGATATTCAAAGGTATAAGATCATTCTTTATTGGACGGTGATGCTTTTGTTTATATAAAAGAAAGGTGTTCTAACCACTTGAGCTCTATTTTTTTTTCAGGTTTACCAACCGAGAGAATACAACAATGTTTCTGGAGAGGTACATTTTGTATAAGCTATAGCAATTTCTTCTCTTTGTGAAACATAACTTATCTTTTAAAATCTATAGGGTACGTATGTGTACGTGGATTTGATCGAAAGACAAGAGGACCGAAGCCTTTGATTGCAAGATTGCACTTCCCGGCTAGCAAAATGAAGGCACAACAAGCTAACCTTGCCTAATCCGAGTGGTACTAGGCAAGCAAACAAATACAGCTTATGGTTAGAGAGAGCACACTGTTCCAATCTTGTTAATGTAAGAAAGTGTAACGTATAAGTTAATAGTCCTAGAGTTGTAACAGGTTTTTTCAAATTCCATTTTAGTTTCGTCTTAATTTGTATCAAATACTAGTCACAAGAAACAGACCTGTAGTTGAATCTGTCTGTTTCCTTTACATTGTTCTTTCCCAATAATGTAGATTTGAAGCACGTCTTGCCTCAATGTACGTCTTGCCTCAATGTGCTGTCTAATTTTCAGACTTAGAAACCAAATACAATTTCATTGTGTGTGTTGTATAGGTTGTTCGAAATGGAGAATTCGCGTAGACCGTTTGATAGATCCATTAAGCAATGAATTAATAAGTGCATATCGTTTTTAATAAAGTTCATTGACTAAAGATTACTATATAGGAGTTACAAAGAAATTAATCTTTATATTAATTTTCTATCTATAAGGAGAATGTAGTTCTTTTGTTATATATGAGTTACAGAAAACTATATAGAGTTACAAATAATGCAATAACTGCATATTAATCTCTATGTGTTATCATATTTCTCTTTTTTATTATTATTAATTTCATTGAGAATATTACTATAAATATCAAAATTGGAAGTTAAGAAAAATTGTAAACATGAACACAAATACATTCATGGAAACTATTTCGTTAACAACATGGATCTATGAGAGTTACATAATATATAAAATGTAATGAAGATGCAATATATTGCTATAATTAAAGATAAATATTTGAAATTTATTGCTTTTTGTAGGATATCAAACAAAAACAGTAAATGAAAAAATAATAATGAAAATCTCAAAAATTAATTGGAGAATATGTTGCCCAATAGGGAAAAGCGTAAATAAAATTGAGAAAACTTGTTGATGTTGTCTCTCTAATAACTCTTTTTAAAACTTTCATCACTTTGAAGAAAGGAAGCAACAACAAGAAGAATCTGATCCTCCTCTTCACAGCTACCACCGAACACACTTTATACTCTTATCACTTTGGTCTCCAACACTGGTTCAATCTTTGGTAATTTTTTTTTTTTTTTTTTTTTTTTTTTACAATTTGGTAAATGGATCTCCAAAATGTAAAATGTTTGTTGTGAATGTAAAAATGTCATCTTCTACTCTACCTCACGGATTAATCGTTCATGTACGCTACTCACCCAATATCAGTGACTTCCGGAGATATTTCTTTAAATCCCCAGAAAAAAGTGGATCTTCTTGAAAATTTTTAAAACATTTCTCTGCAAAAAAGACAAACAAAAATAATATGATTTTGAAGAATTATACCACATTTTTGCAGTGAAAAGATAGAAATTTACAGTGGAAGATAAAAATGATTTTTGATTAAGGAAGGAAGAGTCAAAACAGAGTAAGAAATGGAGAAACAAAGGAGAGAAGAAAGCAGCATTCAACAACCTCCATGGATGATTCCTCAGACACCCATGAAGCCCATTTCTCCGATCTGCTCTTACTCGGTTGATCCGATCTACGCCCCATTCACGGTGGAGGAACAATCTCATCGGAATCACGTGGAGGAAAGGTGAGTGCTTTTTGTTCTGAAGTTGAGAATAGGATCATGTTGTTGGGTAAATTGTTTAAAGGAAGTGATGATATGTATGCAGGGGATTCGACATGAGTGGTCTTGATCACTTGTCTTTCTGTGATTTGCTAGCTCTATCCAACACTAGTCCTGTCTATTTCTCCGGTCAGACCTCTTGGGCTAGTAATGCCTCAGAGACCACAAGGGCTTTTGATTCCGGTTTGATGATCAGAGATGAAATAACTCCGACCTGCCCCAACACGGTGGGGGAACAAGCTCATTGGACTCAAGTGGATGAAAGGTCAGTCCTTTTGTCTTTAAGTTAAGAAATTTTGAAGATTTCTTGTTGGGTAGTTGCTCAAGGAAGTGATGCTTGCAGGAGATTCGATATGAGTGGTATTGATCAGTTGTCTTTTGGCGATTTTCTGGCTCTATCCAACAATGCATCAGTCTATTGCTCCGGTCAGACAACCCCTTGGGGTAGTAATGCCTTAGAAACCACAAGTGAGAGGGCTTTTGGTTCCAGTCTGATCAGAGATGAAATTCCTTTGTCAGATTTTGATTCTGTTTAAGTTGGACTGAGAAATCTGATTTTTGAATGTAGGAAACTCAGGAGTAATGCAACAAGGTAATGAAGCAGTGGACTGTCTCAGCACAGTGAGTAACAATGTTGCATCAGTCTATTTCTCCGGCCAGACCCCTTGGGCCTCAGAACCTACAAGTAAGAGGGCTTTTGATTCTGGTCTGATTACAAATGAAATTGCTTTGACAAATTTCTATCTAAGTCGGACTGAGAGATATCTGATTCTCAATGTAGGAAACACAGAGATGATGCAAAAAGGTAATGAAGCAGTGGAGATTCTGAGCTCAGTGAGTAACAACGTTGCTGAACAGATCATTAAAACTCCTGAAAAACCAAAGAGGAAGAAGCATAGGCCAAAGGTTGTTAGAGAAGCTAAACCCAAGAGGGAGCCTAAACCGCCAACTCCGAGGAAATCTGTTGTTGCTGATGGTCAAGAAAGCAAAACGCCGAGGAGGAAATATGTGCGGAAGAAGGTGGAAGTCAATAAGGATCAAGAATCTACTCCGGTTGAATCATCAGCAACTGGAGAAACATTAACTCATGCTAAGAAGCTCTGTAGACGAGTCTTGGATTTTGAACCCAAAAACGGAGATAACCAGTCCAACAGCGACACAAAACACGAAGATGAGACGGAATCAGCTCCCAGAGAGAAGCTGTTAGGTTCTGGTAATCAAGAATCAAAAGATTGCCTTCTTTCGGCGCGTAGCTTGCCCAAGAGAAAGTGCAGCCAAGGTAAAAGAAAGGGAACGGAATCAAAGAAGAATGGAGATAATCAAGGAGTTGATCTTTCAATGGCACAAGCTGCAAAGAGAAGACAAGGAAAACCACCAACTTGTGGTGACATAAATCTATCAGGGATTCAGTACAATGAGCTATGTGACTACCAGAAAATGCATTGGTTGTATTTCCCAAACTTGGAACAGGAAGGGATTAGATCTGATCCCATTTGCAGCACATCATTCGTTGGACAACAACATAAGGATGTTTCTGCCTTTGACTCTAACAGCTACAATTTCACATCTCAGACCCGTGCTAATAGAGTCCTAACCATTGAAGAAAAACGAGAAAGTATCTTACAAGGAAGGCCACAATCTGAGTTCAATGTCCTCTCGGATAAGATAGACACACCGATAAAGACGAGAACTACAGGCCATGTTCGATTGCGGAATTCATCTTCCATGAATAAACTTATGGAAGTTTCGGAGCAGTTACCCGCAGGATGTTATAGCAAACCACAGCAGAATAACAATAAGATTCTTGTTGATACACGGGTGACCATGAACAAAAAGAAGAGAATCACTAAGTCTGAGAAATCACAAACCAACCAGAAAACTCTTCTTCCCAATTCTTGCCAGTTTCCAGCTTCATTTTCTGGTAATGGATACATACACAACTAAATTTCTTTGTTTTCTTGAATCTATTGAATGGAAACTATTTGTTGATAGTGATGATGTTTAACTCCTGCAGGTTTTTCTCTAGATGAACTTTGGAAACAACCTAATATGGTCGAAGCAATCAGTGAGCAATTGCGTCTATTGGATATCAACAGGGAGAGTTGTGAAACTGCTCTCGTTCCTTACTCAATGGAAACACAAGGAAACCAGATTGTACTCTTCGGCGGTGGTGCTGGAGCAATTGTGCCTGTAACTCCTGTTCAAAAACGGCGCCCACGACCAAAGGTTGACCTAGACGATGAGACAGAAAAAGTGTGGAGACTGCTATTGGAGAATATTAATAACGAGGGTATTGACGGATCAGACGAGCAGAAGGCGAAATGGTGGGAGGAAGAACGTAATGTGTTTCGAGGACGAGCAGACTCATTTATAGCACGGATGCATCTTGTACAAGGTCATACATCACACTTGTCCTTTTGCGGGTTTTCGTTCTAACCACATGGTTTCAACTAGTATTTGATCTATAACTTGTATGTATCAGTTATAACTTCTGGTTATGGTCTTCGGTTTTCTAACAGGGGATAGGCGTTTTACGCCTTGGAAAGGATCCGTTGTTGATTCTGTTGTTGGAGTGTTTCTCACTCAAAACGTTTCAGACCATCTTTCAAGGTATAAGCTCTTACATAGTTCTATGTCGAAACTAAATCCAAGACAGCAACAAGTCACAAAATTAAGCTCTTACATTTTTTATTTTCCTTCTAGTTCTGCTTTCATGTCACTTGCTGCAGAGTTTCCCGTCGCTTCAGTACCTAGCAGTAACTTTGACGCTGGAACAAGCTCGATGCCTTCTATTCAGATAACTTACTTGGACTCAGAGGAATCGATGTCAAGCCCACCCGATCACAATCAGAGTTCTGTTATTTTTAAAAACACACAGCCTGATGAAGGGAAGGATTATGTACATAGCAATGAAACCTCAAGAAGCAGTAGTGAGATTGCCAGCTCAGCCCATGAATCAGTTGGCAAAACCACGGATTCAAAGACGTACGTGGATTCAGATCGAAAAGGCTCAAGTGTAGAGGTTGATAAGACAGATCAGGAATGCCTTGTCCTAAACCTTTTTCCATCTGAAGATTCTGGACTTACATGTCAACATTCGATGGTTTATGATGCTCCTCAAAATACAGAGAGAGCAGGATCAAGCTCAGAGACCAACTCAGAAGGAGAGTATCGTACTTCCTATATGAAGCTCCTACAGGGGGTACAAGTCTCACTAGAAGATTCCAATCAAAAGAATCAGTATGACAATTCAGGGCAAGAAGTTGGGGTTTCAAGCAATCCTGGAAGCTTAGAAGTATCACCAAATCTCTCTCCTGGTGATTGTAGCTCAGAAGTTACTGATTTCCCTTCACTGAAAAGGCCTACAAAATCTTCTGATGAACCTTATTGTTGCTATCAGCAAGATGGGGATGTTTTGAGTTGTCAGAAACCTGAGATACCAGAAAGCTCTAGCGTTTGTTCAACAAAACACAAAGGCAGCTTCCAGATTCCAGATCTTAATGAAAGTACGAGTTGTCTTGATGTCATAGAAGGCACAGAAAAACCACCAGATCCTTACTCAAGACAGCTTCGAGACTCATCGTGCAAAGAGCTCAATCCGATAGATGATGCTACCTTAAATGCAAAAGGTAAAAAGGTTTTAAAGGAGAAAAAAGAGGTGTTTGATTGGGATAGTTTAAGAAGAGAAGCACAAGGTAGAGAAGGAAAAAGAGAAAAAACAACAAGGACAATGGACTCTGTGGACTGGGAGGCAATAAGAAAAGCAGATGTTAGTGAAGTTGCCGAAACAATCAAGAAACGTGGGATGAACCATATGCTTGCGGAACGTATACAGGTCCAATTTTATCTTTACATGTGGCCAAATTTCTTCATACCCTTCATTTTACGTAGTTGACCATGAACATGAAAATAATGCAGGGCTTCCTTGATCGACTGGTCACCAAACACGGTAGTATCGATCTTGAATGGTTGAGAGACATTCCACCTGATAAAGCAAAGTGAGTTTGAAAGAAAAGTATCTTATTTTCTTCTTTATGCACTGCAATATAGAAAAAATACTATTTAAGCAGTTGTGCGTCAATGATTTAATACTGCGTTGTGTATTTCTCATATACTACACAATCATGCAGAGAATATCTTCTGAGTTTTAGAGGATTGGGCCTAAAAAGTGTGGAGTGCGTGCGGCTTCTAACACTGCACCATCTTGCGTTTCCAGTAAGCCAGGATCTTTCTGTTTTGTTGTCCCTGTGAAGTGAATTATATGATGTATTAACCTAAGGGAAAACTTACTGACAGGTTGATACGAATGTTGCACGCATAGCCGTTAGACTAGGATGGGTACCCCTTCAGCCACTCCCAGAGTCACTTCAGCTGCATCTTCTAGAAATGTAAGCACTCTACAATGGTACTACTTGGAAACTGTAATTTATTACTTATACTTCTGGGGTTTGGTATATCAAGGTATCCTATTCTTGAATCTATTCAAAAGTATCTTTGGCCACGTCTCTGCAAACTCGACCAAAAAACATTGTAAGACCTCTCATCATGTTTAGCACTATCTTATGATTTTTTCATACCTGATTCTAGTAAACCCATTCATTAGATTAATGCCCTATTATCTCACACAGATACGAGCTGCACTACCAGATGATTACCTTTGGAAAGGTATAAAACAATATACACATTTCTATGTATGAAAAAACCAGCAGGTCACATGATGAGGTTTTATTAATCTACTTGATTAATGTTTCAAGGTGTTTTGCACAAAAAGCAAACCTAATTGCAATGCATGTCCGATGAGAGGAGAATGCAGACATTTTGCCAGTGCGTTTGCAAGGTGCTTCAACATGTTCTCTTAAACCTTTAGTACCATTATGAGGAAACCCTATATTCAAATATAACTCAGTAAATGAGAATTGATCCGTATCTAAAAGTAGCTCTGAATTGGTACAGAAACTGTTTAGTAACCTTCAGTTGTTTTACAGTGCAAGGCTTGCTTTACCCGGTACAGAGAAAGGCATGGGGACACCTGATAAAAACCCTTTGCCTCTGCACCTGCCAGAACCATTGCATAGAGAGCAAGGGTTAGAAGTAATGAAGCACTCAGAACCAGCAAACAAGGTCAAATTTTGTGAACCAATAATCGAAGAGCCAGCATCACCAGAGCCAGAAAGCGCACAAATATCAATAGGTGACATAGAGGATGCATTTTTTGAGGATCCGGAAGAAATTCCTACAATCAGGCTAAACACGGATGCATTTACCAGTAACTTGAAGAAAATAATGGAACACAATAAGGAACTACAAGTCGGAAACATGTCCACCGCTTTAGTTGCACTTACTGCTGAAGCTGCGTCCCTTCCAATGCCGAAGCTCAAGAATATCAGCCAGTTAAGGACGGAACATCAAGTGTACGTATCCATTTTCCTCTGTTATTCATCGTGTCTTAGGTTGAAATGAAATAAGAAACACATTCGGATACAGTAAAGCTTTGATACAGTAAATCATTAAGTGGCAGACCAATCATTTTATCGTAAGTTGGGAAGCAGACAAACTTCAGCTTGACTTAATTATAACTTGATTCTGTTTTCCTTTCCCGTATCTTGCAGTTATGAACTTCCAGACTCGCATCCTCTTCTAGTTGAGGTATGTCAAATAACTAGACAAGGAAACCTGCCATAGTATGTCAATATCTAAAATCTGACGAGCTGTTTATGTTTGTTGTGACAGTTGGAAAAGAGAGAACCTGATGATCCATGTTCTTATTTGCTTGCTATTTGGACGCCAGGTGATCTAGCAATTATTTAATGATCTGCAAATCTTTTAATCATGAAATTAGATCGATAAAAAAGTTTCTTTAATCGCTATGGTTTTAAACAGGTGAGACAGCTGATTCCATTCAACCAGCTGTAAGTAAGTGTATATCCCAAGCAAATGGTAAGCTTTGCGATGAGGAGACTTGTTTCTCATGCAACAACATCAAGGAGGCAAGATCTCAGACTGTGAGAGGGACAATCTTGGTAAGTAATTGCATCAAACTCCTTTGCCGCTAACTACACTTATGTTTCCGACAAAATAATATGTTGTAAATTCTTGTAGATACCATGTAGAACCGCAATGAGGGGTAGTTTCCCTCTCAATGGAACGTACTTTCAAGTAAACGAGGTCAGACTTGAACTCCAATATATCCAACTCTTTCATTTAATTATTTGCTTTGAAACTTCTGATGTATTCTATTAATATAGGTGTTTGCGGATCACGCTTCTAGCCTAAACCCAATCGATGTTCCAAGGGAGTGGTTATGGGACTTGCCTCGAAGAACTGTCTACTTTGGAACCTCTATACCTACGATATTCAAAGGTATAAGATTTTCATAATTGGATGTGTGATGCTATTGTTCATATAAAAAGAAAGTTGTTATAACCACATTAGCTATTGTTCAGGTTTACCTACAGAGACGATTCAGCAATGCTTCTGGAGAGGTAGTGTCACACCATTTTGTTTAAGCTGTAGCAATTTCTTGTTTCTGAAACATAACTTAAATCTTTTAAAATCTGTAGGGTACGTATGTGTACGTGGATTTGACAGGAAGACAAGAGGACCGAAACCTTTGATTGCCAGATTGCACTTCCCGGCAAGCAAAATGAAGTCACGGGCTAACCCGCCTAATCAAAGTGCTGCGTAGGCAAGCAACTAAATATGACTTATGGCTAGAGAGAGCAAACTGTACAAAACTAGCTGATGCAACGGAATCGTCGACATCATCATCTCATGGGATAGTCATTTGGGCTTCTTATGTTTTATTTAATCATAATGACTAGAATAGAATGGTGTCATCATTGTTTCCAATCTTCATTCATTTAAGTTGAATTAATAAAAGAAGAGATCGTTTTCATTGTTCCTTGTGTCGGCATCCTTGCGGATCACAAAGACTTCTTTCTATCTGAACGTCACGACTGCTGCAACACTAGCCGATGTAAAAACGATAACATAGAGCTAACAGTCCTAGTTGTAACACATTTTAGTACGTATTTGTTTGTTTCAAATACGGGTCACAAGAAACATAGACTAGTGTTATTTCCCAACTAAGATTTGAAGCACGTCTTCCCTCAATGTGCTGTTGAATTTTCAGATTTTGATTACGTTTTGCATTGTTATTTCCTTAATCGACGGTTTGGCTTTTGGTCATCTAATTCAAGATTTGGTTCGTTATATGATCTCGGTTATCTTGGTTTGAATCAGATGGTCTAAACAGACCGAATAAATCTATCCTGTATTGTTGTCCACTTGTCAGTTACGCACTTCCGTATTAACTTAACTAATGATGGGCCTATCATACATGACTTTTGGGCCATAACTAGGCCTAATATTATTGGTGCTAGCTCCGATCTTTAACTTTTTTTTTTTTGTCTCGTCACCTTAAAATCCCCAAACCGCAGCCCTAGTTGATCGGAGATTGTCCAAACTCTCTGCCATTTTTGCCGAATTCGAAGCATTTCTCCTATCTTCTCCGTCTTCCGCGCAAAATCGCGTTATGCATCTTACTTGTAGATTGTAACTTAGGGTTACTGATTGCTGTAATGCTCTGTTTCCCTCTAACGAGGATTTGTTGTTACTGCAATCGATTTTGCAGATAGGTATCATTTAGGGCATTTTTTTGCGTACCTCTTGTGTTGTATAGTTCTTGAAAATGGAGAATTCGCGTAGACCGTTTGATAGATCCAGAGATCCAGGTCCGATGAAGAAACCCAGGCTCAGCGAGGAATCAATCCGGCCAGTAAATTCGAACACGCGGCAGTTTTCTTCACAGAGAACGCTTGGTACGGCTGCGCCGGTGACAGTACCACCGGCGTCGTCAAGATTTCGAGTTAGTGGCAGAGAAACGGAGAATAACTTTGTCAGTGATCCGAGCCGAGAGGCTTACCAGCCACAGCCGGTTCATCCACATTACGAGCTTGTGAACCAGTATAAGTCGGCACTGGCCGAGCTCACTTTCAACTCGAAGCCAATAATAACAAACCTTACGATAATTGCTGGAGAGAATGTTCATGCTGCTAAAGCCGTCGTGGCCACTATTTGCAACAATATCCTCGAGGTGAACACCCAGTTTCCATGCCCACTGTTATAGTTGTTGTTATACTCCGTGCTCCATTTCTCGAATTTCTTGTTTGAGTAATTTGTACAATATATGGTAAATAAGGTGATGGCGGTGGTTGAGATTTGTGATATCTGTATACGAGGTTCAATGATAAAATTCGAGTTTTTGAAGCAACCTTGGTATCTTTTCTGGGATCTGTGTGATTTTATAATTTCTCATCAAGTCGCAGATCAGTTCTTTTGAAACGAAGTTTTATATTCTATGTCATTTTGTTTATCTCATTCTGTAAAATTGTCACTTGAACAGGATCTGTTTCCTGACACTGTGTTGTTAACTATCTCAAAAGTAGCTGTTGCCCACACAACCATTTTTTGGTCTTGTTTATCAGGAATGCATATTTCAGGTCTTCATGTGATTGTACTGAGTTTTGGTTATAGGAGTGTTTAGTCTCTTTGACAGCGTTGGAGTTTTTGTATCTCATACCATTTGGCAAGAGCTCTCATAAGTTCTGTTTTTAGTGAGGTTGGATTTTCCGTTGGTGGCTTCTGCTTACTGCATGCTCTCCAGAAAGCTAAAACAGCTTGTACTCATGTTTGGGTAGCAAGGAAGCATTAAATAGAAGGAGTCTGGTCAATCAAGTCGGTGGGAAAACAAGAATTGCTGTTTAACTGTTTCTCAATTCAGCTAGTGTTGTCACTCTGCCATTTCTGGACTTGTAGATGTCATTAACATCGTCGAATGGTTATCTGTGACTATTATTGGATTCCTAGTTGTCAGCATATATATGTTAGTATTAGCTTGAATGTCATCATGGTTTGTGCTTTTGATTCTAGTTTAACATTAAGTTATTAATTATGTTATTACCTTTAGAGGCCTTTCAAGTGTGGAAATCCTGGCCCCTCTCGATGAGTATCTTCTGGGTATCTGATTTGAAGAATATCATGCAGGTACCAAGTGATCAGAAGCTGCCAACACTGTACCTGTTAGACAGCATTGTAAAGAATATCGGAAGGGATTACATTAAGTACTTTGGTGCCAGGCTGCCTGAGGTTTGGTGCTTTGTTGATACTCATTGTTATAGTATGTCTTTTCCCTAGCAACTTTATCTCTGATCTCCCTCTATTTACTTCTGTGAAGGTATTTGTTAAGGCATACAGGCAAGTTGACCCTCCTATGCATTCTAACATGCGGCATCTCTTTGGAACCTGGAAAGGAGTCTTTCATCCGCAAACACTTCAGCTTATTGAGAAAGAACTTGGCTTTAATGCTAAAAGTGATGGTTCAGCAGCTGTTGTATCCACAGCCAGAGTTGATCCGCAATCTCAGCGCCCGCCACATAGCATTCATGTGAATCCCAAGTATCTAGAAAGGCAGCGCCTTCAACAGTCTGGACGGGTAAGCAAAGACCAAAGTAAACTTACAGCCACTGAAAGTGATTAGTGATGATACACCCTAACCTTCAGGACTACTAGGGATTTCTCTGTTCTAAGTTTTCATAGGGTCCATATGTTTATTGGTCTTTAGATAGCAGCGAAACTATATATGGCTGCAATCTAAAAGGGTCCTGAGGTCTCTGGATATTAGTAGAGGCTACATACCGACTTAAATAATTGTGCCCTGAGTACTTTCGGTTTTCTTTGCAGACAAAAGGAATGGTTACTGATGTCCCTGAGATTGCACCCAACTTGACTAGGGATTCAGATAGACTGGAGAGAGTTTCAAGCATAGCATCTGGAGGCTCGTGGGTAGGTTCAGCTAAAGTAAATGTAAGATGATTTTTCCTTGGCATGGTTACAGTTTTTTAACTAAGTGCTGTCTACTGATTGTGTATCAAAAATTCAGAGCATTCGGCGACCTCAAAGAGATTCACTTAGTGAACCCCTGTACGAGAAAGATATTGAGTCAATAGCAGGGGAATATGATTATGCTTCTGATCTACCCCATAACTCTAGATCGGTGATTAAGAAAGTTGGTTCAAGGGTTACTGATGACGGATGTGAGAAACAATGGTACGGTGCTATGAGCAGGGGTCCTGATCTGATTTCTGAGCAAAGGGATGGGTTAAATACCAAAAACAGAACTTCCAACTATGGAACGGCAAGACTAGAAAATTTGGAATCGAGTGGTCCCAGTAGAAATATAGGTGTACCTTATGATAGTTGGAAAAACTCTGAAGAAGAAGAGTTTATGTGGGACATGCACTCAAGGTTATCCGAAACTGATGTAGCCACTATCAACCCAAAGAATGAGCTTAATGCACCAGATGAACCAGAGAGACTGGTAAGCTATGATAGTATTTTTCATTTCTTTTTATTGTGATGCGTCTCATTTTAATTTGTTGGCATTTAACCTTCTCCCATCCTGTAGGAATCGGAAAACCACCTCTTAAAACGACCAAGGTTTTCAGCTCTGGACCCAAGGTTTGACCCAGTGAATTCAACAAATTCACATTCCAGCGAACAAAAAGATCCAAGTATTTTTGGCCACTGGACATCCTCTCCAAGATCTTTGCATGATTCAGAAGTTTTTTCTTCTCTTAATGCAACGTCTTCAGCAGCTAGAAAGGGAATTCAGCCTCAACCTAGGGTTGTCGGCTCTGGAATTTTGCCAAGCTCAGGATCTGGGTCAGATAGACAGTCGCCTTTACATGATTCAACTTCTAAACAGAATGTGACCAAGCAAGATTTTAGAAGAGCTCACTCCCTTCCTCAACGTGATCCTAGGGCTTCCCGATTTCCAGCAAAATCTCAAAATGTCCCCAGGGATGACTCTGTACGGCTCCCATCTTCAAGTAGTCAGTTTAAAAACACGCGTGAACTACCTGATGCATCTCAAGTGGAAATCTTTGACTCTAAGTCAGCAGCTGAAAATGCTCCAGACCTTACTATTCCCACAGAAGCTACAGGACAACCCAACATGAGTGATTTGCTGGAAGCTGTCATGAAGAGTGGAATCCTTTCTAATAATTTAACATGTGGTGCGATAAAGGAGACTTCTCAGGATGAGGTTAACCCAGGTGCACTAGCCCTGTCAGCAGCCTCTAAGCCTAAGACTTTGCCACCACCATTGCCAATTCCAGTGGCTGGTGACGATTTATTAGCTCTTTTAAAAGTTGAACAATCCTCTGCACCACTTGTCTCATGTGCAGCGTCTCTTGCTGGCGTCACATCTGTACAAACATCAAAAGAGAATAGTAAGGCCTCAGATCCTCTTTCATGCCTCTTGAGCTCCTTAGTTTCAAAGGGTTTGATATCTGCTTCAAAGACAGAGCTGCCATCGGCTCCTTCCATAACGCAGGACCATAGTCCTGATCATTCCACCAATAGCTCTATGTCTGTATCTGTGGTTCCATCAGATGCTCAGCCATCCGTTTTGGTGAAAAAGGGGCCATCCACTGACCCCAAGGTCAAAGGGTTAGCTGCACCATCTGAAACAACAAAATCTGAACCCAAAGACCTCATAGGATTGAAGTTTAGGGCAGACAAAATCCGTGAAGTTCACCCCTCAGTCATTAGTAGTCTCTTTGATGACCTTCCACATCTCTGCACCTCCTGCGGTGTTCGCCTTAAAGAAAAGGAAGAACTTGATAGGCACATGGAGCTGCATGAAAAGAAGAAGCTCGAGTTCAGTGGCACAATTAGTACATGTAGGGTTTGGTTTCCAAAGGTTGATGACTGGATAGCAGCAAAAGCTGGAGAATTAGAACCTGAATATGAGGAAGTTCTGAGTGAACCTGAGAGCGCTATTGGGGATGGTCCAGCTGTAGCTGCTGATGAGACCCAATGCGCATGTATATTATGTGGAGAAGTATTTGAGGATTATTTCAGTCAAGAGATGGCACAATGGATGTTCAAGGGAGCTTCTTATCTGACCAATCATCCAGCCAACAGCGATGCCAATGGTCCTATCGTCCATGTACATTGTTTGACCCCAAGTTCATTGCAGAGCTTGGAAGTTGGAAACGCAATCAAGCAGGTAACTGCTAGCTCTACTCAATCTGCGTCCTTCGGTCATTCTATGGCTATCTGATCTCAAGCTTTGTTATTTAATCCTGCATGAATCCACCTTTACGTGTTCGTTGCATGTTTGGTTCCACTCTGCTAGGAAATTGTTGAGTAGCTTCCATATGAAGACCAATGCTGGAGGAAGCAGTGGCTTCACAGAGGAAACAGGTTTGCGATTCCTCTGAGTTCCTCACGATGCTAGTTTTGTAGAAAAGTGTCAAGCTTTGAGTTGAGGAAAAAAGATGTGCAGTATTTTTATTTTATATTTTTTCTTATTTGTCTCTCTCTCCTTTTTCATCTTATACAAATACAAAAAGAGCAAAGAGGCTTTTCCCAAATATTGCACTTGCACATTCCCATATTCTATGCCTTTCTTTCGTGTGTCACAAAAGAATATGCAGGTTTCTTATGAAACACAGTTTTGTCAGGTTAACGTATCCGGAACATCCAAAGCAAACCCATGACCGTATATTGTACCTTAGCAATTACTATTTCTGTTTGAAAGATTTGTGTTATCATATCTCTCTCATTTGAGCGTAGTTGTGATTATCATGTGAATCCTCATAGAATTGAAGTTGCCCTTTATCGTAAGCCCTATACTTGCTTGTAGATTGGGGAAAAGAGCAAATTAACATTTATTGGAGAGAGAGAGATGCAAAAGTTTTGAGAGTTAATAAGAGTTTGTAATGTAGTGTAGGTGGGAAGAGAGCTAGAAAAGCAGAGGAAGCTCTCTGTTTCTTCGCTGTTCCGTCCTTTTAGGAAAACTCAAATTTCACGTGAATAAGAGTTATCAAAATTAATGTGGAACCGGACAGGGCTTCCTTTTTTTCTTGTCAATTTTTGTTAAGGATAAGCTAAGGGGTTGATTTTTGGTATATGCAAGCTAGTCATTGCTTTCAAATGCAAACGTTTGAGAACGTCATCGTGGTTTCATTCTTTGTTTACCAACGAAAATGGTCAAATATTTTACCGAAAGAAAGGGCAACAAGAGTCAAATATTAATCTAATCAAAAAATTCTTAAGTCATTTGCCAAATTAATGAAAGTATCAATGTTAAGTATGGCATATATACGTTATCACGATGGACCGAACTTTCCCGACCATGAAAAGTTTCTCTGAAGGGGATAAGTCTTCCAAACATGTGTTCTACTCAGGAGCCACATCAACCCTGTTCTTGAATAACTTTAAAGTATGGAAAAGGAAATATAATTATTATTGTTGTTGTAGGTAAGATGATTGACTTAGTAATCTTTAATGAGCTTATCCAATTGTGTGTTTTTTTAAAAAGAAAATAGATTCGATCCGTTTTCATGCGTCTTTGATGACTCATGAAGCCATTTCTCAAATTTTATATAACATTACAAGTCCAAGATGTGATTTGCTTCTTGTTCATTTATCATGTTTCGTTTCTTGTGTCTTCTATATTTTTTTCTCTCGAGAAAACAAACGTCTAAATGGACTGATCCTTTTTCTTTCATTATTCTTATGTAGTTTCTCTTTATGTTGAAAACCTATGATTTTTTACGTGAATATCAAATATTATTTCACGTATGTTAAACATTTTATGTCTAGATTTTATCAGTGATGATTAAAGTCTTTTCCTCCCTCGTGTTCTATTTTGCACGACTGCATAATTTATCATACTTCTTGGAATAACATTATTTCGAATTTAGTTTTTTCTCTAAATTTATCTTGTTAAATTCTTTTTTCTTCTTATCTTGTTAAATTTTAATATATATAATCAATAAACATCATTTATCTTAAAATGAAAAAATATAAATATATAATAAACCATCTTTATTTTGTTAATTTTTTCTCTAATTTTGGGATTTACTTTTGATTGACTATAAATATAGTTTTTCATTTAAATCTGGATAAAATTGTCATTTTACATATTAAAACTTTTTTTCTTTTTTTTAAATATAGAAAAAGGTATTTTTAAAAGTGTGACAAAAAAATAGGATAATTTTCAAAATGATCCAAATATAAAATTAAAAAATAAAATACTAAAAATCCATGTGGGTTTATTATATATTCCAAATCAAAACCGTTAAGGATATGCATGAATATATTCTAAATCAATCCCACGGGCGTATCTATATAAAATCCCTTGAGGATATATTAACCGGGATAGATTAACGGGAATATAAAGCTTAAAGCGTTGTTGACTCGTCGCTGTAGTTTCAAGGAGAAAAGATGTTGCGACAAGTTTTGTTAATGTTCAGTTCAGTGTATGTTGCGTATGCGGTATCGATACTATTAGACCAAACATCACGACGGTTTATAAAGAAAATAGCCAAAAGTGGAAGTGAAGACAGGATCAGTGCGTTGCCGGACGATTTGCTCGTGCAGATATTGATGTTTCTCCCAACAAAACAAGTTGTGGCTACCATGATTTTATCCAAACGGTGGCGGTTTATTTGGACGATGGTGCCACAACTCGTGTACGAAGATATCAACGATCGTACTCACAAAGGATTTATAGGCGGTTTACTTGGCCGCTTACTTGGCAAGCAAGGACGGTCTATTTGGCGGTTTCTTGACGAGTCGTTACAAGTCCACAAGGCACCTGTATTAGAAATCTTAAACATAGAACTCGGTCCACAATGTCAGATTGATGTTGATGTGGTAAAGTGCATTGCAACTGCTATTGAGAGCAGGGTGCGCATGCTAACGTTCGGGCTCATGTGGACCGCAAAGCCAACCAGCTTGCCGACTAGCGTTTACACATGTGATACGCTTTACCAACTATCTCTTTGTGACAAGATTTTTGTGGATGTTCCTTCTCGGGCTTGCCTGCCATCGCTCCAATATCTTTGCCTTTTCTCTGTGGTGTATAAAGATGATGATTCTCAGGTAAGATTTTTATCGAGTTGTCCTAATCTCAAAGGTTTGGGGGTGGAAAGACATCACCAAGACAACGTGACAAAGTTCAGTATAAAAATGTCATCTTTGAAAACCTTAGTTTATGCCTACAGAGAATTAGGAGTAGGCAATGGATCTTTGGTTATAGATTCTCCGGCTGTAAAGAGATTCTTCATCTTAGACTTTTCCGGAGACTCTTGCTCAATTGAGAACGAGCCTCGTTTTGATAAGGCAGTCATTCATGAGACTTGGTACCCTGATAACAAGTTTATGAGATCTCTCTCCTCAGTTACGTTTCTTGAATTATTTTTGGACATTCCAACGGTATGTAACGCTTTTTTTTTTTTTTTCTTTTGCCTTATGAACATTATAATCAGAGATTTCTACTTATGTGCATATTGTTGTGTTCATTTGCAGGCTGCGTGTTGTAACTCCATTGACTTCTCTCGGCTAATAGATTGTAGGATAATTCTCAAAGATGAGTTAGACTGGTTGGAACCTCTTATGCAATTACTTCAAACTTCTTCTAATCTAAAAGTTCTCCTCATCCACCAGGTTTAGTTTGTACTTTCGTTCATACCAGTCTTGATGGACTTATATATCAAAGGGAAAGTAAAGTTGATGTGCTTTAATATTATATCCTTCAGGTAACAGATGAACGTAGCTTCCCGCTTTCATGGAACCAACCGAGTTCTGTTCCCAAATGTTTGTCATCTCATCTTGAGGTATTTGAGTGGAAAGAATTTGGAGGAAGAAGCGAAGAGAAAGAAGTTGTAAGATTCATTTTTGCCAATTATAAGTGTTTAAAGAGAGCTGGAATCGCTATGAAATCAACCCGCAAGTCGAAAGATAAAAAGAAGATGATGAAAGAGTTAAAGTCTATGTCTAGGGTTTCCACATCATCCCAACTACTCTTCTCCACTCAATTAGGAAATTTTTATTTTAACCTAGATGATAGTGATAGTGATAGTGATATTGCAAGACCAAGTCATAACCCGTGTTATGTATGAACTTGATTGATCAAATATCTCAATTTTTTTTAGTTTAAATGTTGAAAACAAGTTCCTGAGAATATAGTTTAGTGTAAGAGCATGATCAATTAGGAGTTCTTAATTATGGGATTCTTAAGATTGTATGTATATAAAATAATAATTAAATATTAAAGAGTTTTTTAGAAAAAGAGAGAGGAAAGAGGTTGTTAAGATTGTATGTATATAAGATAATAATTAAATATTAGAAGGGTTTTTAAAAGAAGAGAGAGAGGGGTTCTTAAATTTGTTATTTAAGAAACTTTCATGGTGGAGTTTTCAATAAAAAGAGAGAAATTGAGTTGTTAAGAGTGTATGTATATAAAATAATAATTAAATATTAGAGGGATTTTTAAAAGAAAAGAGAAGAATGAGATTGTTAAGATTGTATGTATATAAGATAATAATTAAATAATGTTAAGAAACCCAAATTAAGAACCCCTGCGTTGATGATGCCCTAAGAGCATCATTATTGGGAGAAACCCAAATGGGTTTCTTAAGTACTATTTTATTATAAATTTGAAGTTAAGAAACTGTGTTAAGAAACTTCAGTTTTTGCTGCTTTATTGGTAGAACCCCTAATGGGTTTCTTAAAAAAAAAAAAAAAAAAAAAACATATGGTCCTTGAAGTTATTCCCATGGATTTGGTTTGGGTAAAGATATAAATAACACAAAACATTTGTATAGTTATTCCCTATGTGTAGCCAAGTTCAACATCTTTCGATTGTGTAGTTTCTACACCTTCCTTCAAAAGTCCAAACTCTTCTTCTGCTGTGGTTTCCAAGAGACATGCTACACCTCGGAGTAAAAACGGACGGCTGGTTATCGCTGACCAAGGAACCATGACTTGTCCTGTCACCATTCAGACTCTCAACCATCCAGAGAAGGAAGAAATTTTTCCGAGGGAACTTTAGATTGCCCTTGTAGACAATCCTGAACAACAGCAACTGACACCACGGGCACGAGACAAAAAACGGAATCCTGATATCTTGGCTGGAGAGTCTTAAGACAGCAGACTGGAGCCCAAAAACACAATTCTGGCAGAGAGTATGACCGCACCATAACACATAGGGAACATTCTCAACAATGTTGAAAGATTCCCAACATATAGGGCATTCTAATCCCTCTTCATCCCTACTAACATTTGAACCCTCGTCGTCTGAGCATTGTGAAGAGGCTTGAGCTGGATCATTAGGGGACTTCTTTAGCCCCATACTCCCAATGACATTTGACGCAAAGCTCCACATTTTGATCTAAATTTATAAAACCTGAGCCAATGCACCAACATTACCCAGTAACCTTCCCAGATTGAAAAGAGCTTCTTTGATCAACATCCATCATATTGACGAACCTGGATAACAAGTGAAGAAGAATCAAGCTAGTTTTAACAAACAGTTTATATGAAAAGGACCACATTTTCAGAATAAAATTGAATATTCAACCCAAGTATATGTCTGTGTAGCAGCATTATTCTATTTCAACAGATAAGCATTAATTCGTGTCAAAGGAATAAGAGAATAAATAAAGATACCTAAATTCTCAAAGCTGTTTTCGAATCAAAGGAACCAACTTTAAAACATATATATAAAATCTAAGTTACGGGGACATTAACAATTGAACATGGTACAGATCAGAACAATGTCGAACAACTACCAGATAAGCTAAGAGTTGCTTATTACTTGAATGGAGATAAATGTGATATAACATTGAAACGGCACACCCACATACTTCTTTGCATCTCCTTCCTAGATAGTAGAGACATTTAAATCAGAAAAACCTCAAAACTCGAAGATGATACATAAAAGGAAAATTATTGACTACTTGGGGATTAATCAATCCTAGTATCAAGTGCATACAAACGCAGAGGCAGTAACAAGAAATCACACTTCATAATCGACTAAAGTTTTCAAAAAAGCACAAAGACTGATGTTTCAAAACCTGTTGGATGCCAAGAAACTTGTTGGAGGCACAATCGAAACTCCCAAAAACTTGTTTCCATTCAGAAACAAAACCTCTGGACTCCCCTCGTGAACAAGAGCCATTGCATCAGAGTTGCTCACAGAGAAAAATGGAGCACCATGGTCGAACATCAACTCCTTCCCATCTTCTCCAATCTCTCTGCTCAAAGGAGACAAGATTCAAAAGTTTATCAAGTTGCACAAATACACAACAGCTCTGCTATAGATTACAAAAGACTCGAACGTATAATTTGGGAGAAAAGGCACCTTCTTTGAGACATGCGTCCACCAGGCCCACGACCAGAGTCGAAGATAGTGACGGAGACGCCATTCCTTGCCAGAGTCGATGCGCATACGGTTCCAGAAACTGCTCCGAAATGAAAAAATTGAAAACTTATATCAAAGAATGAAACCCAAAATCGAAATCTATGAATGAAATGGAGAAAACACACTTCCGCTGCCGATGACGGCGACCTTCATTGCGACGGAAAGGCTGCTCATTTGCTTCCTAATCGACGGAGACGATACGTTTATCGCATCAATTGTGAAAGAAGAAGAAGACAGAGGAGATCCAAATCAGAGACACGTCACGGTAAGAAACCGTCTCTTGCGTCTCTAAATTAAGAGACGACTCTTAATCTGTTTGATTAAAGTAATATTATTATAATCTTAAGAAACGCTTAAGAAACGCTAAACTATCAGCGTTAATGATGCTCTAAGACCAACAAACCAAAACCTTTCTATATATAAATTTGGTCTATGAGTGGACTATTAATTTATCCCAAATAAATAAAACCATAGCCTAGAAGATATAAAATAGTAATAACATAACATAGGTTCAAGAATTGATTGTAAGATTTAGGTGACCGACTATGATTTGCTCTAGGTGATAGTGGGCTGGATGTTCGGGCACTCGTTTGGGTTTGGTTCGATGTTTTCAAATTTTTGGGTTTAGACCTCTATAACCTATTTGGATATTTTATATTTTTGGATTAGGTTCGGATCGAGTACGAGTTTATCCAAAGACTTAAAAATTCGGAAATTTTGTATTCGGATCTATACAAATATTCGAAAATTCTCAAAAAACTCATATATTTTTATCTGAGTATACCTAAAAGTAACTGAAATACCCGAAAATATCCAAAATATCCGGAAAGTCTGAATAGTTTGGGCATTTGGGTATATTATGTACCTATATTTAGAACATATTCGGATATTGGTTCGGGTTCGGGTTTGGATCGGCTTTGGGTTCGGTTTTCGAATTTTCGGGTCTTGAGTTTAGGATCCGTTTGGATATTTTAAATTTTCGGATTAGGATTTTGGTCGGATTTTCAATTCGGATAAAGTTTTCGGTTTCGAATACTATGCCCAGACCAAGCCGGACTATCTTATGCAATGTCTATTTTTGAATTAATGTTGGTTTTCACATGCTATGATGTTCATATCAATTTGTAGTATTAGTGTTTGAAATGTTTTGTCGACTCCAAGTGATTTAAAACACTTCGAGTTGAACCACAAAAACTCATTGCATACTGATTCTTTTACTTTGATGGTTTGTTGACTTGTTCCAATGTATTCCTCACAAATTTTAGCTCATTATGATGGATTAATCGACATCATATCAAATCATCCCAACATCTTGTATCGCATAGACCATGGAATAAATCCTCAAACCAATCAATCTAATAAACATGAAAAAGAAATCAAAACTAAAGCAGATTATTGAAAAAACTACTTTATCCAAGAAAAGGGGGAATATATATAGTGTTGATAACTACTAAGCTATTGCTAATGATTCTTTTTTAAAATATGTAAATACCCTTAAATTTACCAAAAAATAAGGCAAAAATAAGTAATTGAAATAATCAAAACACCAAAAAACCCCAAATATTTTTACCTTAATATACTTAAAAATAATTGAAATATCTGAAAATATCCGAAATAACCAAAAATCTCAAATATATTGGATACTTGGGTTATTACAAATATAAATATTAGTGCTATATTTTTAATATGACCTATATTTCGGGCATCTTCGGATACATGTTCGAGTTCGGGTTCAAGTTTGATATTAGGACCCATTCATATATTTTTAAATTTCGGATTTTAATTCAGAATGTTTTTTCTGGTTCAGGTCTGGTCTTCGAGTTTGGGTATTATGCTCAGACTTACTTTACTGATACATCACATTTTGATTTGAAAGATGAGGTCAAATCAAAAGAGGAGAATTCTACAAACTTCAGTTTTTCTACAAAAAGCAAAAACATATTAATTTAAGAACTTATATATAAATTTTGTTAAAACCAAAAAATATATAGAAAAAATTATAGAATAACATTTAACATGAAATACATTATATTATTTGATTTAGTAACAGAAAATAAATATATATATATATATATTTATATATAATTTGATTTAATAACCAAAACTTAAAACGGATAATGAATAATACTAACCCTAATAGGAAAAGAAATTATACTATATAAATTGGATTATACCAAAATCGAATTTGAGAACAAAAAAAAAAAGAGTTTGACCAAAGTTGAAAAAAAAAATGATTAGTTTACTTCAAGAAAGAAGATTCAATAACCAGCCTTCGTCGGATCCGCCTTCGTCAGTCGCGATGCAATCCGATGTTCAAGTGAACCCACTTCAGGCGGAGGCCACACCGAGCCCAACGGCGGCGGAGCCACTTGCCCGACCGGAACCACGAATTCCTGATGGTGAAGGTTCATCTCCTCTACCTTATTTCATAATCGGAACCGTCGCTGCAGTGGGTTTTTTCATCTTTAGATGTCTCTCTCGTTGATATCAGAAAGGTTCCATTGGGGTTGTGCGTTTAGAAGATTCGAACCTTAGGACTGACATCGTCTTGTTTCACAGTGGAGACTGCTTCACCGTACTTAAGGAGCTTGTTACACCATTGATCCAATTCACGAACTCCATCCTTGATAACATACAGCATCTGCTGCCACAATCACCATTTTGAGTTAAAAGAACAGTTCTACTTGGAACGACACAAGTCAAGTTTATCTCTGTACGATCAGTGCTAACAACAAGAAACTGAAACTTCGTGCTCGAGTCTACCAGAATCCAGAATTCTTAAACGAATCAGATAACAGAACATGGAAAAAGACTATATGTAAGTGCGCACCAAAGTCATGATATCAGAAAGGTTCCATTGGGGTTGTGCGTTTAGAAGATTCGAACCTTAGGACTGACATCGTCTTGTTTCACAGTGGAGACTGCTTCACCGTACTTAAGGAGCTTGTTACACCATTGATCCAATTCACGAACTCCATCCTTGATAACATACAGCATCTGCTGCCACAATCACCATTTTGAGTTAAAAGAACAGTTCTACTTGGAAAGACACAAGTCAAGTTTATCTCTGTACGATCAGTGCTAACAACAAGAAACTGAAACTTCGTGCTCGAGTCTACCAGAATCCAGAATTCTTAAACGAATCAGATAACAGAACATGGAAAAAGACTATATGTAAGTGCGCACCAAAGTCATGATATCAGAAAGGTTCCATTGGGGTTGTGCGTTTAGAAGATTCGAACCTTAGGACTGACATCGTCTTGTTTCACAGTGGAGACTGCTTCACCGTACTTAAGGAGCTTGTTACACCATTGATCCAATTCACGAACTCCATCCTTGATAACATACAGCATCTGCTGCCACAATCACCATTTTGAGTTAAAAGAACAGTTCTACTTGGAAAGACACAAGTCAAGTTTATCTCTGTACGATCAGTGCTAACAACAAGAAACTGAAACTTCGTGCTCGAGTCTACCAGAATCCAGAATTCTTAAACGAATCAGATAACAGAACATGGAAAAAGACTATATGTAAGTGCGCACCAAAGTCATGATATCAGAAAGGTTCCATTGGGGTTGTGCGTTTAGAAGATTCGAACCTTAGGACTGACATCGTCTTGTTTCACAGTGGAGACTGCTTCACCGTACTTAAGGAGCTTGTTACACCATTGATCCAATTCACGAACTCCATCCTTGATAACATACAGCATCTGCTGCCACAATCACCATTTTGAGTTAAAAGAACAGTTCTACTTGGAACGACACAAGTCAAGTTTATCTCTGTACGATCAGTGCTAACAACAAGAAACTGAAACTTCGTGCTCGAGTCTACCAGAATCCAGAATTCTTAAACGAATCAGATAACAGAACATGGAAAAAGACTATATGTAAGTGCGCACCAAAGTCATGATATCAGAAAGGTTCCATTGGGGTTGTGCGTTTAGAAGATTCGAACCTTAGGACTGACATCGTCTTGTTTCACAGTGGAGACTGCTTCACCGTACTTAAGGAGCTTGTTACACCATTGATCCAATTCACGAACTCCATCCTTGATAACATACAGCATCTGCTGCCACAATCACCATTTTGAGTTAAAAGAACAGTTCTACTTGGAAAGACACAAGTCAAGTTTATCTCTGTACGATCAGTGCTAACAACAAGAAACTGAAACTTCGTGCTCGAGTCTACCAGAATCCAGAATTCTTAAACGAATCAGATAACAGAACATGGAAAAAGACTATATGTAAGTGCGCACCAAAGTCATGATATCAGAAAGGTTCCATTGGGGTTGTGCGTTTAGAAGATTCGAACCTTAGGACTGACATCGTCTTGTTTCACAGTGGAGACTGCTTCACCGTACTTAAGGAGCTTGTTACACCATTGATCCAATTCACGAACTCCATCCTTGATAACATACAGCATCTGCTGCCACAATCACCATTTTGAGTTAAAAGAACAGTTCTACTTGGAAAGACACAAGTCAAGTTTATCTCTGTACGATCAGTGCTAACAACAAGAAACTGAAACTTCGTGCTCGAGTCTACCAGAATCCAGAATTCTTAAACGAATCAGATAACAGAACATGGAAAAAGACTATATGTAAGTGCGCACCAAAGTCATGATATCAGAAAGGTTCCATTGGGGTTGTGCGTTTAGAAGATTCGAACCTTAGGACTGACATCGTCTTGTTTCACAGTGGAGACTGCTTCACCGTACTTAAGGAGCTTGTTACACCATTGATCCAATTCACGAACTCCATCCTTGATAACATACAGCATCTGCTGCCACAATCACCATTTTGAGTTAAAAGAACAGTTCTACTTGGAACGACACAAGTCAAGTTTATCTCTGTACGATCAGTGCTAACAACAAGAAACTGAAACTTCGTGCTCGAGTCTACCAGAATCCAGAATTCTTAAACGAATCAGATAACAGAACATGGAAAAAGACTATATGTAAGTGCGCACCAAAGTCATGATATCAGAAAGGTTCCATTGGGGTTGTGCGTTTAGAAGATTCGAACCTTAGGACTGACATCGTCTTGTTTCACAGTGGAGACTGCTTCACCGTACTTAAGGAGCTTGTTACACCATTGATCCAATTCACGAACTCCATCCTTGATAACATACAGCATCTGCTGCCACAATCACCATTTTGAGTTAAAAGAACAGTTCTACTTGGAAAGACACAAGTCAAGTTTATCTCTGTACGATCAGTGCTAACAACAAGAAACTGAAACTTCGTGCTCGAGTCTACCAGAATCCAGAATTCTTAAACGAATCAGATAACAGAACATGGAAAAAGACTATATGTAAGTGCGCACCAAAGTCATGATATCAGAAAGGTTCCATTGGGGTTGTGCGTTTAGAAGATTCGAACCTTAGGACTGACATCGTCTTGTTTCACAGTGGAGACTGCTTCACCGTACTTAAGGAGCTTGTTACACCATTGATCCAATTCACGAACTCCATCCTTGATAACATACAGCATCTGCTGCCACAATCACCATTTTGAGTTAAAAGAACAGTTCTACTTGGAAAGACACAAGTCAAGTTTATCTCTGTACGATCAGTGCTAACAACAAGAAACTGAAACTTCGTGCTCGAGTCTACCAGAATCCAGAATTCTTAAACGAATCAGATAACAGAACATGGAAAAAGACTATATGTAAGTGCGCACCAAAGTCATGATATCAGAAAGGTTCCATTGGGGTTGTGCGTTTAGAAGATTCGAACCTTAGGACTGACATCGTCTTGTTTCACAGTGGAGACTGCTTCACCGTACTTAAGGAGCTTGTTACACCATTGATCCAATTCACGAACTCCATCCTTGATAACATACAGCATCTGCTGCCACAATCACCATTTTGAGTTAAAAGAACAGTTCTACTTGGAACGACACAAGTCAAGTTTATCTCTGTACGATCAGTGCTAACAACAAGAAACTGAAACTTCGTGCTCGAGTCTACCAGAATCCAGAATTCTTAAACGAATCAGATAACAGAACATGGAAAAAGACTATATGTAAGTGCGCACCAAAGTCATGATATCAGAAAGGTTCCATTGGGGTTGTGCGTTTAGAAGATTCGAACCTTAGGACTGACATCGTCTTGTTTCACAGTGGAGACTGCTTCACCGTACTTAAGGAGCTTGTTACACCATTGATCCAATTCACGAACTCCATCCTTGATAACATACAGCATCTGCTGCCACAATCACCATTTTGAGTTAAAAGAACAGTTCTACTTGGAAAGACACAAGTCAAGTTTATCTCTGTACGATCAGTGCTAACAACAAGAAACTGAAACTTCGTGCTCGAGTCTACCAGAATCCAGAATTCTTAAACGAATCAGATAACAGAACATGGAAAAAGACTATATGTAAGTGCGCACCAAAGTCATGATATCAGAAAGGTTCCATTGGGGTTGTGCGTTTAGAAGATTCGAACCTTAGGACTGACATCGTCTTGTTTCACAGTGGAGACTGCTTCACCGTACTTAAGGAGCTTGTTACACCATTGATCCAATTCACGAACTCCATCCTTGATAACATACAGCATCTGCTGCCACAATCACCATTTTGAGTTAAAAGAACAGTTCTACTTGGAAAGACACAAGTCAAGTTTATCTCTGTACGATCAGTGCTAACAACAAGAAACTGAAACTTCGTGCTCGAGTCTACCAGAATCCAGAATTCTTAAACGAATCAGATAACAGAACATGGAAAAAGACTATATGTAAGTGCGCACCAAAGTCATGATATCAGAAAGGTTCCATTGGGGTTGTGCGTTTAGAAGATTCGAACCTTAGGACTGACATCGTCTTGTTTCACAGTGGAGACTGCTTCACCGTACTTAAGGAGCTTGTTACACCATTGATCCAATTCACGAACTCCATCCTTGATAACATACAGCATCTGCTGCCACAATCACCATTTTGAGTTAAAAGAACAGTTCTACTTGGAACGACACAAGTCAAGTTTATCTCTGTACGATCAGTGCTAACAACAAGAAACTGAAACTTCGTGCTCGAGTCTACCAGAATCCAGAATTCTTAAACGAATCAGATAACAGAACATGGAAAAAGACTATATGTAAGTGCGCACCAAAGTCATGATATCAGAAAGGTTCCATTGGGGTTGTGCGTTTAGAAGATTCGAACCTTAGGACTGACATCGTCTTGTTTCACAGTGGAGACTNAATCATTTTTTTTTTCAACTTTGGTCAAACTCTTTTTTTTTTTGTTCTCAAATTCGATTTTGGTATAATCCAATTTATATAGTATAATTTCTTTTCCTATTAGGGTTAGTATTATTCATTATCCGTTTTAAGTTTTGGTTACTAAATCAAATTATATATATATATATATATATATTTTCTGTTACTAAATCAAATAATATAATTTATTTCATGTTAAATGTTATTCTATAATTTTTTCTATATATTTTTTGGTTTTAACAAAATTTATATATAAGTTCTTAAATTAATATGTTTTTGCTTTTTGTAGAAAAACTGAAGTTTGTAGAATTCTCCTCTTTTGATTTGATTTCATCTTTCAAATCAAAATGTGATGTATAAGTAAAGTAAGTTTCGCATAGTACTCAAACTCGAAAATCAAACCCGAACCAGAAAACACGTTCTGAATTAAAACCCGAAATTTTAAAATATATGAATGGGTCCTAATATCAAACTTGAACCCGAACCCGAACATGTATCCGAAGATGCCCGAAATATAGGTCATATTAATAATATAGCACTAATATTTATATTTGTAATAACCCAAGTATCCAATATATTTGAGATTTTTGGTTATTTCGGATATTTTCAGATATTTTAATTATTTTTAAGTATATTAAGGTAAAAATATTCGGGGGTTTTTGGTGTTTTCGAATATTTCAATTACTTATTTTTGCCTTATTTTTGGTAAATTTAAGGGTATTTCCATATTTTAAAAAATATTCATTCGCAATAGCTTAGTAGTCATCAACACTATATTCCCTATTTTCTTGGATAAAGTAGTTTTTTCAATACTCTGTTTTAGTTTTGATTTCTTTTTCATGTTTATTAGATTGATTGGTTTGAGGATTTATGATATGGTCTATGCGATACAAGATGTTGGGATGATTTGATATGATGTCGATTAATCCATCATAATGAGCTAAATTTCTGAGGATTACATTGGAACAAGTCAACAAACCATCAAAGTAAAAGAATCAGTATGCAATGAGTCTTTGTGGTTCAACTCGAAGTGTTTTAAATTACTTGGAGTCGACAAATCATTTAAAACACTAATACTACGAATTGATATGAACATCATAGCATGTGAAAACAACCATTAATTCAAAAAATAGACATTGCATAAGATAGTCCGGCTTGGTCTGGGCATAGTAATCGAAACCGAAAACTTTATCCGAATTGAAAATACGACCAAAATCCTAATCCAAAAATTTAAAATATCCAAACGGATCTTAAACTCAAGACCCAAAAATTCGAAAACCGAACCCAAAGCCGATCCAAACCCGAACCCGAACGAGTATCCGAATATGTTCTAAACATAGGTACATAATATACCCAAATGCCGAAATTATTCAGCCTCTAGATATTTTGGATATTTTCGGGTATTTCAGTTATTTTTAGGTATACTCAGATAAAAATATATGAGTTATTTGAGAATTTTCGAATATTTGTATAGATCCGAATACAAAATTTCTGAATTTTTAAGTCTTTGGGTAAACTCGAACTCGATCCGAACCTAATCCAAA
This sequence comes from Crucihimalaya himalaica, assembly GCA_004349715.1. Classification (NCBI taxonomy): domain Eukaryota; kingdom Viridiplantae; phylum Streptophyta; class Magnoliopsida; order Brassicales; family Brassicaceae; genus Crucihimalaya; species Crucihimalaya himalaica. The sequence continues at coordinate 789,909 of SMJT01000004.1, read as the reverse complement.
AATATAAAATATCCAAATAGGTTATAGAGGTCTAAACACAAAAATTTGAAAACGTCGAACCAAACCCAAACGAGTGTCCGAACATCCAGCCCTAAGTCCGACCATTTCACTATCACCTAGAGCAAATCATAGTCGGTCACCTAGGTCTTATAATCAATTCTTGAACCTATGTTATTAATATTTTATATCTTCTAGGCTATGGTTTTATTTAATTGGGATAAATTAATAGGCTTCTTGCTAAACTAGACCCTTATTTGAAGTCAATTCCAAAACTAGACATCTCTTCCTTTTCTTTTCAAAATGCCTAAAAATACCCCTCATCGCTTCTTTTTTCACAAAAATACCTAGCGCAGACTTCTCCTGTTAAGTCTGGTAGCTGGGTTTGAAAAACAATAACCCAAAGATTCTCACGTAATAACGAAAATGCCATCGTCTTCAATAGTTCCCAACCACACTTACCAAACAAAATTGAGCTCTCAATGCTTCAAACAACCGAATTAAGTGATGTTAATGCTTTAAAACTGAGTTAAAAGCTCCATTTTTGTCGATCTCCTCTCTCATTTCAACCATTTAACTCTATAATATCGTTTTCAATATTTACCATCCATATATCTTGCGATTTACTAAGATTCGAGCATAATAACGCTTGGGTTGCTTGGGTATTGTTGGCGTGATCAGTTCTTGGCCGTTTAAGAAGCTAAACACAAGCTCAAACCGAATCTTGGTAATTTTTGCTTCATTTTCTCCGATTTGTCCAGAAAGGAGACGTTCAATGGGTAAAAGTCATCTATAGTCAACTGGGGGTAGCTTTTTGCAATTGACTTTTGGGTCTCAGACTTCACGATGGAACCACGATGAAAGGTCCGAGGTTACTCTTTGAAAACAAAAAATGATGTAAGACTTCACGTCCGAGTCTGGTTACAAACGAGGGTCCTAGTTTTTGCCAAATTGACCTTACGTCTGACTTGTACAAAAAGACTCCCTGTGATGAGTCTGCGAAATAAGGCGGTTAAGTTTTAAACAATTGACCGGAACGATGACCTTTTTTCGAACTTCATACTGAGAAGTCTGCGTGAAAAAGGGTTAGTTTTGCATTTCAGCAAAAATTCCAATAACCTTGACTATTGGTAGACTTCTCCACGTATGAAGTCCTACAACCATCGTAACTCTGAAAACATTTAAAAATAATTTTTTTTGGTCTATGCAATCAAATAACTCTTTTTCTACTATAGAATTTTCTCAAGACGAAGTCTCATTGTAAAAGTCAAAACTCTGGTCAATTGCAAAGCTATACCGCTACTTTTATGGTAGACTTTGCCGAAGAAGTCTCTGAAGGCAAAAAAGAATTCATCTGGAGGAAGTTCTAATTACGTAATAAGACTTCACAGGCACTGTCTATTACCAAAAAGATGCTTCCTAGATGAAGTCTACAAAAAGTCAAACTGTGGTCAATGTGGCAAAATAGAACCCCAAACTGGTTATAGACTTCTTCTGACAAAGTCTCCTGTGTAGCAGACTTCGCCTGTAGAAGTCTGCTCAAAAAGTCATCCTGGTCAATTGCAAAATCAAGACCGTGCTTCAGATTTCCACGGGCGAAGGTCTACTTCAGCATAGCAAAGCAGACTTCATCGAAGAAGGTCTACTAAGAGACTAGCGCTGTGAAGTCTCTAATGATAATTTTAGTAAAAAATTGCAATTTTAGCCTATTTGTAATTTAGTGTTTTTGTTTCTTGTCCTAACATGTGTGTTACGTATGCTTTTGATGTTTTAGAAAATTGAATTATTTTAATCGGCAATAAGTTATTGATTGATATATTTTTTCTGTAACTTATTTAGGTGTTTAGGTTATAAATTATAAGACTTCACTGGGCGAAGTCTGCTTCAGATAGCTAAAGCAAGACTTCATCGAAGAAGTCTACTAAGGAGACTGCCCCTGTGAAGTCTAATCATGAATTTCAGTAAAAAGCAATTTAGCCAAATTGTAAATTAAAGTGTTTTTTTTTCCTTGTCCTAACATGTGTGTTACGTATGGACTTTTTGATGTTTTAAGAAATTTGAACTATTTTAAATCGCATAATTATTTATATATATTTTTCTTTACTTATTAGGTGTTTAGGTTAATAATTAGAACAAAGAGGATGTTCTGTGTGTAGACTCGTCGAGGAGTCTCACTTGGCACTATCCTTTTAAAAAATAGAAACTTTGTCATCAAATAAATAATTTGCATGTCTTCGAGATTTTAAATCTTTTTGCAATGTGGATTAGGTTATTGTCGTTGTTATGTATTATTATTCACAATCTCAATTTCTTATATTGTATTTAAATCGATTTTATGAATGTTCTTGATAATTATTTTTCAACAGCTTCACCTTGA
>SMJT01000004.1:682349-781167 GCA_004349715.1 Crucihimalaya himalaica | reverse complement strand
CTAAGTCTGGTAGGGCAAAGTAAATCCAGGACTGCAACGCTTGGACAAATCCGTGGATGTGATAAGTCCTGGTGATATCAGCAGTCTTCACCGATGAAATCAGAATATTGAAAGCTACTCTTCCCCAAGGGTATGCAACAAACTTGTCCAGATCCATCACCAACCTAGCAAGGTTAACATTGATGCCCTGATGGTGAGGGTGAGCATCAATGCAGCTGGCAAGGATGGCTAGAAACCCCAACCTCACTCGATCTTCCGAACTCCATTGACCAGAGCGTGTGCACGCTGATACCAAGTCTTCATAGCTTGGTCCAACAACCACACCGACTCCAAGCTTTGTCCAAAAATCCTTCAGCTCATCCGTTATCTCAGTCTCAGGCTCCGGATTCATAAGGTTTTCAAACATAATCGCAGTTCAGTTGGGTGATGTGTGCAAACTCGTTTAAAGAGAATTTCACTGGGACTGCACCAACTAGGCTCCAAATCTCATGCTTTAGATGACATACAAGTTGGAAACTGAGCATATAGTGGACCAGCCTTGATGCCCATGCGATCCCTTGCTTGTGGTACATTAGGAAGACACCAAGAGGGGAAGTCCAAAGCGTCTCCCATTCACCATGAGTTAGTGCACCCCTGACAGCTGTAAGAAGCTTAGGTGTTCCGCTGTAATAGCCTATACTCTTCTCAGGCGCGGGCTCAGCGTCTTTGGTGAAATGCCGAGGTGGAAACTGAGGTATATCGTGAATAGCCTCCTTAACTTCGTATTCAGATATGTCGCGCAAAAGAGCCATATTCAAACCTATGTCACAGAAGAAACGGGAATTTAGATAACTGTGACGTGTGTAAACACACACATCACATCGTATTCAAACCTATGTAATTTCCTTCAGTTAACGAATATAAAATACCAAACACACACATCTTATTACAACAACCTATGCTGTATATAGATCAGGTCAAACTACTATTTAATTTGCTTTGTTTGTTTGATAGTTTGCAACAAGCTATATTTTATTTTGTTTCTTTGAATTATACTATAGTTAATGATTTAATCGTAGAAGCAGCGGCAGTATATTTTATATACACATTGAAAGAGCTATCTATATATGATTCGTTCCTTGGGTTTATATAAAGACGTTCGTTCTTTAACGACCTTAAGAGAGAATTCTTCACTTGCAGTTGATTTTAAGTGAAACAAATAAACCTTAACCTTAAAAGTATCAGATATAAGTAAAATGGCCCAAGTAGGATATGTCATCGATCCAATAAATGATATTCAGTTCAAAATAGATTGAAAAAAATCATCATCTCAAATAAATATGTTAGGAACTCCACATTTGACATAAAAAATGTTTTATTTTTTTTGTCATAAAAATGTTATGATTATCCATCTCAAGAAGATTTGTAAGAAATTACACAACAAAAATAATATATAAAGCACATGAGACAATCCCATGTGAAGCCAATAAACTCTACCATAATTACTAGTTAGTATCACATTAAACAAAATTGACTAATCATATTTGATAAAATAAGGGAAAAAATAGCAAAGCATTGTATCAGGAAATAAATATCAAGGGAAGCAAAAGAGATTTAAAATTCATACACGTCAATAATGCAAAGACATGATACAAAAATATCTAAATTTCATTTCTCCCAATATTTTTCCCCATATCTAACCTACATTTAATGATGGATTTGTTTTAAATTTTTATATTCAACTGGAGTAAGAATTATATATTAACAGACCAGACGAAACTCAAAAAAAAAAAAAGTCAGAAGAGAGACATCTTCACATGGCCGAATGAAAGACATATCCAAAGACAAAAGAAGAACAATTCATCTCTTTCTTCTCTCTGCAACTTTCGTAGCAATATAACTTAAAAACCCTAAAACTTAATTCCCCACCAAGGTTTCTTTTATTTTTGAGTTCCCCGGTAAACAAATCTCTCTGTCACATCTATGTCCTTCCACGTCGTTTCTAATCTCTCAACACAGAATCTCTAAACTTCATTTGCTCCTTTTCCACACAAAACTTTATCTCTCTTTTCTGGAAAAAAAAAAATGTTCTTCCTTCCTTCAAGATTATTCACACGTATAGCATATTAGCATCCAACAAGAAAATTAAATCTTTCTTCTTCTTCCTCATTTTCCCATTTACTCTGTAAAGTTTTTTCCCGGGAAAACAAAACTACCCTTAATCATGAGAGGCCTTGCGGCTTGTTATAGTGAACACGCCATTAAAGTATCAGATGCGTACTGTTCAGGTCCTTCAAATCATTCATACCTATCTCCGACATTACCACCTTCAATCCCGGACACAGTAACCACCACTTATAAATCCAATCTCCCTTCTTCCGACAAACCCGTCTCTGTTTCGTTAACCTGGTCGGATAATCTCACCGTCGTGATCTCAACGCCGCCGAAATCATACTCTGTTTCGCTCAAGAAACCTAAAGGATCAAGAAAGTTGACTTCTTCCTCCGGTTCACTCAACGCTGAGATCTTTTGGGATCTATCTGAAGCAGAGTACGATAACAACGGACCAGAACCAACCAGAAGATTCTTCGTCGTCGTCGTGGTTAATTCCGATATAACCCTCCGAATAGGCGACGTTGACCATCACCACGAGAGAGAAACTTCATCATCGTCGTGGCGAGTCTCAAGAACGGAGAGATTCTCTGGAACTTGTTGGCTCACAACGAAAGCTCAATTCTCCGACGTCGGATCCAAACACGAGATTCAGATTCAATGCGGCGGCGGAGGAGGAGGAGGAGAAGAAGGGTATATATGGAAATTGAAAAGTCCTGAATCGATGTCGGTTTATGTAGATAAGAGGAAAGTGTTTACGGTGAAGAAGCTAAAGTGGAACTTTAGAGGGAACCAAACCATGTTCTTTGATGGAATGCTTATAGATATGATGTGGGATTTACACGATTGGTTCTACAAAGAAACGGTGTCGTCTTCTTCGACAAGTTCGTCGTCCAAAACGGCGTCATCGTCCTCGTCTTCTTCGAGTTCATCATCTTCTCCTCCGTGTGCTGTGTTTATGTTTAGAAGGAGGAGTGGTTTGGATACTAGATTGTGGATTGATGAAGACGAACAAGTGAGTAAGATGAAGAAGATTGGATCAACAGATGACAAACATTCGTTTTCTCTTATCATTTGTGCCTCTAAAAAGTGAAAAACCAAAAGGAAAAAAAATACATTTTAACATAACTCTTCCTTGTCTAATTTTTTTTATTTTATATGTTTTTTTATGATGTCTGAATTTAGATTGTTCTTGTTTATGACAAACGTAAGTTTGGCTTGAATTCGATTTTTTTTCATGGAATGTCGCAATGGGTATTTGCTCTTGTAATCCCGGCGCCGTGGAGTCGCCGGAAATCTTATCTCCGACCACCACAATTATCACCTCTCTACCAAGTTTTGTCAGTGAGATGGGCTTCGATAAACGTTTTCAATTCCAAAAAATAAAAAATTATGATGTTTAACTAAGAAAAAAAGAAAAGAAAAAAAAGGAAGATGATAGATCATGCCCGAATAACAACTAATTTACATTGTCGACACTTTTACTTTCTTTTAATTTGGCTCTTTTTAACGACGAGTCGAGGTTCTCATGAATCTTCCATATAATTTAACGTGATACATATAATAATTCCTCTTTTTCCTTTTTTTTGTCGAAAAATAAGAAAAAGACTGATCTACTTATAGAATTGTCACAATCTATGGGCTTAGTTTGACATTGTAGAAGCTTGCCTTCACTATCACGTCATCAAAACTAAATTTTATATTCTTAACCGTGGAAGATGAATCATGCTACAGATTACTGTATATAAATCAATATACCTAATATATACCGTATATATATATATATATGAATATATCCTAATTTTTTTTTATGAAAAGAGTCACAATTAGACTACTCACAGTCTCACATAAATATCAAATCTCTTTCTTTTTTTGGGGAAAGTTTTTATTCCAAAAAGTCAAAATCTTCACTAGTTTCCAAAAAAAACATAAGATTTTTGTAAAACTAGAATTACTGATGGAATAATATTGGGCCAATGGGCCGTAGTGAGGGTGAAATCACACCTCTAAATAGAAGTCACTAAAAAAGCGGTAATAAAGGAAGCGGTAAAAATCGCCCATAGAAACAATTAAACAAATCCAACGGCTGTAAAACATTAACTTGGAGAAAAGGCCAAAAACATCTTCTGGAAGCTGCTACTACCATCACTCCCCTCCTATATATTCTAACTTTTGCTTTCCTCTTCGACTTTATCATCATCAACCTCTGTTTCTCCTTTATCCAATTTTCTTCATCGAATCGATTCTTCTACCATGTCTTGCTTCACCACCAAATTCGCCGGTAACCAATACGATTGATTCATTTGTGTTGAGGTTTTGTTTGATCCTTCGTTTTTGTTGTAATTCCTTGATTTTGTTCAAAATTATACATCCGAGAACTGATAGACTATTCGATTACGCACATTAGAGTGATATGGTTTGGTTCTTAGGGTTTAACGTTTTTGATTTGTTCGTAATTGTCAACTTGTTCTAAGTTTGTTTAAGTGATCTGACTTGTTTCTCGATTGGATTGATTGAATTTGATGGGTCTTGCTCTTCTTGCAGATGAGCTGATTGCTAACGCTGCTTACATCGGCACACCCGGGAAAGGTATCCTTGCGGCTGATGAGTCAACTGGTACCATTGGGAAACGACTCGCTAGCATCAATGTTGAAAACGTTGAATCGAACAGACGTGCTCTTCGTGAGCTTCTCTTCACTACTCCTGGAGCTCTTCCTTGCCTCAGTGGTGTTATCCTCTTTGAAGAAACTCTCTACCAAAAGAGCTCTAATGGTAATTTATATCGCTATACGCTGAATCTGTTCAGTCTCTTATATTTTGTATCGTTTGCTTAATTGGTTTGATTTGATTGTGATGCAGGTACACCTTTTGTTGATATGTTGAAGAGTGCAGGAGTTTTGCCTGGTATTAAGGTTGACAAGGGTACCGTTGAGCTTGCTGGGACCAATGGTGAGACGACTACACAGGGTCTTGATGGTCTTGGTGAGCGTTGCAAGAAGTACTACGAGGCTGGTGCTCGTTTTGCTAAGTGGCGTGCCGTGCTTAAGATTGGTCTGAACGAGCCCTCTGAGTTAGCTATCCACGAGAACGCTTATGGATTGGCTAGGTACGCAGTTATTTGCCAGGAGAACGGTCTTGTACCGATTGTGGAGCCTGAGATTCTTGTCGATGGGTCTCATGATATCCACAAGTGTGCAGCAGTGACAGAGCGTGTTCTTGCGGCTTGCTACAAAGCCCTGAGTGATCACCATGTCTTACTTGAAGGAACACTCTTGAAACCAAACATGGTGACACCAGGATCAGAGAGTGCAAAGGTTGCACCAGAGGTGATTGCAGAGCACACTGTCCGTGCCCTTCAGAGGACTGTGCCAGCAGCGGTGCCAGCCGTTGTGTTCTTGTCGGGTGGACAGAGCGAGGAAGAGGCAACAAGGAACCTTAACGCAATGAACCAGTTGATAACTAAGAAGCCTTGGACTCTGTCCTTTTCGTTTGGTAGGGCGTTGCAGCAGAGCACATTGAAGACCTGGGGAGGAAAAGAGGAGAATGTGAAGAAGGCACAAGAAGCGTTCTTGGTTAGATGCAAGGCTAACTCTGAGGCTACACTTGGTAAGTACAAAGGTGATGCTAAGCTCGGTGAAGGTGCAGCAGAGAGCCTTCACGTTAAAGATTACAAGTACTGAATGAAGAGTCTTAAGGATCGTTATCATCGTTAGTGTTCTTGGTTTTAAGTCCTGTTTAGTGTTATGTTTAGATGAGTGATACATAAGAACCCCGCTTAAGCTTTTTATCTGAGGTCTGTTTTTTATGAAAACTTTATAAAATATGATATTATCTCTTGTTGGGATTTTTAAATGCTAAAACTAAAGTATATCAACGAAATTGCACGGGCTTTCAACTTTGGAACCCAAATATGACATGAGTACGTAACATATCTATCACAATTAGATGACATGCCAAGGTCTCTGCTACAACAGGCTACCCGATTCTTACACATTTCAGTAATGCATTATTTTAATATATGTAAAGAGTTGGAATTATATTAAATTTTGAAGTCAATTTCCATCATATGGTTTTGCAATCTAAATTTTGTTTTACGTATTTTATTAACCTCTTTGAATATAATACATAAAAATTTAAATACTACTTCAGAACAAATATCTGAATATAACCAATCGTATATTGAAGCTATGGTACCTTTTTTTTTTACATCAAAAAAGAAATAAATTAAAACTATGTTATCTTAATAATGTTTTAGTTACACAAACTCATGTGTCATCTTTTTGTATCAGTTGAAGAGATTATGAGCAAGTTGCAAACCTGTAGATTGGCACTACTTTTATGTATGTATAAAGTATTTACCGAATGCTTTAACAATATAATTAACATTATTCCATTAGAGTTTTGTATCATAACAATTTAGATCAAAAGCAAAATCTCTTACAAGATAATTTGATTATATACATGTTACATTTTTAAGAAAACATTTAGCTATTTTACCATTATTCCGTTTCACACTTTCTATGACGTCAAGAAACATAGAAGGAAATACTTTAACACATTGATATACAAAGACATAATGTGTTCATTGACTTAGGTTCCCATTTAGTCTCTACTATGTATGAACTTTTGAACCCTACTATATGGTCCATAACCCTATACGATTAGACCGATTTATTTGTTATTAGATAGAGGATCATTTTTTTCTACATACTAATACTTTTTTCTTAACTAATACTTACCAATCTCATTGAAGTGTTGTTTAGAAAATTTTCACTCATATTAATTTAACAGAGTACAATATAAAAATGAGATTATAAAACGACATCTATTATGAAAGGAAAAAATTTAAAATACTCCCAATTCCCAAACAATTGTTCACCCAAATAATTGATCTTAGAGCTTTTAATTAGTTGGAGTTTGAAACATATTATATATTGATGCATACAAAGATAACTCAATGGTTGAATAACCAAGTATATAAATTCAAATGGTATTGACAATTGAAGGACAATTCAATACATCAATTACCATATGGATTAGGTCCGACCCGTAAAAAAAAAAAGTTATGGCAGATATTTAGATCTCGGGTAATTTCTGTCGGTCTTGGGGAATAATATACACGTTTTGTATTATTAGTCTTCATTTTCTAAGAACTTTGTTCTGAATCTTTTTGTTATCTGTCAATCAAATTTAACTTACAATACTTACGTTAGGTACTTAGGTTCCAACTAGATTGACGTACTATTATAGCTCAAAAACATGGATGAAAGGCAAACAAAAGCTATACTATAACACTTGCACGGATTATTAGTTAGAGGCCTAGTTGCTAAATGACATCATTAGAAATGTTTAATTTAGCATATGCAAATATTATCAAAATCATCGGTGTGCAACCTATATATCGGCTCGGTTGTCATAAATTTCACATAGATGATATTCGACAGCCGGCACACACCAATAGTGTACGTGATAGAGAAATTTTGATTTAATTAGGTGAATATTCATACGGTTGATGGGAACAAAATTCCACGGTATATCGAGATTGTGAAATGGATTTCTTACCTTAATCGATTTGACAAGTTTTAGTGAGAAAAATCTATTACAATATAATAATGTTGAGTGGAGTGATAAAGCCTCGACGAAATTGACCCAAACAGTAATCACACACTAAGTTCTTCTTAACATTTCTAAGACACTTTTAGATGTGATTATTATATAAATATCCTTCACCAAGTCAACTCTATATTCATTTCTGTTCAGAAATAACCATTAACCCCAAAATAAGCAATATATATAGGAAATACGTATATATATACATTAAAGTCTGATCATGACAATGGAGAAGTGATTATACCATGGATATGGAGTATATCTATAACTATATACCTAAATAGATGGATACTTTTAAGAATTATACAATTTAGTTTCACCATATATAAATCACACAAATTAAGTAGCTAGTTTCTAAATGAAGTGTTTTCAATAAAGTGATGTCAAGATCATGAGGAAACATGTATATCCATGAACCTGTGATGGCGAAAACGACCACTTTAGACAGAAACATATATACATTTGCGACTTAATTGGCCACCACCCAAAAAAAAAAAACGCGATATACAACAAGAGAAGCAGTTAAAAAGCTGTCTTTACAGCTATAACTTCATCATCTCCAAGCTGTGATCGATTCCTCCCAAACCCTATTCTCTTCATCCCTAACTGGTTTGCACTTTCTTCACTCTTCACTACTTCACTCTTTCAACTAACTTAACTGCCCCATAAAATGGCTTCGACCTCTTGCCCTCCTTTGGCAAACTCATCACTCCTCCCTCCTCAAAACCCTAATTCTCATTTATAATATGCAAGGAACCTCCAAAGACAATGGTGGCCGCCACCCTTTGTACAAGGGAGTGAGACAACGAAGGAACTCAGACAAATGGGTTTCTGAGATCCGTGAGCCAAGAAAATCTAACCGTATCTGGTTAGGAACATTCTCCACTCCCGAGATGGCGGCAATAGCCTATGACGTGGCAGCTCTAGCTCTCAAAGGCACTCAAGCTAAGCTCAACTTCCCAAACTCGGTTTCCTCTTTGCCTGTCCCAACCTCCATGTCTCCAGGAGACATCCAAGCAGCAGCCGCTTCAGCCGCCGCTGCTTTTGGTGCTGCTAAGGATGCGATTGTTATGGCCAATAATAACAGCGAAACAAGCGGTGTAGCCCGCATGAATGATAGTTATGATACTACAATTACGAACGAATTCATGGACGATGATTTGGTATTCGACATGCCTAATGTGCTCATAAATATGGCTGAAGGAATGCTTCTCAGCCCGCCTCGTCCTCCTGCCTTTGATGCTGCTTACTACGACGTTGATGGTTTCACTGGAGGAGACGATTACTTGTGGAACTTTCCTTGATAACTAAACAATCTTACCATATTATATATATATATATATATATATATAAGTATGTGATTTTGTGTGTGTATATATATATATATATATATATGCAACGATATCTTGTGTATGAAATAAAGAAAATGGTGTCTAGTGATGCATATGCTTGCATGCTTAGGCCCCGTTAAGACCGTAAGATTAGGTCGTACTGTATTGAGTTTTTGTCTTTAAATTATTGTCTTACAATCTAGCCTGATGTAACTGCAAATGTCATCGATCACACGGTCACGGTGAATGCCTTGACTGGTACTAGTTTTATTTAATACTTGGTCTGAAATAATTGTTGAGATAACTAATTATAGACAAAATAAACATATCATTATTTATAAAAAAAAAAAAATACGAAGCCATTTTGAATCGTGATCTGACATAAGTACGAAGCCATTTTGTGACAAAAAGCACTTGGTGGTCGATGTCATGAAATAATTCTACTTGTAACATATATTTGACCACCACATTCTTTATCTAATGATATAGTAATTAAAAGATCGAAAATAATTTGAACTTCGGCACATAAAGTTTGATGAAAAAAGTTACAAACATAGTGTAAGCCTAGCAAATACTTGCATACAATATGAAATATTTGCATACAGTCTGACAAATACTTGAGGATGCATAGCTAGTTAGAATGGGAAAAGAAAAAAAGAAGAGGGCTAAATGGGTTTGGTGAGGAAAACACAAGATGGTTTGGATACGAGTCTTAATCGAATCATAAGCTTGCTGATTTTTTAAATATCTCTTTTACCTTCTTTTTTTTTCTTGTCAACAAATATATCTTTTACCTAGGGGTGTCAAAATAGATCAAAATTTGTGGATCAATTCAATCCAAACCAACTCATAAACTTATTGAGTTTGAAATTTGAGTCTTAATGAGTTAATGGGTCAAAATGGTTTGTGGGTTTAATGGATTGGGTTGAAATGAGTTTGGTTGAAATGGTTTATTGAATTAACCAAAATCAATCCAATACAAGATAATCGACCAAAATTACAAAAACCTAATACTCCTTCTTCGATTACCGAATACAATATCCTCACAAAGCCCAGATTCCAAAATCCTTAGAACAGCCTCAATACGTGATTCAGTTCCTCAGAAACCATGATTTCTCCGAATCCAGAACTGGATCCGAGCTCGTCCAAATCGACAAAATCGCATATGTCGATTTTGTCGATTTTGTCGATTTTGTCGATTTTGTCGATTTGTCCATTTAACTTACTAAATTACGCTCATCTGTTTGGTCACACAAAGTGTAGAAATTGGACAATTAGCTGGAAATTGTATAATTAAATTGTATAATTATGAGGATTACAATTACAAAAAAAAATACTAGAAATTGAAACTGTTTGTCACCTACAGTTTTGATTTACAATTTTGATTTACAGTTTTGATTTACGAGTAAAAGAGAGAGCTTTAGATTGAAAAATGTCATACATTCATTTAATTCTATGGTTAACTCATTTAACCCATTAATCCATTAATTTAAATGAGTTATGGTTTGATCCAAACCATTTATTAATCTAACTCATAAACCATTTAAATTTCAACTCATTGGATTATGAGTTGGTTTGAGTTGGTTTACCCATTTTGACACCTCTACTTTTACATTATAATTTGACTTACTCATGTATATAAGTTTTCTTGAGACATATGTACCTATTTTTAACTTTATTTTCATCAAACTGATGGTCATGGTCCAAAAGATGACGTAACATTTTTGTATTTAATTTAATTTTATTTGGAAGTTGTAAATGAGGAACGCAAACAAAAACAACTTTCATTGGCTTACAATTTACAAAAACAATTTATATTATTTTAAAATATTATAAATTAATTTATTTTTGCATTCTGGTTAAAACAAAATTTTAGAGTTTTGAGTTTATTTTCGAACACTAGAGAAGCTTGAAAGCAACGCAGTCCATCCCAATTCGTACATCAAAACTACATATGCTCCAAAACAAATAGCTTCTTTAAGGGTAATTCTTGAAAAAAATTAGAGTTATGTATGGAAATTGATGCATACATATACATATACAAAGGTCTAAACATATTTGAATAATTTGGGCTTCTTGAAACTATAAAAGCCCATGTAGCCCACAAGATTCGTGACCCTGACAGACCCATTAAAATTTTGAAACACTATTTTACTTTATAATAGCTGCACAAGAAAAACGAAGAGGAATGAATAAGTCTTGTTGGTTAGAAATGAATGAATGAATTCAAATATTTAAATTTGTTTTATTTCTTCTGTTCTTCATCTTCTCCTCCCACCAAGATGTTAACCGTACGTACTTTAAATCTCTCGAGCTTCTCGATGACCTCCTCGACTAGACTGCCCCCTCGGGAACGTGTTGTGTGAATATCAACGTGCCTCTCAAGCTTAGAAAGTTGGTGATCTTGAGGCATCTCTTTATAATCTATCAGCTTTTCAATTTCGTCTGACCGGCTAGATTTAGTGAAAGATGTTCTGCCGCTCATAATTGCGTTCGTATAAATGGAGAATGATTCACGAAATGACGATCTTGGAAACGATAGTTTAGGAAGGGAAATATCAAAAGTATATTGTATTGTGTGTTTATGTGATTATTGAAGTTATGTGTATTGGATTGTGTGCTTATGTGTTTATATATGCAGTGCGGCTTGCTTAAGGTAAGACATTGTTTGAAGAAGAAGAAATTACGACCGAGTCTTCTTCGAGGGACTTGGTAAGAAGAAATATCAAACATAGCTATTTCGAGAGTCGTGGAAAAAGTCTTCAGTACTCGTACTCTGTGAAATTTTTGTATAGATATTAAATAATATATTTAGATTGACCTTTAACACATGATCACGACAAATTGCATTTTTATTTTTTGAACCCACCTCGTACTTACGGTTACCAAATACAGTATCTAAAGTACAAAATTCTATATATATTTGTATGCACTAATTATTTAAAAGTACTAAATATTTGGCCAGAACTTCCAGATACTGTCAAAACAAAATATATGTCAAATGTAATTATGTTAGTTACAGGAAATTACCAAAAGTCCAGGGTCTTACACTCTTACTATTGCGATGTGATTATGAAGCCTGAGCTGTCACGTAGACTCAGTTAATCCACGAAACATTGAGGATCGTTGACATTTCTACCGAGTTGACCAATTCCTACCGTCTACCTATCATACAGTCTCGTATATTTGCCAATAATTGACCTTTTATTTACTTTATTTTATTTAATTCTAGAATAGTTGTCCAAACATGCATTAGGAATTATAAATAAATCGTGCGGAGAAAGATGATATACTCTCTTCGCAAAGAATATCATTTTTTTGTTTTACAAAAAATATTGTTTTATATTTTCAATGCAAAATATTTACCAATCTAGTTTTATCTGTATTTTTTTAGTGTATTAATTACAGTAAAAATATATTTTTAATGTATTAATTAGGAATAATACAGAGTTTTTAATAGTGACAAAAATAAGTAATGTTTTGTCTCGAAAAATTAATTTACATTATTAAAAGACACAATACATATATATCAAACACCATTTATTTATAACTCGTACATTATAGATGCATGTTTGGACAACTAATCCTAACAAATACATTATTTTACTTAATAATAGAAGAAATATTTAAATACTACAATTCTCATGAATTGCATATACTTCATTCCATTATACCAACAGACTTGTTTAATTGCAATATAATGAAATTTTGAATCTATTTTTGATAAGCCTGTAAAACAGTGTAAATAGTCTGGATAACGGACAAGACCAAAAGAACAAAAGCAGCAAGAGCAGAGACAAAAGACCAAGGAGAGCTGAAGTAAGTGTATTTGAAAGTAGCCCATTCCACGTGCAGACTACTCTTGTAATACTCATTCACTTCTTCAAACAAGTCTTTGAGATAGCACTGTGTTATGTCGAACGCCACGTCTTTACCTAGATTGTTCACGAATCCCGCGATCTCTCCTTCTGTTCCGAAATAGTTCTCTATGATGTTTTGTTCGCATAGATACTCAACGTCCTTGTAACTGTTCATCAGACAGTCTAGGAGCGTCGCGTATGTCGTGAAATGCATTGAGGACGCCACGTGACACTGCTCGTAGGCTACGCAATTCTCTAAGAAACTGCTCATGAAGTCGTCTACGGTGATCGTCGGCATCTCGATCACTCCGTGCCTGAATCTCACCACTAAAAAGCTCTCTGCGTCTTTCAGCTCCCGGAGTGTGATCCCGGCTCGTCGGAGCTTGGAGATGCTGTGGATGATGTGGGACGGCATCTTCTCCTTCCCTGGATTCGTTACCGGCGGCGCGTGAAGCTCACTCATCGGGATGAGGCTTGACCGGACGAGGTCGAGGAGGTGTTTGGCTTTTAGGTCTTTGAACCTGGCGAGATCTTCCTCTGTTCTGTGCATCATGTTGTTGAAGAACGCAAACGCTAGAGACGGTAAAGAAGCGTTGGTCTCTTTCTCGTTATCTCCTTTTGTGAGATCGAACAAAGTTTCAAGAACTAAGAAAGGGATTTGATTCTCAAGACGGAGAAAATCTCTATAGAAGAAAGGAAGAACCCAAGCCATGGCCACAAGTGGATCGTTTGGTTCGAAAGGAACAAGATTGCTCACTTTACGAAACAGCTCAAGAAGAAAGCAGCCGTCGAGAACCATCATCTCGTTGAACTCGTCTGAGTCCATGTGGATTGATTCAGAGTAACACTCTCTCGCCTCTTCCTCAACGCTCTTTACGCTCTTCATATAATCCTCTAGAGTTAGATTTTGTGTTCGAGAGAGAAGAACGTGTAGGTAACGCCATTTGTGTTCTTCAATCATTTTGAGGTGCGTTTGGCCACGGTGGTATGGTCCAACTGAGACCACTCGTGGCTCATAGCATCTTCCGTTACAATCAATCATGCTCTGAGGTACTCGGAAGATGGAGCAAGTTGGTTTTCCCGCGGCCGAGCTGAGCAACCGCGGTGGCTCCTTCAGCTTCTTATGCATCCTCTCAATGCGGATCTTGAGGAGTCTTTCTCTCTCGTCGGGTACGGAGGCAGATGGCGGTTGCTCCACCGGGTCCATCATTTTTATTGGGTGTGAAATTGATGAAAAGCCAAAAAGGATCTATAATAATATAGTGATAAGGGGTAGTTTTGGAACTAAACTGGTCTTTGTGATTGGTATATTTCTTTTGTTGGTCCACATGGTCACCACATAATTGAAGCTGGTTCGTTTTTAGCTTGATGTATTTTATTTTAAAAGTTTGATTTATTTATTTAAAAGTTTGATTTGTATCTCCAATGAAGATTTAGTTGATAGTCATGAACCATCGTTCATGACTTGGTCCATCCATGTTCTCGCTCCGCAATTTCTTTGAAGAACTAGTAGTTATATTTATTGTTTTATTTTAGAGTCATGTATACACCTAATATCAACACAACTTGGAATAGATCGATGATTGTAATTTTAAGACGGGAAACATAGTTGATCAAGAAAAATATGTTGTAATATAAAAGTTGATTAAGAAAAACATGTTGTAATATAAAAACGGAAGATACTAATACTATGTTGTAGAGATATTGCTGAACCATGTTACGATCATACATATATGACTAATAAAAAAAATACAGAAATGTATATAAATGAAATTCAATCCGTTCGTGAGGATCATGCAACTCAGACGTGGGAACATTTCCTAATCCTTCATTGTGAGTATTTATAGTTATTAATTAGGCATGAAAATTGTATATATATATATAGGCATGATCTAATTTGTTTTGGGATAATGAATGATCAACTAGATAAACCAAACTTAAATCAAATCCCAAAAACAAATAACCTAAAGCGCATCGTTAAAAAAAAAAAGCGTACGTACGTTTAAGTCTTTAAGCAAAACAAAATTCTTATTATGGTTTTGATTCAAAACCGACATAACCAAGCTGAAAGTTCAAATTTAAATGCTAAAACAATAAATAACCAGTTATGTTATAACAGAAACTGAAATCAATATTTTTCTTTAAACAAAATGTAACAAGAACATTCAACGAATATATGTACAATGGAAGATGTGGTTAAGTGAGAAAGATTTTTTTTGTGACATTTTCTAGAAGTGTTTTAAGTGATAAGAAACCCCAGGGTAAACGTTATAAAGGTTAATTTGGTTAATCAAGTCAATTTTTTTCTAAAAATCTACTAATTTTTCTGGTCTCTAACAAAATTCATTATTTGGTCATGGATAAGAAGTTACAAGCTCGAGGGAAAATTCATCAATCAAGAAGAAGAAGATAGAGAGCTCGAGATCGGACACCGCTTCTTCCACTTCTCCACCATGTCTTGTCCATTCTCTGGCCTCATCTCTCATATCTTTCCGCACCACTGCGTCTACGTCCTCCTCTGCTCCCAACCTTACCCTCCATGCATTCATCATCCTCCACTTCTTCTGCCTCTCATCATTCTTCTTCCTCCTCTCCTCTTCTTCGCATCCGCTCTCTCGTGCCATCGCTTCATTCACGTCCTCATATTCTTCATCTGAATCGTATATCCTTATGTTATCGTCTTCCTCGCTCTCCTCGTACTCTTCCTCTTCCTCTTCTTCGTCTTCTTCTTCCGACATCTTCCCTTCGAGCTCTACCGGATCCAGCCCCGCTAACTTCTCGAATCTACGAAGCTTCTTAAGTAGCCGCCTTTTCGCCCCTGTTCAGTCAAACATACAACATTTAAAACCCTTAAAACGATCTGGGGACCAGTTTGAAGCTATGTTTTCAATTCCATTGGCCCATGTGATGTGAAAGAAGATTTGATACTCACGTTGTACAACTTCAAAGCTGCAAGAGAGGAGATTGAGATGGTCAGGCTCGTGTTGGTGGTGGTCCTCGTCCTCCTCCTCCTCCTCCTCAAGAGGGTCAAGTACAGAGACAGGGCTACATTGTTCCTTGTCTTCCTCTTCTTTATCTTCTTCTTCTTGTCCTCTCACTTTCTCTAAGCTCTCTGTCTCATCGCTATCTTCGTCCTGTTACAACTCATTTAACACACTTTTGGTTTCAACATTTTTTGTCTCTTACTATTTCTGGCGCTGGATCACAACTATTTATAGCTATTCAAATTTATATCCTCATCGCACTATTTTACGTACCTATTAAGGGTTCCTCCATGAGAACTATATATATATATAAAGTATTTTTTTACTATGCATTTAAAAAAAAACACACAAGAAGAGTGAATTTAACTTTTGAATTTTGTAAACGTACAATTTAATACTTCCCCAAAAAAGATCCCAACTTTTTAACAAAACCTTGAAACTTTTTCACAAAAGTTAATGACATCCTAAGAGTTTGTAGCTAATAATTACAAAAGGTTTGGTTTACATTTAAGATTTAACCCACTGAATTCAAAGGTAATTTGCCAGATAATTAATTGGTTTGGAAACTTTGAAGTTGAACTAGCTAGAGAGACGCAATAATCGTCATAGTGGGGAATGTTGACCACAAGCATGTAAAGACATAAACACCCCCCCCACCATACCCAAGCTCGACCATATGTGTTTATTTGAAAATAGGGGCATATCCGTCGTTCTAAATCAAAACATATTTACCGTACTTCCTGAAAAAACTTTGATGATTCAGTCATATCAATCAGACAATTTTCAGCCGGCCATGTGTCTCTGCTCTAATCAGAAGATGTTTTTTCAGTTTTTCCATAGAATGTTTTTTTTTTTAACTTTCTATTTTTTTACTGTATGGTAATTTATTTAATTATGGATTTACTAGTAATGGAATTATATCAAAATAATTGAGATAATATCTACTTTATGTAGTCTTAATTTTATAGATATTACTCCAATTGTAGATATTATCTCAATTATTCCTAAATATTTCCACTACTAGTAAATTCATAAGTAAATAAATTACCATACAGTAAATCCATAACTCTTCAAAATTTAATGGTGAAATTTAGGCAAAATTTTACTACATATATATATACACTAAGGTTTGGAAGAATTAAATATTTAATAATTGGAGTAATTGTTTTTCTTTTTAAATATTTAATTCTTCCAAACTTTAGTAGTAAAATTTGCTTAAGAGTTATGGTTTATCATTTCGAGTTTGAAAATAGAAAATTTATACTACTGAGTTAACTTAAATTTAAACTATTTTTCAGTTTTCATATAAAATTAAGACTACATAATTTAGACTTTTGTTGGGTAAAAGTTTTTTTTCTTTCTAAAACTGAGAGATTGAGACAAACCTCTATACTGCGTCGCGCCGGAGAAGTGACCGTCGATGTGAAGTGAGGAGTCCGGTGACCGGAGGTAGAAGGAGTTGTTTGAAGAACGAAATGAAAAGGGCTGTCACAAAAGCACTTATCACCAATCTCCACAAAACGCTCTCTCCGGCTGCTACTACTACTACTCGTTGGTTCCGACCCGCGTTCTAAAGAAATCGCGTTTCCATCAGCGTTATCGAAACGTGGTTTTGGTTTACGGTTTGTTAGTAGCTTCAAGACAGAGCCGAACATACCAAACCCGTTTCCTCTGGTCCGAGCTTTGTTGGTCTTAGCCTTCTCTGACTGCTGCTTCTGAATCCTCGCCGCCGCATCCAAGAGAATTGCGGCGGTTCTCGCCGGAATCTGGAGGAAAACTCGACTCTCACGTGTCTTCTTATTCCCTGGAGACCGAAGCTCAAAGAGTGGAGACTTTCTTGGGTCTGGAGATTTATGAGCGGCGAAGAAACAAGAACTCTCGCAGGTGAACAAACCAGGAGGAAACGTGGCGACGTTTTCGGACTTTCGCTTCTTGACACGCAAATCGGAGTAACCCATCTGAGAACGAAGGTCAGCGATGTAATGGTTAAGGTGAAAAGGTTCTTGGTCATCTTCAAGAAGCTCATGTAAATGCTTCTTATTCTCAGCCATAGCAGAAAAGTTTACTTAGCTTTTAATGTCTTTCTCTATCTCTTTCCGTGTGGAATTCAGAATCATGGAAATAGTGAAACGAAGGAAGCTTTTTGCTATTTTCTTAAGAGAAGCGAGAGAGAGAGAGAGAGAGATTTTGGGTGAAGGATGAGAGAACAGTTGAAGACAAAGGGTGAGACATTGGATAAAGAGTCAATGCTTTGGATTTGGCTACTTCCTAGCATCTTGAAAAAATAATTAAATAAAATATAAAGATTTCCCCTTATATTCTTTTCTTTTTCATTCATATTGAATTATAATTGACATGTGTCTTATGCAACGGTAATTTTGTTTGTTAAAAGATAGTTTAGTTGACATATTATTATCAGAGTGGGCCTCGAAGACTCCTGAAAAATAGAGTTAACGTGTCAAATTTAATAGAGTCTATTTGTAGCCGTGTGTGTATACTGTATAGTATATTTATCCATTTCTTTTCACCGGTTTGTGAAAACTCGATTGAGCAGTAATTTCACCTGAATTTTTATGAGCTCATATGCTCCATTTATATAGAGCACAATCATTTTCACATGAAAGAACCATAATGTGGTCATGAACCAAAAATAATATTTAATTTAACTTTATCGTAATTACAAGTCATTCAATCCTTGTTGCATAATCATCGGAACTCCACGTAATTTTTAACTCTTTATGACTTATCTCGCTCGTTTAAATAAACATATGGCAAAATTAACTACAGTAACACTCAGGTAAGTTAATCGTTACAAGAGACTTTGTAAATATTGAGTAAACTTCAACTATATTTATAGATGAAGTGTTCCTCTCTCTCGGTACGATGATCGATGATTCCTAAAATGACAATTCTTGTTGAGGGATGAATGATCTTCGAAATCATAATTGGACTGGATAAAACCGGATTCATGTAGGTTCGGTCCAGCTATCGTCGGAGGACAAAAAATTGGGATGCTAGTTTGCATGTGTTAACTCCTATATTTCCATGTGTCTTGCTTGAAGTTGTAGTATCGATATGCGAGTCATGATGTTAGAAGACAAGCAAAGATAGATTCAGAGACCAAAAATCATGTTCAGATTCAAAGTAGCAACGAGAAAAAGTATCAGTGGAACGTATAGTTTCCAAAAGCTTCTATATTTTACCATGTTATTTTGTCAGTTTATCACTTTTTAGCAGCACCATTTGATACTAAGTTAATATTTTTGAATTATAGCAAAAACAAAAATCACAATTTTAAGTGGTAGTTATTTTTAATTATATGAACACGAGTAGTACTAAATCATATGCTAGCTTTTCTTATTATTTGATACTGAAATCATTTGAAATCATTGATTTTCTTCACTATGAAGCTTTTATTTGTAATTTATTAGATTTAATTATTACTAGATTTTGAAAATATTTGTGACCCATTCATATATAATTGTACATAGTTTTTAAAAGACACTTACCCACTGAAATACTTAATACGATTTGGTACGAGATTTGGTCTACTAGAATATAGTTCAAACAAAATTTTATAAATGTAGACTGATTAATTTTGGTTTTATGAATTGTTAAGTGCTTGACGTGACATGAACTAGACAGTTTAATTATAAACACTTTGTTTTTCTTTATATAAATGGACTGACGTTAATTGGTTTTGAAAGCAATAAGATATGATTTTAGTATTTTAGAGATATAACAATCTGATTGGTACTTGACGTAATTCGTAATCCGAATATCTGATTTAGTGTAAAACAAAACACCCCATGTTCGACATTTAACATCACCGGGCAAAGCACGAAATCTATCGTTGATTATAATTATTTAAGAAACCCAAATAACAGTGGTCCGAATCTTACACATTCGGAAAATAATAGTATGTGACGATGTTGAAATAAAGAAAAGCAAGCATACCAATAAATTATGACAAATCAATTGTATCAAAAATATTGATTTTTTAATGATGAGAGAAATAGGAAATAATCTATTTCGGCTTTATATAATTTTCGACTAATGAACAGGTCCGTATTTTTGTCGTAATATATCTATGATTAGTATCACAGATTTATATATTATCTTGACCCTAACAAACACAAATAAACGAGTAAAATACCAATTTATTAAATAAGGCAACTGTTGGCAACTACTAATCCAACGACTGATTTGTCCTACGTACACACGGTTATAAACTTCACTGACGTATATTGTCCACACGTGAAATATACACACAAAATAATACTAAGCACATCGAATTATTTTATCCTTGAAAATTGAAATTATAAAAACGAAAAATATTTATTACTTCTATTAAAAAATGCGTTGGGCAGGGCAATAAAAGGTTCGCACCATAAATGAGAAAGAAAAGTTGTAGGCTTTACAGCTGGGTACTACCTTTAATTAAAGTCTCAGCATCTCTGGACTATATAGTATATTAAGGTCGGGAAATTCGGGTATTCAATTCGATTATGAATCCGTTTAGAATTTTTGTATCAGTTTGAGTTCAGATATTTTCGATTCCATTTCGAGTATCCAAAATATTGTTAATTTTTGTAATAAATGGTTAAATTTAAATAAAATTAATTTAAATTTTGTTTAAATGTTGACAAACATAATTAAAATTTCTAAATATTTTAGTTATTTTGAATATTTTGATTATTTTGTTCTAAAAATAACTAATATCTTTGAATTTATAATTATAATTTAGATAATTGAGTTATATAAAACATCATTAATATTTTGGATATATAATTATATTTTGGATGTTTTGAATACGATTAAGTTTGCGGTTCAGGTTTGGATTCGGTTCCAATTTCTCAAATTAAGGAGCTTAGGATCCGTTAAACTATTTTTTCGGTTTCAAATTTGGTTTGGTTCTCTTTTTCAAATCTTTTTTGGTTTAATTCTTCGGTTATGAATGTTTTTTTCAGGCCTATGGTATATAGTGGATATTTTTACTATAGTCCGACCTATAATTTCATGTGGCACTACATTTTATTTATTGTTTAGTGTTGGCTTCAATTTTGAAATCTGATTTAAAGAGAGATTGTGGAATGATATCTTATATTATTAGTTCTTAATGTTCATGCACTCATTCCTATTTTCAATTATTGACAAATCTGTGTTTTAATAATAAGTAGATTTTTTTTGGTCTCAATATAAATGATTTTTATTATTAAAAATTAAAAAGCGAAGTCCACTAATTATCACCACTTATATGAAAAAGAATTAATTTCAATTTGTTAATACTATATTGTCGAGTATTAATAAATAATTAGCGAAGGAGAGCAACTTGTAGAGACTATTTCTTCTCGGATTCCCCGCTCTCTATACGATTTAATATTTAACCTAATCTGCTTTACATATATAAAAACGAATGAGATTTAAGATTAAGTAAAGCTGTATTAGTTAGACTAGCAGTTGATTATTCTGATTAATTATTTGTTAATCAGCCAGATCTATGATCTTTTTGTTTTTTGTTTCCCTGCAGCAGACAAAAGATATTGCTGAACGCGTGTAACATAGACACCGTATATGTCTGTTTTGTCTTATTAACTAATTTTATTGTTAGGACAAAATTTTGTATTGACCAATAAATTGAAATATCACTATTTGTACCATGGAACGTCAATTTATGAATATGCCGACGAGTTTTATTTATGTATGTACTTACAAAATTGTTGCAAGACAAAAACCGTAAACTATAATTGAAATTTGAAAGAAGTTAATTGCAATTTTAAGCATACAGTAAAACTAAAAAGTTTACTCATATGTGGAGTGAAAAGTACATTATATGAATTGTTCGAACATTATATGAGTTAGTGCTCAATCTTTTTGACGTTTAGTTTGATGCGTAACTTATTTACCGAAAAAGTGACATTTGCGACGGTAAAAAAAAAATAATAATATTAATACAAATGCAGTTTTTTTGGGCATGATACTACGTACTCTGATAATATGCTTACTGTTATAAAGTGTTACCTTTATTTACGTGGTGAAGGAATTTATGAGAATCGATAAAATATTTTATACCCATAGAATAAACTATCAGATGCATAGAGAGAGAGCTATTATGGAGAGAAAATAATGAGAGCTTATATTATGTTTTGATTTCTGTGTTTTCGTATGCTCTTACAACATGAACAAATGAGCCATTATATAGGCAAGTAAAATGATTTCTTCAGTGGACATTAGGCTCCACTTAGTTGATTATTAGCTTGACATGTTTGACACATTTCTTTCCGAAATGTGTTGTGCTTCTAGAAGGGATTTATAACACTCCCCCTTGCAGACCAATGTTGTATGCAAGCTCCCCCTCGAATGATTATGATGTCAAAACTTTGTCTTAACTTTTTAATATCCCCGTTAACTCCTTATATCGTGTGTCTTGTACTGCCTCATTAAAAACATTTTCATGGAAAAACCCAGTGGGATAAAAACCATGATAAGGGAAAAAGAGTGCAGTACTCCCTCTGAAAGATTGATATGATCATTTCTTCATAAATCTCGTAGATGACGCATTCCGATATTTTGAATATGTTTCTTGAATGTTGTGGTAGGAAGCGCCTTAGTAAAAAGATCTGCTGCATTTTCACTTGAGCGAATGTATCGGATATCCACTTCTTGATTTTTCTCGAGCTCTTGAGTGTAAGAGAAAAATCTTGGCGGGATGTGCTTTGTTCTGTCGCTCTTAATATAACCTTCTTTTGTCTGGGCAACACATGCGGCGTTATCTTCATACAAGATTGTTGGCTTTTTGTTGCTGATTATTCCGGCGGCTTCTTGTATATGATGTGTCATGGACCTTAGCCATACACATTCTCTACATGCTTCATGAAGCGCAATGATTTCTGCATGATTTGAAGAAGTAGCAACCAATGTCTTCTTTTGTGAACGCCACGAGATCGCAGTACCTCCCATAGTGAAAACGTATCCAGTTTGTGATCGAGCTTTATGTGGATCTGATAAATAACCTGCATCTGCAAATCCAACTAGACCAAAATCAGAGTTTTTAGAATAGAATAACCCTAAATCAATTGTTCCTTGAAGATAACGAAAAATATGTTTAATCCCGTTCCAATGTCTTCGCGTTGGACATGAACTATATCTTGCAAGCAGATTAGTAGCAAATGCTATATCTGGACGAGTACAATTTGCAAGATACATAAGTGCACCTATAGCACTCATATAAGGTGCTTTAGGACCTAATACTTCTTCGTTATCTTCACAAGGTCTAAATGGGTCTTTATCAACATTTAGTGATCTATTGACCATCGGAGTACTCAAAGGATTCGCTTTATCCATATTAAAGCGTTTTAACACTCTTTTAGTGTAATTTGATTGATGCACAAATATTCCATCTTGGAAATTCTCTATTTGAAGTCCGAGACAAAATTTTGTTTTTCCAAGATCTTTCATTTCGAACTCTTCTTTCATATGAGTTCTTGCATCATCAACTTCCTTTTGAGTTCCTATTATGTTCAAATCATCAACATAGACAGCTATGATCACGAATCCGGTTTGAGATTTCTTAATGAATACACAAGGGCATATCGCATTATTGGTATATCCCTTTTTCATCAAATATTCACTTAAGCGATTATACCACATGCGTCCGGATTGTTTCAATCCGTATAGTGATCGCTGTAATTTGACTGAACAAATATTCTTGGATTTTTCTGGGATTTTTGATCCTTCCGGGATTTTGAATCCTTCTGGGATTTTCATATAAATGTCACTATCTAGTGATCCATATAGGTATGCAGTCACAACATCCATAAGGTACATATCTAGATTTTTTGATGCCGTTAGGCTCATCAAGTACCTAAATGTGATTGCATCCATAACCGGGGAATATGTTTCTTCATAATCAATTCCCGGTCTTTGAGAAAATCCTTGTGCCACAAGTCGAGCCTTATATCGTGTGACTTCATTATTCTCATTTCTTTTTCTTATAAAAATCCATTTGCATCCAACCGGTATTACATCTTCAGGTGTAATAACAATAGGTCCAAATACATTTCTCTTATTAAGGGAGAGTAATTCATTTCTCATGGCTTCTTGCCATTTCTCCCAATCGGGCCTTTCCTGGCATTCCGATACGGACCTTGGGTCTGGATCCTCATTTTCATTATCAATTTCTTTGGATACAGAAAAGGAGAATGTTTCATCCTCATTATCAATTTCATATCTAACCCATACTTTTCCATCTTGAGCATAATTAATAGAAATTTCACATCTTTCTGTATCACGCTCGACTTCAAGACTTTTCTCTTTCTCTGGTTCTTCTTGAACTTTTTCATAAATGTCTTCTTGACATTTTTCTGTAAGTGGTTCTTCTGGAACCTTTTCATTTTGTTCTCCCAACTTCTTTTTCTTTCGGGGATTTTTATTTTTCGAACCCATTGGTCTCCCCCTTTTCAACTGCATTTTGGGTTCATTAGCTTTATTCTCATCAATTTGTTCTTCAGGAACATTAATTCTTGATGGAGCATTTGCAGCAGGTATATATGATTTTGTTACCCTTTTTGTATCTGTGAATGCATCTGGTAACTGATTTGCCACTTTTTGTAAGTGCACAATTTTCTGAACTTCGAGTTCACGTTGGTTTGTAGGGGGATCTAGATGCAACAAAGATTGTGTGCACCATGTAATATCTTTTGGAACCTCTTTAATTCCTCCCCCTAATGCTGGGAATTCATCTTCATTGAAATGACAATCGGCAAAACGAGCCGTAAACATATCACCAGTTTTCGGTTCAAGATACCGAATTATACTTGGTGATGTATACCCAACATATATACCTAATCTCCTTTGTGGCCCCATTTTTGTTCTTTGTGGTGGCGCTATAGGAACATAGACCGCACAACCAAAAATACGGAGATGTGATACATTTGGCTGCTGACCATATGTTAATTGCAAAGGAGAATATTTATTATATGCACTTGGTCTTATTTGGATCAAGTTTGCAGCATGCAAAATAGCATGACCCCATATAGAAATTGGGAGTTTTGTTCTCATTATCAATGGCCTTGCAATTAATTGCAGCCGTTTTATCAAAGACTCAGCCATGCCATTTTGTGTATGAACATGGGGGACCGGATGTTCCACATCAATTCCCATTGACATACAATAGTCATTAAAGGCTTGTGAAGTGAATTCACCAGCATTATCAAGCCTAACTTTCTTTATGGCGTAATCAGGGAATTGTGCTCTCAATCTGATTATTTGAGCAATAAATTTTGCGAAAGCCGTATTTCGTGTTGTCAATAGATACACATGTGACCATCTGCTGGATGCGTCAATCAATACCATAAAATATCGAAATGGCCCGCATGGTGGATGGATAGGTCCACATATATCTCCATGTATTCTTTCTAAGAATTCAGGAGATTCATTCTTAATTTTGGCTGGCGATGGCCGAGTTATTAATTTTCCTTGAGAACAAGCATTACATGAAAATTCACCCGATTGAAAAATCTTCTGGTTTTTCAATGAATGGCCATTAGAATTTTCCACAATTTTCCGCATCATGACTGAACCTGGATGTCCAAGTCGTTCATGCCAAATTTTAAAGGTACTAGTAAACTGCGGGTTTACGGTAACATATGATTCAATCATATTTATTTTTGTGGAATATAATCCAGAGGATAATGCTCGTAATTCCTCTAATACAACTTTTCTTCCAGAAATTGTTGTTGTGATGTAAAGATATTCAATGCCATTTTTGTTCATAGTTTCTAAATGATATCCATTTTTGCGGATATCTTTAAAACTTATTAAGTTTCTCTGAGATTTTGGGGAATATAATGCATCATTTATTTCAAATTTTGTTCCCCTTGGCATTTGAAAACTGACTCTTCCAGAGCCTATAACAATCTTTGCATTTCCAGATATTGTATTCACGCTTCCGGCGGAATTATTTATTTTGAGGGAGGAGAAGTATTTTTTATCTTTAAGTATCGTGTGCGTTGTAGCACTGTCTGCTAGACATAAATCTCCATCCCGAATTTCAGATCTTGACATATCTGTATTTGTAATATTCATAAGGGATATATTAATAAACACTCAAATAAAGCAAACACTGATATTATAAGAAATATTTAAAAAAAATATATTTTACAACACACTTTAGAAAATGAAAAAGCACATACAACATTATTTTATATAATAAAAACGATGGTAGTTTTAAATCATCTTAATCCACATCTTGTGCGTTGATGTCTTCAGGACCAACGAGGAAATCAGAAATATCGAGATGTGCATCATCATTTAATCCATGGAAAGAGGGTCCGGCTTCATCAGAGACAAAGTTGGTTTCACTATCTCTTTCTTTTCTCTTTAGAGATTGCTGATATAAATCAGCCAAATGTTTCGGCGTACGACAGGTACGGGACCAATGTCCTTTCATTCCACATCTGTGACAAACATTCTCAAAATGTTTGTTTGTTGTACCGCCAACTTTGTTTTTCTGAGAATTTTTATTAATTCTTCCGGAATTAATATCATTTGGGCGGAATCCTCTTCCTTGGCCTTGTCCACATCCTCGTCCTCGTCCACGACCACGACCACGGCCTCTACCGTGCCCATGTCTTTGCAAATTATTGTAGTTGGTTGTTGCAACATTCACTTCGGGGAATGGAGCAGATCCAGTTGGACGAGTCTGATGGTTTAACACCACAAGCTCATTATTTTGCTCTGCAACTAGCAGAGTTTGCATCAGCTCCGAGTAAAGAGTGTACCCTTTTGCCCGGTATTGTTGTTGCAGGATTACGTTTCCTGGATGGAACGTTTGGAGAGTTTTCTCGATCATATCATATTCTTCTATTTTTTCTCCACACAACGCCATCCTGGAAGTGATTCCGAACAAAGCGGAATTATATTGGCTTACACTTTTGTAATCCTGAAACCGCAAATTTAGCCACTCATGTTTGGCTTTAGGTAAGATCACATATTTTTGGTGATCAAACCTCTCTTTGAGCGATTTCCAAAGATCTGCAGGATCTTCTTTTGTGATGTATTCATCTTTTAAACCATCATGAATGTGGTGGCATAAAAATATCATGGCTTGTGCCTTTTCCTCCTCCGATGTCGTTTTTATCGATTCATCGATGGTATCGAGGAGTCTTTTTCCTTTAAGATGTCTTTTTGCTGCTACTGCCCATGTCATATAATTTCTTCCGGAAATATCAAGGGCAGCCATCTCGAGTTTTACCAAGTTTGACATTATAACTGTAAACATAAATTAACAATTTTTATTAATCATAAATTTTAAATAATATATTGCAATTTCAATTATTATTATTATTATTCATAATATCATTAGGATTTTATTTAACTTATTTAAAAAAAACACACACATAAAACGCCTTTATATAAAAAGCGCAATTACAAGAAATACAATTACATAAAACATTAAAACAATATTTATGATAAATTCTCCGGGAGTATATTCTCCAACGGAAATTCCATAAATAGAAATAATAATAAAAATTACACTTAAAAGAAATAATAGTCGAGGCATATTTCTTGAAATCTTGAAAATTCTTCTTTCGAAATCTTGAAAAATCTTTGAGAGTAATTTGAGAGAGATGAAATTTTGTGTGAAAGGATGAATGAAAAAGAGTATATTTATAGATTGTAAAAACTATTCACTAGCCGTTATATAACCGTTGGAAAAGTTGAAAATAATTAAAAATTTTATGTTATTTTATAAATATATCCGTTGGAAATAACGGTTATAAAATAATTAATCTGAAAATATTTGAAAATTAATCAGATAATATTTATCAGTTCAAATATAATTTTATGAACATATGGTGATAGAATTAGTCATAACATAAAATAAACAGAGATTTAACAGCATAATTATGATGACAGAAATAACCATATTAAAAACAATAAATTATTAAGGCGGCAAGCCGACCATGAATTTAAAAGGACAATTAAACAAGTAAATAATTTTTCAGGCGGTAAAACCGACCATTGAGAAATAATTATGGTGACGGAGTCATCCATATTAAAACAGTAAATAAACAGTAAGGCGGCAGAGCCGACCATGAACAGAAAATAAATAATCAGGCGGCAAAGCCGTCTATTATAAGATATTATAATATATATATAAAAGTTGAAATTATAAACGCTTATCGTGCTGATAACGTGTTATAAAGTGTTACCTTTATTTACCTATATTTGTGGTGAAGGAATTTATGAGAATCGGTGAAATATTTTATACCCGTAGAATAAACTATCAGATGGATAGAGAGAGCTATTATGGAGAGAAAATAACGAGAGCTTATATTATGTTTTGATTTCTGTGTTTTCGTATGTTCTTACAACATGAACAAATGAGCCATTATATAGGCAAATAAAATGATTTCTTCAGTGGACATTGGACTCCACTTAATTGATTATTAGCTTGACATGTTTGACACATTTCTTTCCGAAATGTGTTGTGCTTCTAGAAGGGATTTATAACACTTACGTTTTTTACGCTAAGTTATTTTTATATACAACAAATAAAATAATGCAACTGCATCGTTATTAAGTGTGTAAGTGGATATAAATAAATGTACAAGTACTTTATATAAATGTATATGGCTCCTATTTGAGAAATCAACTTTATTTTGAAAATATTTGGAAACCCACTTTTGTTCGTTACCGTCAATAATTACTGTATGTGTACTTGAACTGCAAACCGATATTTTGATTGTTCTCTCATTGTTTAAGTTTGATCGTGTACTTAAACTTTGTTCTATACTTGTGTTAATGTTATCTTTTAAAGGGGGTCTAGTAAAACAAATTGTCATTATTTTCTTAATAATTGTTTAAATTGGTGGCTAACTGACACGCTCTAAAATTTCTACAGTTTAATTTTATTGGATAGTCCATACATAAAACATTCTTAAACATATATAAAGCCACCTTTAAAGTTTAATTTGGTCCATTATTGAAATCATGAAACCTCAAGCACACGAAAAAAAAAAAAAAAAAAAATCTCATGCACAGAAACAGAAGTATAGATCATTTTTTTTATTGGTCATCTGATTTTGATTGATAATACCATGGAAGGATACATAGTGAAAAATACAAACTTAAGCTGGAAGAAGACGAGATTTCCTGGATTTTAAGCCCTATGAAAGGAAAGCCATAACTAATACTACAAGGCAAAAGGAAATAAGCTATAGTAGATGACATCTAAAACTGTTTCTGTTTTTCCACAATCTCCAAACAAGTACAGAAGATTGAGCAGGATTGGATAGATTGGAATGCAGCTCAAGTAGTGGAAGAAGAAGAGGCTCAGGAAAATGAACATCCTAGGCCAAGGGTTGGTGTTTCCGAAAGACCTTTGAGTAGTCAGAAGTGGAAACCTCCTGCGAATGGGTAGCTAAAATGCAATATTGGGTTTGCCTGGTCAAAAAAAAGAAAGATGTCATGGAGGTGCATGGGTGTTAAAGAATCAAAGGGGTACAGTGCTACTTCACAGTAAAAGATCATTCAGTGAGGTGAAATATAAGAGTGAAGCTCGGAGAACACGCCTTTGGGCAATTGAAAGCATGAAAAGTCATGGCTTAAACGAAGTGGTGTTTGGTTTACATGATAGTGTTTTTGTAGGAGCAGTTATGAAACCAAGAGCGTGGCCTTCATTCAGATACCAATCAGTGAAGGTGTTAGGGGCTCTTGCTTTTATACCGGTTTGGAAAAAAATTTTGGAGAATCATCAAACAAAGGAGCTAATCTCATTCATAAAGGATCACATGATGCAATCGTATGTGGCAACAAGACATCCGGTTTGGTTAAATGGCATTTTTGAAAGTGAGGGAGTTTTTTCCTCTGATTGATTTTGTGATTTGTGTACGTGACTCATTAGTTTGAGGTCTTTGAGGGCAATCAGAGTAGGGTTGTGTTTGTGTAAGGCTCAGTGTAGTGATTATTTTTTAGAACAAGCTAAGTTAACATAGGTTTGTTAGTTGTATATATTGTAATTTGTGTTGTTCATCAATATAATTCCAGTTGAAAAAAAAAAAAAGATGACATCTAAAACTGATAAAAGTCAGGAAGACTAAAACTACAAGCCACTTAGTTCTTGAAGATACTTTGAGTGAGACGTAACGCAGATGCCCGCAGAAGTATAGACCACTTGTAAGCTTTTTATTTTTTGTTCTTAAAATAATAGAAATGTTCGAAGTGACAGCAGAAGTTGTATGGAAGAGAGAATTACCTTTAACGTAACAGCCAAATCTTATATAACAAGAAGAGTTTATGAATGTCATATTTATATTTTACTTTAGTTATATTTATATTCAAAAAAATATATTTTGAAAATATGAGAAACACATTTTTTCTTTTTAGTATCATCATTCATGTGACGTTATTGTTATATTATTTTAAAATATCTTTTTTGTAATTCTATTATCTTATAATTATCGAATAAAATTTATTTACATATTTGTGCATATAGATTTATATATAATACAACATGCAATATATATAAAACACTATTTGTAGTTATGTTATATGTATTATTAAATCATCTACTATGACTTTTGGCCTATTTATGAAATGATATATTTTTTGTTTGTTATAAGTTATTATATTCATAAATTTTCATATGTTATATTTTTGAATTTTAATAAATTATTTACATACATGGAAAATTGTGTTACACCTAATATTCAACGTAGGCCTATTTATCATTCAATATTGGGTGAGATTGAAACAAAATAAGTTTGGGTTCCAATAGCTTTTTTGTATAATATAGTTTAGTACATAAAATTACAAACAAAATATTAATTTATGGGAACTGTTATTCTCCCATTTTTATATATGCGTTGACTTGATAAATTATTTGTCAGAAGTTTTTTTTTTTACTCATCACCTTAATTCCATAATTCATATCACCTCCTTAGGTAATTTCTTTATTCAAATCTCATTAAATGATTTTCTAGTAAAATCAAGAAATTTTTTTATATTAATTGTTTAAATATGATGTATGTAATTAACACGAATCTAGAATGGTTATATTAAAGATATAGAATGATTGATTCATGCATGATGTATCTACAATGTATGAAGCATAACGTATTTAAATGTAAAACGGGCGAAATAGTGTCAAAATTTAGATCTCTATTCAAAACTTAAATCAAACACAAGTGAGATATATACAGAGTACACACAAATATATAATGGCCTTCATACATATTCATATATATTGATTCACACATTTCATGTTTACACATATATATGAATTTGAGAATATTGGGGTTAGATTATAACAAAAAAATATTTATTTTTTTCATTAATTAGAAGAAAATTCATTCCTATAAGCTCATTATTCTTTTTAAATTTCTCGCTCTCCGCTTTCGTGTAAGATTTACTATCTTAATTGATAATGTCTAATCAAAGTTTATAAATATTAGCAAGAAATTAAGGAATTTGTACAATTGGATAATGATGAGCTTAATCAAATTGATAATATATAACCAATTGTATAAATTCCTTAATTGATAATGTCTGATCGAATTGTATAATTTTCTTAAATTATAAAAGTATTATTTATTCTTTTTAAATTAAATATTTTTTAGAATTAGTAATTTATTGTATAATTTATTTTGATTAATATTTTAACTTTTAGTTACATTTTTCCACCCAAAAAAACTATTAAATCGTAAACTATTGTAAACAATAAATAAGGGTTAGATTATTACATATATAAAGTTTCCTGACATGTTATATTATGTAACACCTATTTGTGGGAGGAAAACTGAAAATCAACTATATAATGTCATAAAACTGAAAACAATTTTTATAATTTTGAAGTTAAAGGCATAATTAAATTTTCATTAATATAAAATCTATTTGACCAAACTAACAAAATAGGTCATATATAGACAAATTGATCTAAAAAATCTTTTTCTAATTATCCCCAAAATTATAAAATGATATCTTAATACATAATAAGTTTATCAAAAAAAAATATAAAAATCGTAAATTTAGACCAATGAGGGTTTTATAACTGTCTCAAGATTTGATTAACTTCCTATTTACATTTTTACCATTTTAATTTATTTTCTTATATAGATTTAAAGTTTTCGGTAGTTTGAATAATTACTCTATAACTCATGAGTCTATGACGTTGATTGAATGTCAATATCCATTATGTAGGAATAATTTGAATACGTGTACACCCAAGGATTGAAAAACAGTTTAAAATATATAATCTTTATCTAGATTTTCGTTTTAACACCATTCAGTAAAATTATTCATTTCTATTATTTTTGGTATATGGACTAACTTTTCAACTTTATTCTGTCGTTTGGGTCCATTATCTACATTGAACATATATAGATGGGGTTTATGTTTTATTTGTAACATGTCTTAGGTCTTTCAAAGAAAATTCTGGCTTTTAGTTTATATTAATTGTTCGAAAAAAAGAAGGGATTTGTGATCACAAAACCTGACAAATAGCAAAGTTCATACTTCATAGTATTTTGTTTTCTTTTTTGTAAATACTTCGTAGTATTTTGTTGCGTTCAATATTATGTCCTAAATAATTGATGAACAAAAGCACAAACTTGCATGCCGATCTTGTTTTGATTTTTATTGTTTTGTTTACATATACATAACTTCCAAATACATCAAGACAAAAATAATATATGAAAATGAAAAAAACAAAAATAACGAATAAATTGTATGTGTATTTAAGTATTTAAAAGGCAGAGTCTGACAAATTTAATATGCATACCCCCGCCCACCAAATAAAGCAAAATAAACGGTCGTTATAATAACGAGTAAATCACATTTATTATATCATTGTTTTATTATTATTGTCTCATGATTGACGCTGATTTTCTAAATGTACAACCTTCAATAAATTAAAACCCAAATTATATAGACAGATTATGAGAATGCAAGTTATGAAAGAACGCAATTCTATTTTGATAAAGAATTAAGTTGTATAGATCAAAGATCAAATCTACTCATTTACGGATCTTCACTAATAATGTTTTAAAAATTTCGTAGAAAAAAGTTAGTTTTATACTTATTTTAGGGATTTGACGTGATATTTTCCATGTCATCTAAGGAAAAAGGTTTTACAATTTTCATATATATCCAAATTAAAATGCTAGACCTAATTCTTGCATTCAAGGCTATAGCATCTACTTAGGAAAATAAACTAGGAGGAATACTTAAAAAGGAGAAAAAAGTACTAAATATGTTCTGTACTCGACATTATAACCCAACATTATTATTGGGGTTTCCTTATTTCCAATTTCCCCCTCTACTTCATGGCCATGAGTGATCTTTTGCATTTTGGGATTATGGTCGAAAAGTGAGGATTCATAAGCAAACCAAGCTTATTTCACATGAGGGGAGTTTGAATTTTCAGCTAACATTTTAACCAAATATAGTTATTTAGGCCAAGTCATCGAAACCTTTGTTATATTCACTTAATGACAATGTTCATATTTCATATATTTATTTTTATATTATTTAGTATTTCCCGTTTTGTATATTTCGTTGGTTTGATGTATAAACGGAAAGGATTATGTAAATAAACAAGTGAAAAGATTCTGCCGTTCCGACAGCTTTTAGATTCAAAAACGCACGCGAGAGTCACTTTTTCTTTGCCAACGAGAAGAAACTTTACCAAAAAGCCAAATGTAATAAAAACAATTTTAAATGAAATAAATTAATTTTTCAAAAGACAAAATACAAAACATAATACAGATTAAAAAAAAAATCACTGTGATGAGTTTCAGTATCCTAAGATTTTCCCATATCCCTAATTTGGTTAATCAAAAATAAGAGAACCCACAAATTTTACAAATCAAACCCCCAAAAGACTTTGAAAAACTAACAATAGAAGCACCCGCAAATCTTAAACATACACACATCTTACAAGATGAAAATTTAAACAAACTAGGTACATCACACAAAAGAACCAATTAGTTCTCGAACACAATTCATGAGGTTTCTATGCTCTTGCTCAGCTCCTCCAGCTTAATCATCCTCAGCTTCTCGCTTTCTCCAACCAACTGTTCCATCTCCCCAAAAAGAAAAAACAAACACCATTTATGTATAACAAGCGATGAAAAACTCAACTCCAATGTTGGTTTGTGCTCCCAGTTTCTACAAATTATGAACTTAGATGAGAGCTCGGAACTAACCTCCATGAGTTTGGTGATCAGCTGTACTTTCTCTCGGTTCTTCTCGTTGAATGTATCAAGTGCTTCTTTGTATTCCCTTTCCTGTTTCATTTCATTACAAAAATCGGGTTTCGTTCAGCCTTTTAACAAACGCAAATATAGTTCATTCGGTCTGAAGCAAACCCAATTGTTAATGTTTCTGCCTTTAGGGAATTCAATTGGTTACCATAAAGATCAAATCTTTGGTCTGTATGTGTGTGTACATCAATTCAGAATGCTTACTCAAGACATAGATTTGTATTCATGGTGGAAAGAAATGAAATCAAATATCACCTTCTTTTGAACAGTGGAACCTAAAGGTTTGAGTTCTTTGTTAACACTATCAATCTTCTTACGAACCACAGAAACTTCTTTCCTCATAGGATCTGCCATAGACTCAAGCTCCTGAAACAACACAAAAATCACACCTTTGGCCCTTGGAACACAACATAACAGCATCATAACAACAATTACACTTGGCCAAATCCTAGATCTTGAAAAACCAAAACAAAGAAAACAACACCAAAAAAAATCGAACTTTCTAGGATTTATACTAAAAGACAAGTTCTGTGAGATGTTAAAAATTGAAACTTTAAAAGGAAAGAGAGTAAAATCAAACCTCACGAATAGTAGAGAGACGTTTGGTTTCTAGTTCGACCCGACCCAACTGAGCCTGGATCCGTTCACGAACTTCCATCCTCCTCTTCTCAATCTCATCTTCTTTAGCTCTAAACGCAGAAAGAGCAGAACGGGTCATCTCTTCGTCTTCTCTCGACATATGACTACTAAAACTCAAACTTCCCGTATGCAGAACCATCTCGTTGCTCTGTTGCTGCGGCTGCGGCTGAGGAGGAGCTTCTTCTACCGTCGTAACAGCTCCGTCGTTGGATTGACTCTGAGTCATCTTTGGTTTCTTCTTTTTGTGGTTTTTGCTGTTCTTCTTCCTTAAACCAAAGCAGGAACTTGAATCCTCCTCAGTTGAATTACGGTGGGGTTCTTCGATTAACCCTATTTTTGCTGTTTTGGGGTTAAGAGAAAGTTTGAAGCTTTTTATCGAAGGAAGGTGTTTTAATGGCGGAAGAGACGATTTGCTGTATTCTTAGTGGGTTTCGGTGGTATTTGGTAAAAGCAAAGCTCTTCAATTTTAAATAATTATATTCCCAGCGTTTAATTACACCATTTCACCTAATCTCATTTAATTAATCATTACTTAATTCGATTGTCTTGTGTATATTTGTGTCTGTAAAGGAAAAGCAAAAAATGTGCCAATGCATAAAATAAGAATTTTGGGCATTGGCGTATTACAATGTTATGTTAC
Organism: Crucihimalaya himalaica; assembly: GCA_004349715.1. Classification (NCBI taxonomy): domain Eukaryota; kingdom Viridiplantae; phylum Streptophyta; class Magnoliopsida; order Brassicales; family Brassicaceae; genus Crucihimalaya; species Crucihimalaya himalaica. The sequence continues at coordinate 745,746 of SMJT01000004.1, read as the reverse complement.
AGACTGTTTTTTTTTTATTATATTAAATTGAAATAAGCAAAGCCAAGAAAATGACCTAACTGCCAAGTGACAACCATATCCAACCAATCATATGTGTAACATTTATTGTTCTTTTTCTTTTTTAGCATATAGGTATATAATTTTATATCAATGTATCCATAAAGATCTATGTATGAATATCTTTAGTATACAACCAGAAACCAAAATATCTTTATATTACTTTGATTTGGATTTAAATAATAAACGTCATAGCTGTAGATATAAAGCAAAGACGACTCATCAAATACTCTAAAGCTTTATACAGTAATTTCAAAACTTTTCCATCTCATCAAAACCTTTTAAATCGAGTCTTTTAGTCATATCTTTAAGGCTATAAGAGTTCCACGGTAATTTTGAGTCTGTGGTTATGAACTTTAACATACGGTTTTTTTATGCTAATACATCTTATTCACATAAAGTCGAACTTGTGTAGAGCTTTCAAGTTTTCACTAATACCACATATTAAACGGTAATAGTGGACTAACATTTTATTTTTATTTTCAGATAAATCATAGAAATCATAGGGTTTTGTAGTTTTTTTTTTTTTTTTTGTCAGTTCAAGCGTTTATATTGACCAACATGAAAACGTAATGGATTTTGGTATGGATTAATATAAACTAATCAAGATGACGAAACAATCTTTTGAATGGCAAAGGGTTATCCAATTTATTGGACGACTTTGTTTATTTTACTTCGGGATCGTTTTTTTGTTTTGCTCTCTTTTTTTCATTGCTCATGATTTAAACTTTCATGCATATAGTTTGCTCGTGAATCAAATTATCCAATTTTCTTCCCAGTTTTGATAATTAACGACAATTTATTTCTTTAACTTACGAAGAAAAACATAGCTAGTGATTGTGATTAGATAGGAAACTAAATTTACAAAAAAAACAAAAAAACAAAAAAAAACAAAATTTTGTTCCAAAAAATCATGGTCTGACAGGATTTGTTTAAAAGGGTTAATATATTTGTCTGGAGTCATTGAGAAATTAGTCTCATGTCCTACCATTGACTTGACCAAAGCTATTACGTCCAAAGACTTTTCTTACAAATCCGTTGCCTAACAAATGTTAATATATTATCCCTACTCTACACGGTAACTTAAATCACAATAATCCCCAGCAGTTAATTTCAAATGGATGATGGAGTATTATACTATTTTCGAGTTGAGGAAATTGCAAAATTAACAAATTAAGCTTAACCTAACCGAACGATATGAAATTATGCCTTCCTGATAAATTTCCAAAAGATAAACTTTAGCTGCTATTGGTGAGCACTAAACTGAACAATAAGAACAAAGAAAAAAAAAATGAAAAATGAATAAAAAGGAAAAAGCAATAAAATTTAAGAAAAAGAATGGAAATATTTTGAGTAACGGAGCAAAAAAAATGCAAAGAGTAATGGAATAAACTATTTGGTAAATGGTAATCAGACAATGACTTTTGAAAATTATTTAGAAATATAATAAATCAAATCGTAATTTCATATTATGAAGTAAATATATGTATATATTTTGAATTATTAATATTAATCTAAATCAAATTGATAATATTCATATTGATTTTTAAAAATCAATATGAATTTCTCTTAATAAGTTCTTTGAAATTAGCTATAAAAATTATAATATTAATTTATTATGACATTTTGTACCCAAAAAATCACTTATACATATATTATAAAATACTGAATTTTCCTATGACTAAATGTAAATTTTATCACAAAAATCAATTTTAATTTTTAATAATGTTAAGGAACATTGAGAAATTGTGTGGGGTGTCCTTTATTTGAGTAACAAAAGTAAACATTATTTCTAAATGATAAATATTTTGATGTCAAATTAAAAAAAAAAAAAAATGTTTGACTACTAATAAAAAGGAAATTAATATTACTCTTTGTTTTTCTAAAAAAAAAAATGTCAACCAATTATAGCCTTTGGAAAGCAAAGGATGGAAGTAGCTTCAGCGTTTTTTTGTCGGTATTTCCCCTAATACAGTAATACACATGCCCATTATTGGTCGTGGGTATTTTACATGTTTAGGGCCTTAACAAAGGTTTTATTGGAAACGAAGGATCAATATTTTTACTTCAGCCTTCAGGGATAAAGGATCGTGTTGGGCTATTTAAGTAGGAGTAGTAAACTTTTGCTGCGTTAGATGTTGTTTTCTCAACAAAATATTTAGAGTCCGACAGAAAACTCTTAAAAGCCTATAAATGGAGGAGAACATTCAGATGACAGCATCTCGAAATCTTAAACCAAAAGGTCATATTGTCTACAAGTTATGTACTGGATTGGGCTTTTCTGTACGTGAGCCCAAATGATTGTAACATAATTTTCCGGTTAAGGCTCAATCAGTAAACACGAGTGATTCGGTAACACCTCAATCAGAACTAGTATTATGGCTCATCTTGTTGGAACTCAACTTGTTTAGTATAATGATTAGAAAACACATATGGAGATTGGCATGACATGCAGGCAAAGTAGTCTTCACATTGGATTCTTTTAACTATATAATATTGAAAGATCGCATGTTTGATGCATGTTGACACGTGCGTTCATGCCCTTAGATACCTTGTGTCGTTGTGTATCTGTGTGTGCTCTCACCAGAAAAGATCTATTACTAAAAAAACATAATGTGTTAAGTTCCGGTCCAAGTTTGGTAGTAACCCCCCTTTTTTAGTATGTGGTTGATTTATACAAGCCGATAGTGAGATGTGATATTACAAAATTTACAAAGTCTACCAATATGCTTATGTTAATGTTTGTAACATAAATGTCGTAAATAATCATCTTTTAATGCTTTTAAACAAAGATTAACATATGTTTAGAAACTAAAACAGGAAAAAATTATTAGTGAACGATAAGAGTAGAGATTTGGAGAGAATAATAAAGCACGTGGGATCACGTGAGGGCTCGCGTGCCGGCGTGACTTGCCTTTTACTACAAAAATTATAAAAATCGTTATAAAGAAAAAAAAAAAAAACGGGGACCCAAGTGGACTGAGACTGACCCCTTATGGTGGAAATATACGTTTCTTTCTCATACAAGAAAACAAAAAATTATATAAATAAAAAGATTGGTCTGACAGATTTGTGTCAGAGAAACGTATTTGTCTTCTCTTGGACATGTGAACTCTCGCCTTCCTTTGCCTCTTCTTCTTATTCTCTGTCCTTCCTCTATTTGTATATTACAGATTTCATTTCAGATTTGTTTGTACAATAACTCGTTTCTCTTATTCATTTAAAGAACATACACCACAATTTCTCCATACCAAGTACGAGATTAACTTCTCTAGCCGACGTTTAAAAAAAAAAACATAAAGAGTTATTTTTTACAAAACATAAGAAAGCCTAAAGAATTACGCTGGGTTTGTACAAAGAATTTACATTATTGTGGTATGAGTGAGGGATATGTGATCAAGATTTTGAAAGGGTAAAAAGTAAAAAATAGATGAAAAAGGGAGTAAAAGTAAAAAAAACAAAAAACAAAAGTACCATGAGTAGTCAAATCGAAGATGAGTCACAGCCAAAGAGAAACCCTCACCACCCACTTGGGGTTACTCACTTTTATGCTTTTTAACTTCTGAGCTTTCTGACACAGCCCACCTGCTTCTCTTTTCTCATTATTACTTCGCTCTCTACACTTCTTTTTCTTCTATCCTTTTTTACCTCAGCCGACGCCAATGTTAAACCTAAATCAAACCAAAAGGAATTCAAAATCAAACCGTTTACAAAAAGTAAAGGAAATTATTGAACCACAACCTTAACCAAATTGAACCAGAAATTTTTGGTTTCAGTCTAGTAAAAATATCTATCGAATAACCCCATAAAAACAAGGAACAAAGTTGACCATAACATTGTGAAAAAAAAACAAAAAAGGTTGACCTTAAGTCCATAACATATAAAGTTTTTTCATGTGTTCTATAATTAATACACGACTCCTAAGACTCTAGAGACATGGTAATATTTTTTCAGCCAATTCTGCCGCAAAGCTAATAAAGTCATTATGTCAAAATAATATTTTTTTTCAGTTATTTCCAACAGATTCATGAACTCAGCCGATTCTACCATTTGATATTTACCATTTCCGGCCTAGATCTTATGGACGAAGGTACAAAATTTATAAGTCAAAAAAGAAAATAGAGTGGAAAGTACACCTAGTGCCGGTTTTACTAACTCAAATTTAAAGTAGTTCGGTTTTATTACATAATCTTCAAGCAAATCACTTGATTAAGAAATAATTAAAATATTCCAAACTCCAAGTAGGCTTTTGTTTTGTGTAATAAACTAATAAAAAAGAAATACTAATGGAGATTTGTATTTCCAAGGCAGCAAAGACAGAAAAACTGCAGGTTATTATCTCTCCATCTTCATCTTGCAGAGTGGTTCTTCCTGGGTTTTCTGACCTGCTTTTTTTTATATATATATATATATATTAATCAATATTATTTTAATAATCTGAGAGATTAATGAAGGTTTTATATAGTTTAGCTCTTGTAGTCTTTACTGTACAGTTTCCTCACCCCATCTGTCTTGTCTCATTGTCTTTTTTTTTTCTCGCGAGTCTCAAGTGCCCTAATAAAAACCTCTTTACCCTTCTTCTGTCCTCTCTCTCTCTCTCTGCAGAACAAGCTCAGAAACTGACTACAAAGAACTAATCTTTTTCTTAGAGCAAAGAAAGTTCTTTTTCTCTTTTTTCTTTTGCTCTTAATAACCCCAACAAGACTTTCATAGCTATTAAATCAGACCCTGTTATCCCTAAAGTAACCAACACTTCTCTTTCTCTCTCTCTCTCTTTCTTCCATGGATTTGCAACTGAAACAATGGAGAAGCCAGCAGCAGCAGCAGCAGACAGAGTCAGAAGAACAACCTTCTGCCGCTAAGATACCAAAACATGTCTATTATGACCAGATTCAATCCCATACTGCAACTTCTACTGCTCTTCCTCTCTTTGCCCCTGAACCTACCTCTTCTAAACTCTCCTCTTTGTCTCCTGATTCTTCTTCCAGGTTCCCCAGTGAGTCTTTTCTTCCCCTCCCTCGTTTTTCTTGTTTTGGGCTTTTTTATTCATTTAGTCAAATTACTGATATGGGTGTTGTTCATTTTGATTCCTCTTGTAGAGATGGGGAGCTTCTTTAGCTGGGCACAGTGGCAAGAACTTGAACTACAAGCACTGATCTACAGGTACATGTTGGCTGGTGCTGCTGTTCCTCAAGAGCTCCTTTTACCAATCAAGAAAAGTCTTCTCCATCTATCTCCTTCCTACTTTCTTCATCATCCTCTTCAACACCTCCCTCATTACCAGCCTGCTTGTGAGTCTCGAGAAGGTTTTTTTTTCTTTATTTATAAATGGTATGCATCTGCTGTGTTGGAGTTGTGTTCCCAAGATCCATACTTTCGATATTAGTATATTATCTTGTTTTGCCAATCTTGAGGATCTAAACATGTGTGAATAGGATTAAGTAGAATCTTGTTCTTGATCTGATCTGTGAAATGAATGTTGAAAAAACAGGGTATTTGGGAAGGGCGGCGATGGATCCTGAGCCAGGGAGATGCAGGAGGACGGACGGTAAGAAGTGGAGATGTTCAAGAGACGTCTTCGCTGGCCACAAGTATTGCGAGCGCCACATGCACCGTGGCCGCAACCGTTCAAGAAAGCCTGTGGAAACTCCCACCACCGTCAATGCCACCGCCACGTCCATGGCTACTGCAGCCACCGCAACAACGACAACAACATCTACATTTGCTTTTGGTGGTGGTGGTGGTAGTGGTGATGAAGTGGTAGGTCAAGGAGGATCGTTCTTCTTCTCTGGCTCTTCCAACTCTTCATCTGAACTTCTACACCTTAGTCAAAGGTAATAAAAAGAACTGTTTCTTTTTTTCTCTTAGGTCTGTCTGTATTAGCTGTTGAACTTGTTGGTCAAAGCATTAAACACATGACTTTTTAATTTTATTTTGTAGTTTTAAGCCAATAAGATTCTTGGTTGAGAGTTCGAGTTTGAGACATTTGTTTTGAATAATAATGATGTTGATTTAGAGGAAAACAAAACTGATTCTGATATTTAACTATGAAACTGATGATACATAACTTGGTTTGTATTATGTTGTGAAGAGAGGGGTAATGTTGGAAATTGAGAGACACATCCTTATCATTTTAGGGTTGGTTTGTTTGTTTGTTTGTTGAATTATGAGTTTGATTTCTTCGTGAAAATATCTCTCTCTTTTTTTTTTCCTGCTGAGAGATAATGATAACACTGGATTTGATAGAATCTATTTTTTGAAGCTGTGTGAGACTTTTCAAACAGAGAAAATAGAAAGAGAGAGAAATAGTGAAATGTAGGACCTTAGTGAAAGCTGACCCATATATGTCTCATATCTTGCAGAAAAGTTAAAGCTTTTAGATTCTTCTGCACCCACCTCCCCTATCCACACACAACACATGATACAAGCTCATTAATAATTCTATTTCTATTTACTACTTAATCAGTTCTTAAAACCCCGCATTAAAAGGTGCTTTTAAAGCCTAAAATCATTATAAAGGCTACAGTTATGTTGTTGAAGCCTCAATGTGGAACCTCTTTGACAATTTTTGCTTTTTTCTCTGTTTTTAATGAGTTTGGTCTCTCTTTCAAATCATGAGATGTGGATTCTGTTAACAGTTGTTCGGAGATGAAGCAAGACAGCAACAACATTAACAACAAGAGGCCATACGAGTCCCACAATGGATTCAGCAACAACAGATCAGATGGTGGCCACATCCTTAGGCCCTTCTTTGATGATTGGCCTCGTTCTTCGCTCCAAGAAGCCGGCAATAGTTCAAGCCCTATGAGCTCAGCCACTTGTCTCTCCATCTCCATGCCCGGAAATTCTTCCTCAGACGTCTCTTTGAAGCTGTCCACAGGCAACGAGGAGGAGGCCCGGAGCAACAACAATGGGAGAGACCAGCAAAACATGAGCTGGTGGAGTGGTGGAGGGTCTCACCACCACCATCACCACATGGGCGGGCCATTGGCCGAAGCACTGAGATCTTCCTCCTCGTCTTCCCCAACCAGTGTTCTCCATCAGCTTGGTGTCTCGACACAAGCCTTTCATTGAACAGTGTTAAACCAACACAACATTGCGGTTTTTTACTGTTTGTTTTGGGTTTTTATTCAAATTTTCGCTGTATAAAGAGGGGAGGCTTTCGTTGTCCTCTTTTTTTGTTTTTCTTAAAGATTTCCTCTGTATCTGTAACCTTTCTCTGCAGATTTTACTCAAAGATTAATGTTTTCCACGTTCATATCTCTAAATAGGATCTACGATGAAGCATATGAAGCTTGAGCAAATTTAGAAATGCAACACTTTTATTTCATTTTTAAGTTATAACGATGCTGCAAGCGAAACCTAAAGGAGAGGGAGATCAAACAGTAAATTTTTGTAGTACAAAGAAGCTTACAGTAGGTACACTCGGACATCTTTTTCTTGCTCCTAAACATCTTCGGGTAGCAGGCTTATAGGGACAAGAGAAGAACGTTCATCATCCTCTACTGCAGCGTAAACTACAGCGGTTCTGCATGGCGCATACACCATGAAGGAGCAAGGCCTATCGTCGTGCCTTCCATCCTGTATAGCACATTATCAGTTCCTTTGTCATAACTCGGAGAAAAGAGTTTCTTTTATTCGTTCTTGTTTAGTTAAAGGGCTTACAGAGGTGAAAAAGTCAGCGGAGTCATCTAGCCGGTTGAAGCCTCCGAACAAAGAGTTATCAGAGTCCAAAACGATTTTGTACTTTCCGGGAACAGAGCAACCGATACGGTAGTCAGAGTAACTGTTGGTCCAGTGGAAGTTGAAGACGAAGACCAAGTTACCTCTCTCGAATACAATGACTCTGTCTCCTTCATCCTTGCGGGATATGTACTGGTGCTCTGAAGTCATGAAACCATATGTCTCCTCGAGATGTTGCATTGCTCGATCAAACTCTTGTAGTCCATGGTATCTAAGATATTCTGCATCTCCCAGATCAAACCTACGTCGGCATTTATCATAACTACCATTATTCCCAGGGATGACTCTACCATCAGGAAGGTGCTGGTCAGTCCTTGGGAAGTCGATCCATTCTGGGTGTCCAAATTCGTTTCCCATGAAATTGAGGTATCCTTCTCCACCCAATCCCATCGTAATGAGACGGATCATTTTGTGTAAAGCAATACCACGGTCTACACGCGGGGTGGCCTGTCTATCAACGGCCATAAAATCATACATGTCCTATACAAGTAATAAACATAAGATTTAGTCAAAACAATTTATCTGAATACAATCAGACTTGAGAGTTCAAAGACAGTAAGATGTTAGTTATTCTGTTTGCCTGAGTCTTATCAGCAACCAAAATGGTACCTTGTCCATTAGCCAGAACGCTATCGTTTTGTCTCCAACAAGGGCTTGATCATGACTCTCCGCATAGACGACACACTTTTCTCCCCACCTCCTATTGGTAAGCGTGAAAGTTATATCACCAACCTGCCAGTCCTCGTCTCTCTTCCTAGAGAAATTACAACACACCATATCAGTTCAATATGATATAACAATGTCCCCTTTAATCTCATTGAAAAGCCAAGACGTCCTGAGGACATACTTGAGAAGCTCAATCCATTTATCTGCCACTGCCATGTGTAGACGGTAGTCAAAACCCACACCACCGTCTTTGACAGGAATGCAAAAAGCTGGCATCCCGCTAACCTGTTACGAAATCAATTGAGAGAACCGAAGAGAGGTATCAAAGACACTTCGGTATTACTAAACAAAAGCGCAAATGACTTACATCTTCGCCGACAACAATAGCCTCAGGGTATAGCCCATGAATCATATCGTTCACCAGCATTAGATAGACGACAGCGTCAACATCAGTAGAATATCCAAAATACTCATTGTAATTCCCAGTAAATTCGACCTGCCACAAACGCTAGCAGTTAGTATCCATAAAGCCATATTTTTTTGCATCCGCATATTTGTAGGATACTGATACTGTGATACATAAAGGATAGATACTATCATACATTGACATGAAGAACAAAATTAATCCTATACAAAAAATACCACCTGCAGTCCATGATGAGTGTACATCATGGAAGTCACACCATCAAATCTGAACCCATCAAACTTGTATTCTTCTAGCCACCATCTCGCGTTGGAAAGAAGATACCTAAGCACCTAAACAGACAAGGACCAAATGTAAATACCGATACAGACGTAACCACCAACATGGTGGTACACTAAAGGCTTTCCCATACTCTACGGAAAGAGACATACTTCCCAGCTTCCATAATTGAAAAGACGAGAATCCCACATCCAATGATAACCACGCGATCCAGAGTGGAAATATTGACCATCAGTGCCGTCAAACATGTTCAGGCCATCCAGTGTGTTTTTTGATGCATGGCTGGTTTTATTTAAGAAATTGATGATTATCCATGAGAAAGTCCATATCAACGGATTCCCAATAAAATGTAACTTATGTAAGCGGATTCTGGAGAAGTTCGTAAACGGGAAGCCAATACCTGTGCACAATATCCATCAGAACAACCAGACCTAGCTCATGCGCTTTGTCTATTAAAGATTTAAGGTCATCAGGTGTTCCAAAGCGGCTGCTAGGTGCAAAAAAATTTGTCACATGATACCTGCATTGCATGTAGCAAAGTCACATGCTCATTCATCAAGGAGACAAAAGGATTTACGACTTCAAAGAATCAACAAATGCCTTTTAACAAGAATGCATTGGATGATAGGTAGGTAGACAAGTTATATATGGAAAGGAAAATACCCAAAGCTGGCATAGTAAGAATGCTCTTGAATGGCCATTATCTGAACTGCATTATAGCCTAGCTTTTTTATACGGGGAAGTACATCATCTCTAAAGTTGGCATATGTATTTATCTTTGGTTCCTGCAGATCAAAGTTAACAGTGTTACCCATTATCATATTGTCAAAAGTGAAAGTCTTCTGCCATCAAGAACCTGGTGAACAAAAACAAAGAGTTCCGAGATTTCCTTATGCTTTCTTATATTGAAACTATACATTCTCTAAAGATGATTAAGCCATCAAGTAACGATGATAGTCAACTTGTTCAAAAGGACTAGTTCCCAAATTCTCTTTTGAATTCCTAGACCAAAATTTCCACTATCCTCAACAAACGACAAAGTCAATCACATATGAGAAATGTCATGTCAAATGCAGTTAAAACTTCTACCTCTTTTAGTGATATTTGACACTTAGTGATTACCATTCCAAGATAAGAGAAAGAAACATACCGTACTACTCATTCCAACATGTGATTCATATATACGCAGTGATGTGGGTCTCCTTGGACGAGGATGTTTGAACACATATTTATCCTGAAACAATGGAGTACTCTTTAGGCCCTCGGCGAGGAAGACATATATGAAACCACATAGATAATGCTGGAAGCCAGTTATGACTTAAATACTAGATATAATGTTTTTCTTGATGTCTACAACGTGAAAGAGTTCCGATCATCTCTAGAAAAATACCAAAACAAATGAGAATGTTAAATGAGTACTGGTTTGTACCTCCTTAGCAGGGTCATAATATACTCCATTGTATGGGATCTCGCCTGGTGGCTGGACAGAATACTTAATCCAAGCTGGAATGGAATCTTTAATACCAGATGGGGTATCCATGCGAATCTACCAATGCATGAAATACAATAAAATTACGATAAAGTTATAAAGCTGAAAATTTTGCATGTTTTTCCAAAAGGGTACACTATGAACATGTGTCACCTTCACGCGGGAGCCATGGGGAATTGCTGGCGAGCCATCAGCATTATTTGGCAAAAATATTTCCCACACACCAAAGTTGTTCTGCTCAATTTCAGTGATAAGACTGTCTTAGAGATCAGAATTACAGAGCAAAGTAAGTATGCCGCCAACAAGAATCATTGAAGGTTCTAGTACTAGCCTAACTATCACCTGAGATAGAAGATTAAACAATAGATCTCAAATTAGACTGTAACAGCATACCCGAGTCATTACATCAGCTTTCGCATTCCAGTTATTAAAATCTCCGATCAGTGATGCTGCCTGGAAAGGCATAATTCAGTGGTATAACTTGTTAGAAACAAAAAATCTAGATATTCAACCAGGTGCAGATAAAGAATACAAAAGACAAAACCGATGTCACAACACTGGGGCACATGAGACCCTTTGTACTGAACTATGAGCCCAGGCTGTTCATTCATAATTATGCTAAATACAACACCACTTGACCAGTTTTGAGATCTGCAACCCCAACAACTCAAAGAAAAATATTCACCACCACAATAAAACTTGGCATGTTAGCAATAGGTGTACATCACATGGTTAATCAGATTGACTGTGGGAATACATGAGTTTTACTCCATGATTTTAGATTTAGTTCTCTTCACAGGCATAAAGAGTTGTATTTGACATACACAAGCAAATTCTAAAACTCGATTGACGAAACAAAATTAACACACAATCATTAAAACATAATTGTTAGGTAAAGTATTGAGATGAAACAAACCTTAGCTCCTGGTGCCCATTCCCGGTAAGTGATACCAGTGGCGCTAATAAAGCAGTGAATTATAATTAGCAACTGCAATACTAACTATCTGTAGAGTATTTACTAACCGTGACTAGAGTGCTGAAATTGCAGTAATAAGAATTATTAAAGCTATCGGAACGGTACTTCGATATATATTTTAATGAAGTTTACCTTCTAGTGAAGCCAAATATTTCGTAACCACGAGAAAATGCCTCCAAACCACCTTCACTCTTATCGATTTCTTCACGCAATTTTCTGTACTGCCCATATCTGCAACGGCATGCTGAGTAATGAGAACTTAACAAAGAAAAGAAACACAAGTTTTTAAGCCAGGAGAAGGATGAAAATTAAAATGACATAAAATTTAGAAGTTCCACCAACAAAAATGAGGGACTTTTACTCTTTGCAAACAAGCTTAAGCTAGTTAGAATATATTGTTTACCGGTAATCAAGATGACTACGATGACTGTTCAACATAGGATCAATGTCATATATTTTCGTTCCATCTCCAGGAGGTGGAATCCTTCTCTGCTTAACTTCTTGGTCGACAGACTGTGACATCTTTGCAATATTTTCTTTATAACTTTTGCCTCCAGATGTGGAGAGTGCAGAAGTTTGATCTAGTTTCTCTGTTTCCAGGGCTTCTTCAATTTTCTGGGGGTCTACATTGTCGACGACCTAATAATAATCATGTAAGAACAGTAGAGGGAAGAAAGGGATTCTCTCTAAGCATGTTAACGCAAAAAGAAATGTAAGCGCATTTAAAAGAAGAATACCATCCTAATGAGATATTCTTCATTAACAAAACAGATAGGCTGCAAATGTTATGAAATAGAAAATTGATAGAACTTGATTTAACTTCTATTCCATTTTAATTTGTAGGAAATATCTATCTCTTCATCCAAACAATCACATGTTCACGGTTGGTTCTCATGAAAAAGGAATAAGCATGATAAGTATCTCATTCCCTTTCATTTTTTTCTCAAGATTATGAATACATTGTACCATTACACAACTTTCTCTTGTGATCATACACGCCAAATAGCAGTCAACATAGTAGTATACCATTCCAAGGTCATATGGTGTAGTTACAAAACACTGATATAAGCACAAAACCGAGAAGAGGACAACAAACCTGACTATCGTCAGAGACAGTTTCCCGAGGTTCCACTTGATCAGTGACCGATGAAGAGACATCACTCTGATGGCCACGGAGCTTCTCAGATGCAGTGGTAGCTAAGGAAGAAGAATCAGAATCATATGATGGCTTCCGAGCAAAAACCTTCCCTAATCAATCAGCACAATTCGATGCCAAAAAGAAAATAATTAGCAAAATCAAATTCACAATATAAAATAACCAGGCACCCAAAATGGAGATAAGTATCATCCCACAGAGCAATCACAACAGTTACTAAACACTTATACAATTATTCAAAGTTGTAGATTTGAATCAACAAACTGATTCACAATATAGAATACCATTGAACTGGGAAATATCTGGATGCAAAGCTGGTCCAAAGTTCCTAATATCACCAACATGTAAAATTGCTTCATTGTCAAAACCTAAGAAACATCATCATTCATCTCCAAAAATTCCTCAACTCTAATCCGTCTAATTCTACACTAAATCAACAGAATAAAAACAAAGCAAATGTTCCACGAAGCAGAATACAAAAAAAATGAAATCCACAAATTGACTCCACGAAAACCACCAATCTCGAAACCCGTGCCAGTAGAAGGAGACACACGGAGATATATGAAAACAAAAAAAAAGAGATGGATCAAGTACCAGACGAACGAGAGTTCTTCCTCAGAGAAAAGGAAACAGCGTTGCTTCTCCTGAGATCTTCATTTAAACTGGGGAGAGACGAGTTCTTAATCGATGGAAGCTGAGGGAAACGTACGCCTGAGATAGTGTAAACCATTGAAGAGGGAGAGAGAGAGAGAACTTGGGAGGAGTGAGTGAGGAGCGAAAAGCTGAAAGGAATAAAATCTAAAAATGAAGATAAATTAATTCAATTTAAAAATTTAAAAACTAGACGACAAATATAAAAGTAAATAAAAATTAATCAAATCACACGAAGCTCATTAGGGACGGAGCATAGTGTACCACGTGTATGATGTCAGATATTTTAGTGGGACCCATCAAGCGTCTCTCGTCCGTCTTCTTTAGTATCTCAAATTAACTCCAAATATATCAATCTTAAATAGGAAAATATCATTATGATTACGAAAATATAAAACATTTTATAATGTTGGACGAGTCCAAACTTTACACAACCATATCTTTCTCACGAGAGAATAAAGAATATACCAAGGATAATAATTTTGAAAATAGAAATTTATTGTAAAAATGAGCTGTTATTATTATTAACCAAACGACAAAAAAAAAAAAATGAAAGAAAAATTTACATGAATTCATACACTTTGAACACTAATCTAATAATAAAGATTTTTTCAAATCTAATTCTAATAAGGTTTCATTTCACCTTCTTTGGAAGTTGAGGAACTTGATACCATAGGCAAAGACAAAGAGAAAAACCAGGATCCAGACGACGTGGACAACGGCTACAACTGGTAAGAAGTCATGTTCGAACCCGAATCCATATTTGAGCAACGTTTTGAGACTCGTGTCTCCAACACCAGTGATGTGCACAATCGAATCTCTATCTCCTACTTGAGATGTGATAATTCCGTACAATGTCCAAGCCACAGGTGATGCCCAGTAGTACCATCTCCACCATATCGGTATTTGCTGCGTCAAATGTTGTTAATAAGTTACTTAGCTTTTAAAACACTTTTACTGAGATACATTTATTCATATGTAAGTTGCTTTGTTCGTTTACCGGTCTAGGAATGAGGAAACCGGAGAAGAGATTCCAGAGACTGAGGAAGAAGGACATGCAGATTCCGGCTATTTGATAGTTTGGTGTCAAGGCCACAAGCATCATACCGTATAGCGTGAAGTAGATGAAGCTTGTTAACATGTAGTAGTAGAACCACAAGAATTTGACTACAGTCCAGTCGTATCCGATCATCGAGTAAAGGATCAGAGTATACACTCCGGTTTGTATAATGTTGTAAATGATTTCCACTGCTACCTGCACCATTTTTAGATTTGTGTGGTCTAACCATATCTTAAGAAAAGTATCATATAACATTAAGACAATTATCAGAATGGTTTAAGTACCTGCGCAATTGCATAGGGTATGGCGGAGTACATTCCAGCGGCTTTTTCGCGGTAGAATACCGTTCGCTCAATGGCAATTGCGGGTTGAACTGTTGCAGCGTTTGTGGCACCGAGGAACAATATAGCAGCATACATGGCTCCAAAGAAATTATTCAGGTCTTGCTCTTTCTCTCTGTTTTGGTTTTTGGATGAATACGTCACATTTTGATTAGATGATAGTTTAATAATGGATGAGAGAGAAGAATGGCTTACACTTTTGTTCCTGTTTGCCAGAAAATTAGACCAAACAAGACACCAATGACTACTGTCATGAGAAACCGAATGGCATTGTACTGAGGATATCTCCAGTATGACCAAAACTGTTTCCAGAAGCAAGCTTTGGTTTGAGTAGCAAACGGTTGCGCGTACTTGGTTTGGAAGTAGAGATCATTCGTTCCCTGTGGTGGAGTACTGAGCTCTTTGATGAGTTCCTGATTTCTCCTGAGTAAAACATCAAGTTCATGTTAGAAAGACAGTGTAATATGGTTTAGTAGTAGCATTTTTCTTAAACATACCGATAAAGAGAGGAATTGGCGAATATTTGAGCAAAGTCCACGCTCATTTGTGACTCCATTGAAGGAGTAGTAACGTCAAGCATCCACGTCGCAGGATTGTATCCGTCCTTGATCTTCGGAACCCCTTCAATAGCCTGCAAGTAAGGTTCTAGATACAGTTACTTCCATGGATAAATATCACAAATTCATATGACCAAGCGATGGGAAAGAAACCAATGATTCACCTCAAAGTATTCAACGAGTTTTTGTGAGTGATGTCCTAGACTTCCAGCATATATAACTTGGCCTCCTCGTTTCATTAACAGCAGCTGCATTAAACCAAAGATGCTGGTTAATATTTTATCCTAGTTTTGGGACTTAAGTGGATTTTTTCAGAGACATACCTCATCGAAGGATTCGAAAATATCGATGCTAGGCTGGTGAATTGTACAAACTACAGTTCTCCCTGTATCAACGGTATTCCGGACAGTACGCATAACAATGGCGGCAGCTCTTGCATCAAGACCAGATGTTGGCTCGTCCATGAAGATAATTGATGGGTTAGCTACCAATTCAACTGCAATAGTAAGCCTCTTCCTCTGTTCTGTTGAAAGACCATCTACACCAGGAAGGCCGACTATAGAGTTTCTAAGGGGTTTGAGCTCCACTAACTCCATTACTTCTTCAACAAACATCTGTTCAATTTATAAAATCATGCAAGTGATTATGATATAACATTAGAATATTATGTATAGTAACACTTACCTCTCGAGTTTTGGCATCTATATCGGCGGAAAGACGAAGCCATGCTGAGTAGATGAGGGATTCATAAACGGTAACATGTGGAGAATGGATATCATTTTGTTCACAGTAACCAGTGACTCTAGCAAATGTTGCTTGGTTTTTTGGGTAACCAGATATGCTAATACTCCCTTCGATGTAGCCTCCTGTTTTCCTGCCGGCCAAGACATCCATTAAGGTTGTCTTACCCGCACCACTGACACCGACCAATGCTGTCAGTACGCCTGGCCTGAAAGCTCCACCAACGTCTCTTAGTAACTGAAGGCGGTCGCCTTCAACTCCTTGAGCCTTCATTTCCTGCAGAAGTTAAAGAAAACAATGAATGAAACTTAAGGTGCATTTGTAAAAGCGATACGCGGAATTGGTTAATAAGAGACCCAGTTACTTACTGCAGGCATATCAACGTAGTAGTTCACATGACTAAATGCAAGAGAGAGCGGTTGAAAAGGTAAAACCATTCCTCTCTTTGGCCCATGATTTGAAGTACTAGTGAGTTCCACTACAGAACCTGCAACTTCTTAGTAAAGTCAGAAATCAAAATGAAAAGATAGCTACAGAATTAAAGAGGTAAAAAAATTCACCTTCTGTTCCACGGTTACTCCCTTTCTGTTTGTTTGTACCTTCTTCCACAACTGTAGCTTTGGAGTTACCAAGAGCTACAGAAATATTTTTCAAGATCTTGTCAACTAAAAAATGATTCTTGTTCAAAGTTATGAAAATAGCCCGAGTGTTAAAAATAAGAGCACTTACGGTTCAAATACATCAAGGCTATTATGTAAAAGAGATTGAACAACAAAGAAAACCCAAGTAGCGCCCCAATACAGATCCAAAACCAATATGGCTCTGTAAAGAAGCCTCGGCTCTTCAGCAAGACTTCTCCAACTGTTTTCGCGTTGATGCGGGTGTCATTGTTTGGCTGCATCATGTAACATAACAGATTTTGCATCACAATTGGCAAATAGAAGTCAACCAGATAAGGACTTGGTGAAATCTTACGCTGCCCCATCGCTCATCCAGAAATTCATTCATAACTAATGCAGTCTGTCCATACATCATAGGGGATATATAATAGGCCCAAGTCATCCACGACGGTATGTCATCTGTGAAGAGAAGTATAAAATATGTTTCACTTAACAATCTCATAGATATCAAGAGGTATTTGATTCTATAGTTCAAACAGATTTTGTATGTTCTATGATAAGATATGTGAATGTGATCTTTGAGGACTTCTACAGTATCCACTCCACTGTTTTACTATTAGGTATAAGCTTTGTATAGTTTCTTTTTTTGCATTAAAAGGGATCATTTGCTTACCTTTAGCGATAATGAAGCCTCCAAGAACAAATACGACTAGCAATGCCAAGGTCCCGCCCGAGTTGGCGACTACTTCTGTTCTTCCAAGGGCTCCAAGGAATCTAAACAAAGAAAGGGCCATCTGATTCACACAGAAGTATGCCAGCAACTGCCGGAAGAACCTAATGACAGGAGTTTGGTTAGTTCAAGGGAATGACAACAGAAGAAAAATAAAAAAAGGTTCCTTAGTGGTCTTCATGAGCACTAGAAGCTAGCAAATATACCTGGCAGCAGAAGGAGCAAAACCAATAGTGTAGTATGTAAGAGCGATCCATATTACTGATTCAATAAGAGATAATGGAATCTTCAGAAGAAAAGCTGGTAAGGCGAAAGCCCATGGAGGATAGAACAAGAAGTCCCTCTGCTTGTAGAAAACCGGGAGCCTCATCACTGTGAATGCTAGTTCAGCCATTCCATTAAACATTAGATTGATCAAACTGAAAAAGAGAGCACCATAAAACTTTTGACCATCTTGCACCGTGCCAACATGCATTTCTGTCCTAAAATAGACCGTCATGGCAATCAAAGACATGATGGTTATCTGGACAGTCTTGAACACATACACAAAAGAGTTGCGTTTCATAAGCAGCCATTCTCTATCAAAGCATGCCTTGAACAGCTCCTTGTTTGATATACCATATTTTTGTGTCACTAGTGCAGCAGGATGGGTTTTAGTTTTGTCATAGGGAACCCTGAATTCTGAAGCAAGTTGTTGCCCAGTGTGAAAAGAATTGAAGCCGCTTGAAAAGTCACTTTCGGACACATAGCTGTAAGGTTGTTCTCTCCTGTTCCAATACTGTTCTTGGTCCTTCTTAGACGTAACTTCTTGCAGAAAGTCTGCAACACCTTTCCTTTCAGGACATTGGAAACCCATGTACGCAAAGAACTCAAGAACGTTGTCTCGGGGCCCCTGGTAGACAATTTGGCCCTCTGAGAGCAGTATAATGTCGTCGAAAAGCTCAAATGTCTCAGGCGCAGGTTGTAGAAGCGAAATAACCACCGTGACATCCGCGATATGAACTAACTGCCTCATGAACTTGCAGATTTGAAATGTTGTGGAACTATCCAACCCTGTTGATATTTCATCCATGAAAAGAGCTTTGGCCGGTCCAACCAACATCTCTCCTGCTCAGTTTAGACACGAGTCATCAGAGTTTAAGAAAACATTTGCACTGTTACTGTAATGATTAATGAAAACATGGCAATATCAAAGTAAACATATGTTACTCACAGGTTTTACCTGTTGTTAGACGCTTCCGCTGTCCACCAGAAATACCTCGCCTCATCACATCTCCAGCAAGTATGTCAGCACAGATGTCCAGACCAAGTATCTGCCAAGTGCCATTAACCAAGGATAAGCCCAGATATTGTTTGTTAGAGAAAGACGGAAGCACAAAAGCTGTACCTTAAGAACGTAGTCTGTAACCAAACTAGTTTCTTGCCCTGATATCGCAATGGATTTCATGAATGCATCAATCTCAGGGTCTGGCTTTATTCCCGCTTCTCTCTCCCTCCTTGAGAGCTCAGTCAGCAGCTGGTACCGAGTCCCAACACCTAGACATCGCCCCGAAAAATCCAATGTCTCTCTCACGGTCATCTCTCCGAAGTGAAGGTCATGCTGACTAATGTAGGCACACGTCTTCTGAGGAACAAACTCACGAAACTCGTGGCCGCAGTAAGTTATCCTCCCAGACATCTGTTTGTCATAGACCTGGAAATGTTATCTCAACCAGTAGCTTTTACAGGCACATAAATATATATAACAAACCTGGAGGGTGTCATCAAGCTTTCCAGCCAAAGCTTGTAACAAAGTTGTTTTCCCTGAACTTGGTGGACCAAGTAATAAGGTCATCCTGACAAATATTACTCACATATATTATCCTTCCATCTAAAGGTATCTGAGATATAATATAGCAATAACCATTGTTACATTTACATTAATTACCTTGATGGTTTGATAATGCCACTGATATCTTTAAGTATCTGTATCTTCCTCTTCTTAGATGGAAGGAGGTGGAATAATCCAAGAATGCTCTAATAATCAACAACAACAACATGTGAAAATTACCCCAGTCCTCAGCTTCATGCAATTTTGACATTCACACACATAAAGCTTTGACATTGTAAAAGATATCTAATTTGGACCAACAATACGACATCCCAAAAAAGGGTAAAATATTAATGCCAAGACGCAAAAAGCCGTAAAGTTAGGTTTCTTTAATTTCTGAAACTTTTTAGATCTCATTTTCCCAACTACATCGAATAGGACAAAGTTACCACACAAAAAGAAAAAAAGAAAAAAAGAAAAAAATCTGAACCTCGATAGTATTCAAAGTGACGTTGAAGAGAGTCGGAAGAGCTCTGCTTGCACTACGCACATCTCCTACCACTGAAATATTCTCATACCTTACTTCAATCTTTGGAACTTCAATTCCTACTCTGTTTTCGCCAAATAAAAAAAAACAAATCTGTGAGACGACAAAATTGAAGAAAAAAAATAAGAGACAAAAGTATTTGTTTTTGTCTGAAAATAAAATGAACCAACCTATCAGTTCTTTCTCTCAATCTCCGGAGAAACTTGTCGTTATCTTCTTCAACGAATTTCAAAATCATTTGCATAAGATGTTTCTTCTCTTTAGGTGCAAGATTCGTGAGGTCAACTTCTTCAAGTCCAATCTTACCGTTGACCGTCGTCTGCGGCAACATACCTTTCCTTAACCGATCGTACGTCGGTAATCTCTCAAGCGCCGCCCACCGGAGCTCCACGTCATCTTCTTCTCTTCTTTCGCTCCGACCAAACACGTCGTCCGTTGGTGGAGCGAACACCTCTCTGAAGCTTTTTGAAGCTAAACTCCGGTGACTTGTGGAGGCTAAACTCCCTCTCCCACTCATTGTTCGGACAAGATCTTCGTCTCGTCCTAGCATCTTTAACGAGTTGTCCGGTTAGAGTTACGGGGAAAGAGGCCGATTATGGAAGTGGAGATTTGAATCTCAGGTCGATTCGTTTCCGGCCTCCATTTTAAGAGGAGAGAAGAGAGAGAGAGAGAAACCTTTTTGTAGGTGAGAAGAAAGAAGAAGAGGCGGGGTTAAAGTTCCGAGTACCTATGTTTGTTTTTAATATATACTGTACTTATATACACTTTTTCTTTGTCTTTTTTCTTTTGTCTAATAATAAATTCAGCATTTTAAATTAAAACATTTTTTTGTGATCTTCTTATTACACTGGTGACAATAGAGGTGTTTAATAAAAGTGGAAGAGTTGAATTGATTTAATGAAAGCGTTGAATATGGTGTTGAATAAGGTATTAAATCTATTTGGATTAATTTTAGTTTAAAAAATTGTTGAATAAGAAAAAATTAAATCATTATAACCATATGTTGTGTAATTATTGGCTGCTAAATTTTTGATATTTTTTTATCTTATGCTGATCTTTTTAAAACTAATTATTTTATAATAAATTAATTAAATCTATTTTATTTTTTTATAAGAAAATTAATTATTTTATACATAGTTTTGTTTAAATTGATTTGGACGTATAAAAACGTTATTTTACTTTAAGTTGTCTCTAATTGATTTGGACTTATATAGCTTAAACAAATGAATCACAATAGTAACATTTTTACCACCCAAATTTTACTAATTTTTTTTAACTATCCAAAATTTCAACAATTATCAAATTTAAAATATATCCAAAGGTAGTGTAAGATATTTAATTTATATCAAACAAAACTATTTTAGAGTGTAGAAAATGAGTTAATGTTAATTATGTTAAAAAGAAAATATGATACGTGTTGACAAAAAAAAAAAACAAGAAGAGAATATAATATGAAATGTTAAAAAGGTAAAAAATAATGTGCTGAATTAAAAAAAAAAAATCATTGTGGATAGTTTAGCAGCAATGTATTCTATTTTTGCAGACATATTACATCTCATTATTTCGTTGAGTTGCAATTTTACTAACTATATAGTGATGATTTACATTATTTCAATTGATCTTTTAGGTAAGAGCATCTCCATGGTAAGTTTCTTAATTTGGGTATCTAAGTAATATTATAATAATATATTTAATTTGATTAAATTAAATAATTAAATAATAAAACTAAAACAAATCTGAACCAGTCAATAATTGACATATCATCAAAAATATCTAAACTTTTGTTTGGAGAGTTTCTTGTTTGAGAAAATCTTGTTATCTATGAAATTCTTTAAGAAACTCTCGATGAAGTTGGCCTAATGGTCTAATCTAAAAAAACTAGTATACGGATTGAACGTGTGTCAGTTCATAGTGATGTAATTGCCTGTGTCATAAATGGAATTAATAAAATGGGGAAAAGACTTAAGATTAAAATCTTTTTTTTTAGGAAAATAAAAATTAGTTGGGAAAAAAGATTCGATCAAAGTCGTTGCCCACGACATGGGATTATTGTTGGGCATTTTTAAAACCTCACTGAAACTACCGCAATTTAATACTACACAATGAAGATTTTACTGATAGAGCTTATTGCTAACACACAACAACAAAGATTTAACGTATAAACAATGATGGTACATGATGACAAAAAACAACAAACGATGATGGTACATTTAAAAGTAGTAAAATATAGTAGTACGAGACAGGGTATGACATTTTAATTTTTTTTTTTTTGTTCACGATATGACAATTTAATTAAGAATAGATTAAGATAAGTATTTGATTAAAATAAATATATTTTCAAAATTTTAAACCATTAGTAAAATTTATAATTATTTAAGTTATTCAAGAGATATTGTAAAATAAAACAGATATTACTTCCTCATTACCATCTTCAAAATGATGAGGATACAACGTCAACAGTCAGAGCCGTAATATACGATCTCAATGATCATTTTTTTTTCTTATTTGTTTTCTTAGGAGTTAGCAACAACACAAATGATTGCGAACTTTTAAATTTAGTTATAGTCAAAGTCAACAACACAAAACATGACCTCAAATGGTCGACCATGCATTCTCAGGTTTGAGGAGATAGCCTTGCAATATCGCACGTTGAGCTTCTGACTTTGAAGGTTGCTTTGATTGATCATCAAGTTTGACCCGGATTATGAAAGTTCAAATCAAATGTCGTTGATAAAACAATTTAGATATTACAATAGTGAAATATAAATACTTCATGGCAAACAAATATAATAGAAATAGGTTCCCAAAATTAGTTAGATTTCGGTTTAAAATTTTCCTAATTGTGTATCATATTTTGGCTATGAAATTTTTTCCAATTAAAGATAATATAATATTTTTTATCAACAAAAAAAAAAAAGATTAAAAAAATAAGATACTCACAATGTTGAGTAATAAGAGGACATATGTGATTGGACACTCCTAGGAACTATGCAATCACAAATATATACAGATCGGTATAATGTGATTTCAAATACAATGCACTACGCTGGGACAAAGCATATCTTTGGAGATTTCAAACTTTGAAGGAAATCCATATATAATATTCGATAGTGTTGAATTTTTTTTTTGTGTGCAATTATTTGGAACGATTATTACTTTTTGCTATTGAAGTTAGAATTTCACACAAAAACTATACTTATAGAAAATGAAATTAATGTTCACATGGACTAACTCTAACAGTAGAAACCCATATATACAGTGGTAGTTGAAAAATTGAATGCGAATTTTAACAGAAATAAATTGTAAGACAATTGTTAGATAACCAATGTACGTGACTACACATGTTTGGATGAGAAGATCGAACGGTCAGAAATAAACAGAAGAGATACAGCAACCCACGAAGTAAGGGATTTTCCCCACATGACAAAGGTCTTCAATTTGGCTGTTCCCCATGCATTCCATTAATACAATAATGATGCCACAATCATTAATAATACTAATCAAATTCTATTTTTTTTACGATTTAGAGAGTTCCCAAAATGTTTAATTATTTGTTTAATACTAGATTACAATTTTGCAGAAGAGCAGCCATGTGCTCAACAGATTGGCTCTTTTCATTTTCTTACATGTGTTCAAGTTTTACACAACTCATCGAACATGTTTTGGATAATTCACAACCTGAACAAGAAAAGGTTTAAATGTATACTTATATCAACAAGATTTGGTTCTTTTTCCCAGATGGTGAAAAATGTTAATAAAATGTATACTTACAATCCATTGTTATGGAATTAATCAACCCATTTATTACTTTATCTCGTTTAATCTAAAACAAAGCATGCACACGTAATGTATGGCGTCGCCTATGACGTTTTTCTATTCTTTTTTATAAGACCAATTTTTTTTAAAAATCCTGAAAAGACGACTTTAAAAAAAAAGCATCTTATGAAAATCAACACAAAATTTAAATAGTCAACTCCCGGGATCGTTTAATATATAGTATATAATAGCCTAAAAATTAACAGATGTAGTGACCAATTTCTTTAATGATTTTTATAACCAGCATTTTAGTCTAATTTCTCACCATCTACTTGAATGGGAGCATCAATGTAAAGTTGTGGTGCAAATCTACTTTTTAAAAAATAGTCTTTATCATACACGTTTTAGGTGCGGTCAACAACATTCATTACAGAATTTACAGGATGGTCAAGTTGCATACAGTTTAATCTACAACTACACCGAAAGACTATTTGAATTCTAAACCGGACTTGTATTTTAAATTCGAAACAAAAAATCTTTCAGGCTACATCAATAAAATCAAAACCAACTAAAACACACAGCATAAAGTGTAGAGTGGTACTCAAAGTCTTTGTTTGAGAAGCGTTTTAGTGAGGTTTTGGCCATTCCATAACATAACCAGCGTCTCTCTATGCACAGGAGCCAAGACTCTTCCCAGCGCGCATCTCTTAGACTTGCATCTACTGATCTTTACTATGCTTAGGAAGCGACCTCCTTCTTTCTCCTGCCACTCCAATAAATATCGACGATTATGACCAATACTATCTTAATCTTGCCATGTGAATATTTGTTTAGATCTAAAGCTTCAAAGACGGTATTTCATATGGTGTTCTCTAGCTACTGATTAAACTTTCATAGGTGTTCTCTGTTATTACTTACCTCTGGGACATCGAAGCCGCCTTCCTTTGTATCACACATGTCCAGAGATACCAGCCGAAGCATTGGAAGCTGCTCATTAATGAGATTAATTAAGAAAACAAATCTCCTGACAAAAAAAAAGGTATGGAGAGTGCCCGAAATTTACCTTCAAAGTAGCATCAAGAAGGAAGCTTTTCTGTATTCCAGAGCCCTTGAAAAAGAAAAAGAAAACAGGAATATGGAAACCGTTGATAAAGCTTGACACATCAAAGACATTTTAGCTCAGGGTGATGTGACATGGTACTAAAAAGAGTGGATATATAAAAGAGAACTTACGTTGTGGCGAAGCAAAAGGTCTTCGAGAGCAATGCAACCATAGAGAGAAGTGATACCATTCTCTGTTATACTTCCACATTCCTACCACCCAAACATGGGTAATGTAGTTATAAAAGCGAGTTACTGTTCTTCTAAAAGTTTCCGGTTGCTACATCATAATACTTTAAGATGAAAGACAATCTTGCGGATTACTAATAGATACTACAACTAATAAGCTTAAGGGTCCAAACAAACCTCTAGATGAAGAGAAATCATTCCCGGCCATCCAGCTGAGATGATAGGTTGACAATCTGAGAGAACAAAATCAAAACAAGAGGTGAACAAAATTAAGAAATAGCACATGATTATGAGGTTAGATGATTTGGTTCCCTCAAAAAATATAGTTTGTACCTGAATTTAAGTGTAAACATCCTACTAATGAAAGTTCGGTCAAGTTCGGACAGCTTTGTGTGAGAACAAATAAATTATCATTGGTCATCCAACGAGTTACCCTCTCAAGCCTTAGTTTTCTCAGGTTTGGCATAGAGAACTTGAAACTTTGAATGGATATGTCACCGAAACAATAGGACAAAGCTAACTCTTGCAGGTGCTTCAATGATGTCAGGATACTTGTCAAGGCAGAATCAGATATTTCCTGTCAACCCAAAAATTAGTTAAAAATGGGAAAAGATCAGGACTCACTATCTTTCAGTAACACTCTTCGAAATTCAAAGAATCAGAACTACCTGAAAATAGAGGACGACAGACTCTAGCACAGGACAAGCTGAAGGAAGAAGCTTTAAAGCATCTTCACCTAAGGAAGCACCCAAACCCACACTTATAGCTCGTAGGAACGAAGCTGCAGGTCTCAAAGACTCAAGAGAGAAATAAGTAAACCCCCAACCAATCTCAAGCTCCTCCAATCCACTTCCCTTGCTTAAACATTTAAACACCTCTTGAGCAGAAAACAACAGAGAGGAATAGTCAGTTCTATCGTCAACCTGTACTTGATTTTTACACCCTTTGGCTTTGAGGCTTTTTAAATTAGGATTTCTGCTAATTACACGAGCAAGAGCCATCCGAGATATCTGCAAAAAATTCCAAGCATTAGAGGGGCTGACGCATTATGGATTACTGAATCAGAGCATCACTTGAATGCGGCTATGTCCTGTGGAAAGTAAGATAAGCCATACTAACGAATGAATGACTGACCGTGGTATTTGAAATATCAAGTGCTTCCAAGGAAGAGCCGGGGAATTCACATAGCACACTGTCTGAAACTTTTGTATCCCTTAAGCAAAGACTTTTTATCTTCGCTGTCTGACTTATCAAGTTTAGAAGCGATGTCTCACGAATTCCTGTAAATGTAACACTAAATTTATGTTAGAGGCCATGTTCGTTTACATTAAAGAGAGACTGAAATGGAAAAAAATTACGCACCTTCGCATTTACTCATGTGCAGCATCTGAAGCTTGGATGCTAATGAATTTGAATCCATATGCTCATTGGTCATAGAAATACTAGCGCATAGTGCCAAAATCGAATGCTCCGAAAAAGAGGTATAGCAGACTATGAGAGAGCATAAATATTTACACCTCTGTATAATATTTGCTATACATGCATCTGAGAGTAGTGCACACCCTTTTATGTTCAGGTAACTTAACGAATCACATAGTCTAGAGATGCTCTGTAGATCCATATCTGTTGCAATGCAAAATTGAGACATCAGCTACGAACACATACAGTTAGCTACCTTAAAGTTTATTAGAAGCAACAATAAAAATAGTTGGGATCTGGACTGTCAAAGTGGAGCATATTTGAATTTGCTGATTGATACGGTAGATCAAACTATTGGGAGTATAAAAAAGTAGCCAAAAACAAACAAAAAGACTAACCACATATGTCACTTCTACCCTCCAGCGTTAGTCTTGTGATATTGGAGAGCGAACAATGACCTTGGCCAGAGTAAAACAACGATGCTTGAACCGGTATTATAGGAGCGATATCAACTGTTAAATCAACTTCAGTGAGCTGGCGAAAATTCTGGAGAAGTTCAAGCATTGTGGACACCTTGATGTTTAAGAGATAAGCAGCTCTCAGTTTTCTTAATGATGGGAATGACTTAGAGAAGCACTTGATCACAAATTTATAGTTAAGCCTCTGACACTTGGAAATATCAATCTCTTTCACCGATTCGAAAGACAAAATTGGTAAAGTTCTATAAGATAAATGCTCTCGATTTCTTTCATCGTCTTCAGGGTTCGTTAGGAAACTTTTCAAACTCTTTCTCCACCTGAGATTTGCGAAATACGAGTTAGGAAGTACTGACAGTAGCAGACTGGCTTC
Source organism: Crucihimalaya himalaica (assembly GCA_004349715.1). Classification (NCBI taxonomy): domain Eukaryota; kingdom Viridiplantae; phylum Streptophyta; class Magnoliopsida; order Brassicales; family Brassicaceae; genus Crucihimalaya; species Crucihimalaya himalaica. The sequence goes on along the minus strand of SMJT01000004.1, from coordinate 718,585 downwards.
ATTTAACTGCAGGCATCCTGAGAGGTCCAATATCTGATTGAGGGAACAAAGGCATAATTAGAAAGGACGACATAAAGCTTTCAAGGACTAAGCTATTCATCAAAATAAATCAAAGACATCCAATGTCTAAATAAATGAACACGTAGGACAGAACTTGGATTTATGTGTCCTCGTAATGAAAAAGTTGGATAGTTTAGATAAGCTTTTCATTATAACACAGTTCATAAGGGAACTTTATAAGATGCCCAACACAAATACTAATCCTAGCAAAACGTGAAATACAATTCCTGATAATCAGCTCAAATCAAGTAAGAAAATTCATACAAGGGTAGATACCTCAGTGTATTCAGTCAGGCGAACTCTAGGATCAGCAGGAGGGCCATCTGTTAGACTATCAACTAAGTATGTGGATGGCATTTTTATTAGTTTAATCACCAATTCAATGCTTTGATCAACAAAATTGGAGAAACCATGAGACTTGCTTCTTCCTGAAATATGGAAACAAACTGAACTAAATGAATTTCTGCTATATCCCCAAGTTGGAGATATATCACACACATCTGTCATAACATTACCTGCAGTAAACCACAATGGTAAGAGACTAAAACGGACCTGCAAGAAAATTTACCAGCAAACAAGTAAACCTAAAGTGAGAACCAAAGTTCCATAGAGCAAAATAAAAAAACTCCAAAGAGAAATTATTTGTATTCCAATTTAAAAAAATTCCCATTCAAGGTGGATTATTAACAGCACATCAGCTACACCACTTTTAACCTTTTTCATGTAGGTTAGGTAGGGGACACTGGCTTTAGATAAGTGTCATTCTTTTTTTTTCTCGGTGTGGAATATGATCCATTTGACCGCAAAAAAAAAGGATAGGGTGAACATGCGATTCGACACTGGACATCCGCATCATATAGTTAACAAAATATGGATAGTTTTATTTTGTATTGTATTGTTAAATTCATCTCTGCATAGGTGACATACCTGTTCCATCAAGTTGATTGTGGTATCTTGCCTACTCTCCGAAAAGCCAGACATTCTTCTGTTGGCATCAAGCCAAACAAGAAGTGCATCAGCAAGATGCATCTCACTGTCAGAGTTTAGTCAAAGGTGAGAATTTTAGGTTTGTTTGCACTGATAAGATAGACAATGGGCACAAACATACCTGTGTACAGTCAAGTGAGGATGTTTAATGCAACAGATCAACAACTCATATGGAACACTTCCAAAATACTTATCAGATTTTACCAACATCTGCAGAAGACGTACAGATCCGTTATTAGCTACCAAGACTAGCAAATTGGAGGAAGTTAGATGTCATCATTTTCTATCATACATCCAACATATTATTGAAAGGAGTACACGAGCGTACCCAACAGCTACTAGGAAGGATAGATGGGAAGAGTGAGTGGTACATACGAAATTCTTAGCAAGATAGGCCGCACAGAGATCTGGCACAAATTCTCCAGCTGTAAGTATCATCACCAAAAGAATCATGATTTAGAAAATTTAATTAATTTAACAACTAAAAGAGATTTCTCGCAAGATTCATACCATGCTCGAGACCAAAACTCCACATCTGAATAAGGTCAGACAAATCTAATTTAGGTGATGCAGGCTCATTCGATGATGCCAACACTGAAAGCCAGCTTTTGCAACTAGAGAGAAGCCTCTCAACCCCAAAATAGAGTGCAGCCTATATTTCGCCATTCAGTGTTCGATAATTAGCATGTTACAAGAGAAAAAAGATCAACAAGAACAGATGATTGATACAAACAAAAAAAAGCTAACCTCAAATAGAGGTAAGAAACTAGTGGATGTAATATCAATGGCGTAACCATACAAACACATCAGAAGATTCAAGAATGTCTCTAGGTTCCATTCGACAGAAATATGTTCGAGGCCTGATTCGCTGTTACAAAATCCAATTTCAATAATCTATCATCCCTTTGATTGAAAACTAATACATACACCAAAATACAATCAAGTAGACACATATACCTGAAGCTACCGCTTAGAAGGCCATGGAAATACGAGGATTCCTGAATGAGTCTACATATAAAACGTTACATTACTACTAAACAAAACCTAACGAATACAAATCGAGGTTGGGGACGAGAAGAATATGACACTTGCCTAGTTCGATGAGCTCGAACTTTTACACATCCGTAAGCGAGTATCTCTGACAAATCCCAAGATACAATTTCAGAAGCTGAGATCGAAATCACTTTACTAGGAGAAGAAGATGCGTCTTGTTGAAGACATGGATCCTTCACAACGAGGATTACGAATTCATCGAGTGAGCTTAGTGCCATACTTTTCTGCAACAAAGGATAATCAACAAATCAAACTCAAACTCCTCTGCTTTTAATTACCGGAATAAACCGGTTCATCCTCAACTAAACCGGAACCAAATTAGTGGTTCAATGAATGCAACTCCGAACAAAAGAAGAGACCTTACGATACGATCGATCTGCAAATAAATTTGACTACAGAAGAAGAAGTCTACTTGAATCGAATTCAAACGTTGATCCGTGAGATTTCGTCATCATCGGCTCAAAATGCATCACTGGGTTCAAGCTTCTTCTTCCGATTTCAGCGGAACTCCTCCACAGCCGCGGAGGTGAAATTCTCTGTTCTTTATACTACGGCGCTCGATTTGAAATCAGCTGATTTTGTTGGTGTTTTTATCAGTGGACATACAGCTGTCAATGTCGGAAAATCAATGGTGGTGGTGTTTGGTGGTCTCGTCGATAAGAAATTTCTCAATGACATAATTGTTTATGATATTGGTATTATCATCACGCTCTGATTATTTGGTTCGATATTGGTCTATTGTCAAGGAAGATGTTTTTTATGAGTTACTGTGTTTGGATTACTTTGCTTGTGATGAGCAGTGTTTCTCGTAATTGATCGAGTGTTAGCTTGGTTAGGGTGTTGCTTCATCAAAGATGTTCTTTTATCACTTAGACTTTCCGAAAATATAGAAAGCTGAAAACTTCACATGAGATTACCGTATTAGGTGTTGAAGATGAATCATACTGTCTTACCAGTTTTGCTTGTTTTGTTTACTACTTCATAATTTGAGTTTCTTCTTTCTCATTCTACTTGTTTTGAATATCAGTGAAAGTGGTTTCTTTATGGTTTTTGAGTGTAGGTAGTTACACTTATATTAGTGTATGGTTTCCCATTAGCGTCGTTGATCATGTCAAAATTGGTTGTCGTATGATTGTTTGTTCTTTATCCTGTCGACTAGAGAACAAATTGTGGTTTGAGCCAGAATGTACCGGCAGCGAGTCTGAAGGACAAGTGGGTCCTACACCACGTGCATTTCATGTTGCCATCACAATTGATTGCCATATGTTCATCTTTGGGGGACGTTCTGGTGGCAAGAGGTACACACTGGCATATGTTTTAGTTATAGCGGCTTTACATTCTATTTTTTACTAGCCTTAAATAGCTTGTTTCTATAAATCAAATTCAGGTTGGGCGACTTTTGGGTTCTAGATACAGGTATGTTTGTAATGTCGTGTGAGACCTGCCTGGGAATTTTTAATACTCTGATCTGACACTTCTAGACGGCTGCTAATTTTTGCTGCAGATATATGGCAGTGGTCTGAGCTGACTAGCTTTGGCGACTTACCTACACCTCGTGATTTTGCTGCTGCTGCTGCTATTGGGAACCAAAAAATTGTTTTGTAAGTATCAAACTTTAGACATCATCATTAGGTATATTTTTTAATCTTGCTGCCTGCATAGCTAAACCTAAGATCGTTGACAGGTGTGGCGGCTGGGATGGCAAAAAGTGGCTGTCAGATGTATATGTTATGGATACAAGTAAATCTTAATTTCTCTCTTCTAGTTTCAGTTTTGCAAAAAACTGTTTTATTTGCTGATAAGCTTACTTTTTTTATCTCCATTAGTGTCCCTTGAATGGATGGAGCTGTCGGTTTCGGGGTCGTTGCCACCTCCTAGATGTGGTCATACGGCCACCATGGTTGAAAAACGATTACTTGTTTTCGGTGGCCGAGGTAGACTACACCAAAACTTTGTAGATTCTTTCTTTTGGCTTCTGTTTTCACCTTGATTCCATTCCCTAAATATGTTGAGATGTTTGGTATATTCTGTACAAAGACAATATTGTTACTCAAGTATTCCCCCCCCCCCCCCCCCCCCCCCCCCCCCCCCCCCCCCCCCCCCCCCCCCCCCCCCTTATTTTACTGAACACCGAAACTGATAAGTGTGATTGCTTAAGAAGCAGTCCTGAATAAAAAAAGCCAAATTTTAATTTGCTATCCCGCCTTTCATTCAAATAAAAATGTTAAGGATGCTGATGTGTTTGATTTCCCCATCGCTGACAATTATCAACTTCATTTTTTAATGAAGTTTCCTGACTGGGTGTATTGATGGTATATGTATTGTAGAAACTCTCTTCCAATCCTGAGGGATAGGTCATGATCACAGTTTGTTTGGCTTTAATAACAACAAAACTGAAAATATGGTGTGTAATATGGTTATCTTTGGCAGGAGGTGGTGGCCCAATCATGGGTGATTTGTGGGCTTTGAAGGGTCTGATTGATGAAGGTTCATCCTTATTTTCTTAAAAGTGCATTGAATCTAGTAGGTTACCTCTTAGTTTTTCTTATTTTCTGTTTATTAATCATAATGTGGTTTACCTTTGCTGTGGAAGAAAGAGCGTGAAACACCTGGATGGACCCAACTCAAGCTTCCTGGTCAAGCACCATCATCTCGATGTGGTCATACAGTTACATCTGGAGGGCATTACGTATGTCTTTTCAGCTTTGCTCCTTGTTATCTATGTCTGTAATTAAGATGCTATTCATTTGTTTTTGCTTTCGGGATGGATGGGTTCATGTGACCTACATCACTCACAACATTAATTTCGTTTATGCAGCTTCTGTTATTTGGGGGACATGGAACTGGTGGATGGCTGAGTCGATATGATGTCTATTATAATGACACTATAATTTTGGACAGAGGTAGATTTTAGCTCACTCGTCCCACTAGATCGCTCAAGAATCACGTAAAATTCTCAAGCAACCTAAAATCCAAAATCCACATAAATTTTTGTACAATAGTACAATCTAATGAGATGATTAACTGTGATGTCGTTTATCATATTTCTTTTGTGCAGTTTTTATATGCTTTGTTATTGTTTCTACTATATCTTTATTTTCACATTCCAGTAACTGCTCAGTGGAAGCGCTTACCAATAAGCAATGAGCCTCCTCCTCCTCGAGCTTACCATACCATGACTGGTATTGGGGCTCGTCATCTTTTAATTGGTGGTTTTGATGGAAAATTGACCTTTGGTGATCTCTGGTGGTTGGTGCCTGAAGGTATTTTATTTTTATTTGTACTGATGTTTTACCTCCAAAAACTTCCCAACTTAGTTATCATTCTGTGTACGCGCATCGTTGGTATTATCTTTGGATAGATTTTATATATTGAAAGTCTTTAATATCGCTAGACGAGTCAATCATGGTGTTGGTCATAAATTGTAGGCAATTAGCTCCATTTCAATTTCTAGCATGCTCTTTATCTTTATTTAAGTTTGTTTTGGAAGTTATGAAGTTTTATACATCTGATTAAATTTTAGTGAACTATTTAGCCATCTGAAAATGATCTTATTGTGTTTAATGAAAAAAAGTGTATGTGAAACTTTCGATAAGGACCTAACTTAAAGTTTCTCCATTTTCAGCATGACCTCACCCTATTCTTTTTGGCTTTTCTCAGATGATCCGATAGCCAAGAGGTCTTCTGTACCTCAACTTAGAAATCCTCCTGAAATTAAGGAGTCAGAGAAAGAGTTGGACAAGGTAATTGGAGGACCTACATATCATCTTATGTGTTTTAAACCAATGTAGTCAAATTAGCTTTTCAACTTGTTTAAACAAATGGGAGTCTGGTCATGGCAGGAAAGGGGACAAGATGGATCCAGTATTTTTGAACTGCAAAAGAAAATGGGAATATCTGTTTCATCAGGGTTGCGCCTTCAAGTTCTCGAGGAGTCAGAAGATCAAGAATTCGTTGAATTAGGAACAAGATTAATCGAGGGAGATGTAGTTGATGATCAGGCCTCCAAAATTCAGGTGATCTTTCCTCTCTCTATTTCATGGTGTATGGTTGTCCTATCCTGTACTAAAATGCTTCACAATGAAAAGATGGCAGCTCAAGCACTTCGTCAGCATTGGAAAGAGTCCACTCCAATAAGTTTACAACTAAAGGAGCTTGGTTCCTTACTTCGAGATTATCAGCGACTGGTTACCCGAATGTACACGTGAGTTCTTTCTTACCCATGCCAATTATTTTGGACTCAGTTCTTGTTTACCCAGACTATCTTTGTATGTCGATTCAGATGGTTGTTCCCCTGGAATCGCCACATGGTAGTCAAATAATTTAGATAAATCCTGAGAGAGTTTAGGACTGACATATAAAATTGACATGGATATCGTCGTTCTTTCTTGAATATGCCCTTGAGACTTGTTAATCCGATGAAATTATCGAAACTGATTCATTTCTCAAGGTTGTGAAATCCTCAGAAGAAAGATTATTTTAAGAGTATTGTTTTGTACCCTTTCCTTCACACATGTTTGTTTCCATTGTTGTGACGGGTGTGTCTCAGAGCACAGAGCAGCTTAACATCTGCTGATTTTGGCCTCCCTGGAATGAAGATCTTTACGTTTTATCACATCAAAAGTTCTTCCGAGGTAGTACCGCATGATTTCCTCCTGTTATTAGCTCTCTTGAACATTTGACACCTATCAAACAATTTGTTGCATCATTGTAATGATCCTTGTACGCATTTCACCCTGGATTCCGTGGCTCTGAGCTAAATGCTCTATTTCTTAAGTTGATTTGAAAACTTGTAATTTACCTTTCCAAGTTTTCTTAGTTTTCATATATGCTGCAGCCGGAATACCCAATATGCAAGAAACCCATAAGAAATAGATTTTATATGCATAATAGCCTAACAGCATTTGAGGATATGCATTACTCTGTCTCTTCCTTATTTATCCGTCTACAACTTTTATGCATCATTTATTTCCACACACGTTCTGACACTTCTAATTTCCATTGCTATCCCAGTTGCGCATTGATGACATCGCGAAGTTGCTGGAAGAATACAAAACACTTCTAATCTGATCAAGGAGCTCCGCCATGAAACTCACAAGGAACCACAACAAATTTTAAGTATGAGTTTCTGAAACCCCTGAGGCAAACTCTTTTTCCATTACATTCGTTTACACGTTTTCTCACTTTAAGAGAGGAATTTAAATCCATATATGATTGCAAAACCTCAAACAGGTTTCCATGTGAAAGGTAGAATCCATTATCGCAAGGACCCAACAGTCTTGTTGATCTCTTCCAGCTTTTTTACCCTTACTCTTTCACTTTCAGTCAGTAGCTACCAAGAAGATCACCGAGATTGCGATCAGTATCACAACAGCAACCCAAAAAGCTAAAAATCTTAGAGAATCAGATCTGTTATAGGGTACGATCGATTTACCTCCATTAAGATTGAAACAAGGTGAGCTTTCTCTTTGTTCTTTTCATCGAAAGCCTCCAGTATCTCTTTGTATTCTTTCTCCTGGCATTTATTTATCATCTGGTATGACTTTTGATGGACATAAAAGATTTGTAGAGGTAAAAAAAAAGCATGATTGCTAATAAGGACTTATATGAAACCTTCTTTTGGCAGCTCTGAGACAAAGATTTGATTTCTCGATTTGCCATCTCGATTTTCTTTCTTACCATCCCCACTTCCTTCCTCATTGGATCTCCCATGATTTCTAGCCCCTTTGAGACAATGTTGGTGTTTTTTAATACGGATATATGTTTTCATAGATAGTTGAGTAGCGTTCATATGAATTATTGAAGAGTATGTTTATGGTTGGTGTTAATAGCTTAGTTTGAAGAGTTTCGTTCCTATTGATGTTAATAGCTTGTTGGACTTACTTCCAATGTCTGGGTCAAGCTTCTTGTGGCCTCCTCTGCAAACCCAAGTCGCTGTTGAATCTTGTCCTTAACCGCCATCTTCTTCCTCTCAATCTCTTCTTCTTGGGCTTGAAACTTTCGCCAAATCTCTTCTTCTTGGTTCTCGTCCATTGGTAGCTTACTTTTGTTCGAAGTTGTAGCTCCTGAGTTGTTGATATTCATGTTCTTTTTTGTTCCTGTCGGTTTCTCTTGTTTCCTCCAAACACTTCAACTCTATTTATCTACTTGCCGAGTCTGCTTTCTTTCTTTTTTTTGGGCTTTTGCTTTTGCTTCAACCTTCTTAAAGGAGATTGCTTAAGAGTAAAGAAAAAGGTTTTTTCTCTAAATTCCTTAAAGAATAATAGGCACTTGGTTAAGGACATTAAATGATGGGATTGTTCTATATTCACCAACTTGGGTGGGTTTTCATAACTTTGAACCAATTGCACAATATTCATCCAAAAGTTGGACAGACTTCTTTATTACTCACTAAGCCAAATTGCATACAACCTGTATGTTCATGTTGGTTAATGTTATTGCTGCCAACTTATTCCTGAGCCATGCCAATTGCGCACAACCTCTTATATTTAGTGTTGATTCGAATTTGTCTGTTTCATACGAGAAACTTGAGTGAATGAAGGAAAACATTGTTTCCAAATCATCTCATACTGATTACGATTTCAATTCAGGTTGTGGATCAATCTGGTCAACCAATAAAATAAAGAGAGGGAAAACTTAAACCTAATAGAAATAGATAATAGCTTAACCAGAAAAGTTTCCTGTCTGCTTAGAGACCTTATTGTCTTTCCTATCATCTTCTAAAACAACTCGAACTCGAGATGATCTCCGATGGCTTTACATTCAAGAAACCTATTATTTCCCTCAGGAGAAGTCTCCTCCGTTGCACCATTGTCATAGATATCTGGCAGCTCAGGTGGTATGGCGCATCGGATGAGAGCCCAATTCAATCCTTCAAAGAAGGGATGTCTTTTGATCTCTGCAGCTCCTTTCTCTGACCCGAGACGACTCTCTGGATCCTTCACCAGCAGCCTTCTGATCAACTCCTTTGCCTGGAAGCTCACGAGCGGGCTATCAGGAAACTTGAGGTTCTGGTATACAACATTGGACAGTGTCTCCTCATTGTCGTAACCTTTGAAAGGTGTCTTCCCGTACAAAAGCTCATAGAGAAGGACCCCGAATGTCCACCAGTCTACTGCAGCACCATGTCCTTCTCCTTTAATGATCTCCGGGGCCAAGTACTCGTGTGTTCCCACAAACGAATTTGATCTTGCTTCGGTTGGTTCAGCCACAAGCTGAGGCAATGACCTGAACTGCTGGGTCAAAACATCAGGCCTTTTCGATTTTCTTGGTTTTGAGTTTCTAGCTTGGGTTGATAAGAGCCTAGGGCTGAAACATGGGACCCGACATGATGGTTCAATGCATAAAGGTTGTATGCAATTGGATGTGTTGTATGGACCCGACATCCTTGCAGGATCTTTATCAGGTGGAGAAGTTGATCTGAGAAGAGTCGGGTTCACCACACATCTGAGTGAGAGGTCAAAATCTGTAAGCATGATGTGACCATCTTCTCGGACGAGAATGTTCTCTGGTTTCAAATCTCGGTATATAACACCAAGCATGTGTAAGTACTCCAGCGCAAGGAGGATTTCTGCTACATAGAACCTGTGAACAATATCATCAGTTTCGCTGTATCTTACCTCTGAATTTGCTAACCAGAGAAAGACTGAGCATTACAAATTCATAAGAACAATATGTAATGTAATATTACCTAGCTGCGGGTTCGGAGAAACACCTGCTGAGCTGTTTCTGCCTCAGGACATGAAGATCACCACCAGGACAATACTCCATCACCAGACACGATAAATTATCTGAAGTAAATTGCGCATACAAGGTAGGCAGAAAAGGATGGTCCAACATTTTAAGGATTGCCCGTTCTGCCTGTGCCCTTGGTGTCTTTTTCCTTCGGGCCAAGAACTCGTTGTCCATAACCTTTATGGCAAACAGGCAGTTTGTACCAACCAGCTCAGCAAGATAGACTGTTCCGATATCTCCACAACCAAGCTTTTTCAAAAGGTTAAAATGTCGGAGTCCTAAAGAGCCACACTGCAACTTAACATGTTTAATTGCTTCCCATCTCACATCCATAGACATGTGAGGTTTATTGCCACAGCTAAACCTGCTCAGATTGCTCTCCTCACTCATGCTTGTGCTGCTGCTATAATCCCCTAGGCTATTCTTTGAGCTCAACGAGAATTCAAACTTTTCGCTGGAAGTTGGATTCTCTCTTATCTGTTCATCCGCATCACCTTTTCCACTGTAATTGCTTGAAGAGACTTCTTGTTTCATGACAATGACAGCTTCACTGCTATCACTAACCTCACAAGAATTGGAGGAATCCTTGTTGGCCTCTTTATTACACTTCACAAAGTGAATGAGACGCGGGCTTGCAAGTGATTCTTGATCTGCTTCTATACTGACAGTTTTTGAGAAAGTGCTCAAATCGTTTGAGCAGTTCATAGTACTATTAGTATTTGTGGGCGGGAGGTTTTCAGTGCTGGTGCTCTTTAACGCACAGTGGCATTTCTGGCACAGAAGTTGACTTGCAATAGGCTCTAAGGATGAATCAACTTTCTCGACCATTTTTGTAGCAGAAGCTACAGCGATTTTTAACTTCCTTTTAAGCAAAATCTTCCTTTTCGGCCGCGATTTGGGATGAGGGATGTTTTTCGCTACCTTGCTTACCAATTTTCTGTTTTCGGTTCCTGAACAAGGTGCATTATCCAACTTTTCTTTTAGCTCTGAGATCAAAACTGTTGGCTCATTTTTCAGTCTAGTTGATGAGACAATGCTCTTGTTTAGCTCTTCAGCATCAACTTTGCTGCCAGAACAAGAAGGTAGCGAGGTAACATGTTTGTCTATTTCTACCAAACTATGTTCAATGACAACATGAGGAGGATATTTAGCATTTCCTTCTATCTGTAACTCATAATCTCCACTACCAGAACTAAGAGAAGATCCAGATTCGTTGGAGTCATGCAGTAACGAAGTTTCCAACATTTGACATCCCACTGTCTTTAATACTGATCTGTTTCCATTTACAGGGAGAAGGATCTCAGCCTGAGATGGTTCAGAAATAGAGTTAGAAGGCTCCGTCTCAAGGACATCAAACCGCTGAGGTACACTCTGGGAGGAGCTGGGTATATCGTCTACCGGCGTCAAAGTTATTTCAACCAAGCTTTTACCCTTGTCCACAGGAAGCCTAGACCTGCCAGCAGATTCATTCAAAACTTGTCTATAAAGACTCGTTATCCTGTCTGCTTCAGAAACCCTTGGAGATGCAGCTGCAGATTTTGATAACCGTTTCTGGGCAGCCATTTCTGATGCCTTCGAGATGCAAAGATCTCTCAGAGCCTGCTTCAGCGATATTGAATCAGAAGGGCCAACTCTTGGTGATCGAGGCGTTCCCATAGGAAAGGGCTTTTTCATAGCGCCTTTTTTTGAAGGGCTTGTGCTCCTGCTCGTACCAGCACTTGCGCTTGTCTCAAGATGATGGAAAGAAGAGCCCATCAGTCTTCTGGGTGATGGTTTTATAGTTATAGACTGAAAAAGCTGATCAATATCATATTCCATAGAACCTTGGTACCCTGACTTTAGTGCAGGACGCTGCTCCATATCTTTACTTGATCCCAAAGGTGGCATACAATATCTGCTAGAATGTTTGGCCAACCTCACCATATCCTTCTCCTCAACAATTTCACAAGCACCCGCAAACGATCCCATCGCAATGACTTACTTTACAACAGTGGACAGCTACTCTTGCTGATATCATTCCGGGACTTCAGAAACAAGTAGTGAGAAACTAAACCGTTGCTACTCAAATCATGACTTTGTTTTGAAAAGACCGTGAGAGACTCATCTTTCTTGGTTTATCCTAAAGATTCCAGTACTTCCAGTACAACACCCTACAACAATCACAAGAACAAACCTTATGGCTTCTTTTAAATAAATCACAGAGCAATATTTCGAAGGAAGAGCAGAGTCTCTAGAGTAAAGGGAAGAAAAGAGGAAGATGAAATGATCAACAAAGTAAGGAGCTTTAAGAAGTTAGGAAAACAACAGATTTAAAAAGGATATGAACAGTGAAAAGTCATTATAGTTATAGGCTCAAATGATGAACCCTACACAAGTACAGATAGATACTTTAGACTTTAATTAACAAAAAGAACACATTTTTGTAGGGAAACCCAAACTTAAAATAGAAAGAAATTCATCAAAACCACAAGCCAGGTTCAAGTCACTTCAGCTAATGAAAACGTAACTAAAAAACTAACCAAACCCAACAAGAGATGAACACATTCAAACCCCATTAAATGTGAAATCAAAGCAACAAGACTTTAAGCACTCTCGATCCCAGATCTCATGTGAAACTAACATAAACAAAATGCTAAGAACACTAGCTTTAGTGAAGATCCAACTTAAAAAATCATATCGAAGATGTCAGTCAACTCATCAAGAGATTTATAAGTGATTCACATCAAATCCAAAATGAGTGAAAGCTCAATCCCACCGGTCACTGGACATTGCACAAGCTCAGTGCCCAGAAACAATAGATGCAAAAAATTAAACCCAAAAAAAAAAAATCAAAGCCCCCTGAAGATGGTCCCCAAATCTCATAAAAAGCAACAAAGATCGAAAAATGCAGAAGGAGAGTACAGATACAAAGGCGTACCCAATAACATTAGGAGGCAAAATAGGTTCTAGAGTGTGGTTTCAGAGCTCATAGAGACTCCCAAAAGAACCCTAAAGCCTAAAGGCCAGAGGTTGAAGAGAATCCACAGAGATAGAGATAGAGAGAGAGAGTGAAAAAAAATTGGAAAATATTCATTAAATTTGTCGGGGATTTTGGTGTTTAGTGTTGGGTGTGTGACTGTGTGATGATAAAATTGAAATGTGAAGTGTAGGTAGGCCCCTAAGCATATGTTTGCGGGTCTCTTGTAAATTACGTCCAAATTCATCGTTTCTTTTTTTTTTCTTCGTCTTCATTACATTTCACATCAGTCACTTTTTTCGTATAACTAATATTTTTTCTATTACCCAATATATTGATCTATGGTCTTCATTGAGGTACAAAAAATATCTATCATAAGGTACGAAATAATGGCATGTGGCAAAATGCGAATCTTGTCTTTAAGTGATTGTGTCTGTTACACAAAAAAGGCCTAAAGGATCGTTATTTAAGCCCAGCCCAAAAAGAATAACGAAAAAAAATGGAACAAGAACAAAGAGACCAAGGTTTAATATGTTGCAGAAGTTCTAAATGTTAGTTATTTAGATCTAGAACAAGAAAGGTTCATCATGTATACATCATATTTTTCTTATCAGATGACACTAAAGAATGAGTTGTTTAATGAGCTAAATGAAGAAATAACACAGATTCATCAGTGAAATGATTGGAAGTATATATAAAGATCTTGAAGAAAGACTAGTTTGTGGCGATTATAGTCCATAGAACAAGAAGACAAAAGAAGCCACAACCCTTTAACATACGCTTCAAATGATGGCTTAAACAAAAAAAAGCAATAGAAGAAGGAACCTAAAACATGGAAATCATTCCAAAAGCAGCAATTGTCTTCCATTGAATCAAGGAGAAGCTCCTCCGTTTGCAAGCTTTGCCGAGAAAATAAGTTTCTTGATATTCAATTGCAGCTCCTCAACAATCAATGCCTTCCATTCATCAATTAACTCTTTTCTTCTCTCAACTCTAACTTTTTCCAAATTCTGAAGCAGCAATTTTTGTTGATATCTACCCATATTTTGAAAGAATGTATCGGCCTCAAGTACCTCCTGCAAAACACCCACCTCATCCACACCATCTTCCTCACTCTTCTCTTTCTCACCTTTTTTACCTAAATTTTGAAACGATCTCCCCGACTCAAGTGTCTCCTCTTGAACATACAACTCTTCCTCACTCTTCTCTTTATCACAGTTATCAATCTCTATACTCACCCGTTCTTGCTCAGCACAAGGCACATCCTTATTCTCTTGCTCTACACAAGGCACATCTTCGTCCTCTTGCTCTACACAAGGCACGTCCTTATTCTCTTGCCCCTGACAAGGCACATCTTTATTCAAAACAAGAAAACAAGATCAGTAAGCATTAGTAATACAAAAAATTTTACATCATGTTTTTAAAATGGTAATAAGGAGATTGGTAGAAAGAGAAGGAACACACTCACCTTGGCTTGGTCCATATCCTCATTAGTTTTTTCATGATTGGCCCATATGATCATTGACAATTTGAAGATTTCATCATCATCAGTATCAGTAAAAGAAAGTTCTTTCCCAGCGTTAGATCTAGCATGATTATATGTAAACTTTCTCTTCAAGTTCTTGACCTTACAGATGAGCTGCTTTTTCGAAAACTTTGCTTCTACAGAACCTTTGACATAATGGTAAAAGGCATCCCAGTCAGATCTGTAGCTCAATTCGGTTTCATTTTCATAGTCCACAATGCCCTTTTCCACCACACAAACAAAATAGTAGAAATTAAAATAAAGAAGAATATAATAAACTAGACAACCTGAGTAGAGAATTTTACTAACTAACCCCGAGAATGACAAGCTCATCGTTTTTAGACCAGTTCATCTTTGAAGCAGAGGAAGGTACCATTGTTGTCGTCGTCTTAAGTTGCTTTCTCTTCCTGAGCATGCCCTCGACGTCATTGTCACGGTTCCTCGTGAGGGAGTCATCCGAGTTGGAGTCGCTGTAATTACCAAGTCTCTTCGTAGCAACCATTTGATCGGTGATCAAAGATCAAAACGTTGGTGAAGTTGTAGAAATCTGAGAAAACTAAAAAACATAGTTTTTTACTCAAACTGAGAATTGAGTCTCTCGATCTAATTTATAAACTCAGAGACGAAGCAAAGCACACTCCTTTTTTATTGTTTGGCGACGACTGATAGTTGATATTTTCCAGGCGGCGTAGGAACTAGGAAGTTCGACAGTCCAACACGTTAAATGACTCAAAAACCCTTTCTCCATTCATAAATCACAAGAAAACCCTTGAAAATTCATTTTTTTTTACATTGTGCCGTGCCCTTTTTCAGGTTTCAAAATGCACAAAGGAAGAGTCTTGAGGTCTCATTTACACTTTCATAAGGCTCAAGAACTAGAAGTTGTTGCCTTTTGCTCTGGACCTCTGGTCTTTGATTACTTGGCTAAGATGTGCTTAGGTTTTAGTAACCTTTGACAACAAAAATGGTTTTTTTTTTTTTTTTGCCTCTCTTATTAACCTCAAAGATTACATAGTTTCTGGAAACCTTTATAGTTCAAAAATAGTATAATTATAACTACAATGCTAAGATATATTCATCTTTTTATTATACACATTCACACAAGGAGTGTGGACAACTATACAAAAAGCTGGAGGATCAGAGAGAGTCTTGGTTAAAGAGGGTATAACCTGAAATGAGGGAACTGAAAGCAAAGGCAAGGAAGGCCAAGAAGGACATAGCAATCGAGGCACTCGCCATCTCAGTAAAATCGTCTTTTCCCCAGTTTGAAACCCAATCATCAACGCGAGTGACTGCTGCTGTTGAGGCAGACATAAGCAGATATGCAAGTACCTGATAGCACATCACAAAAAGCAACTAGGCTTCTTCAGAACACAAACCTTTCGTATTCATAATTCGATCTGCGTTTACGTATGCTTTTGAAATGTTTTGCGGTAGACTTTAAGAGAGGTTGCGATTTTTGAAAAAATAACCTTTAGAGATTTCAATTATGTAATGAAGGGAGTAGTTTGGTCCAACAAGTATGGCAGTCACTTTCACCTTGTTTTCTTTAACTCTAAGATAAATCCTTTTCCACATATGCTATATGCTAACAAAGCATTCAGAATGAAAGTTGATGAGTGTAACAATATCGGACTTTGACCACATTGTTTTTCTTTGACTCACAGGAGACAAGGTAATACCAGATAAAGGTGCAAGTCAACTTATCAGGAATTATCTATAACCAAGTCTTCTCATCACCAAAATGCAACTAAGTTGATCATACAAGAACCAAAGTAACAAAGGAACTAGTACCATAGAGAGTACAAGATAAGGCGAGATAGTAAGTTAAGGACTTGCCTGATCTATGATGAACTCAAACAGAGGTCGAAGGTGGTGGCTGATCAAGTGCTTCTCTTTGACAAGATGGTACGCTAAGTCACATGCTTGAAAACTAGAATATATAAAAGCAACCACGTTCACAGAAAGACAAAACCTGTCACAGATATCAGAAGGTAACACATGGACATCAGTATAGTCTCAAAATCGAAGCATCATAAACTGACTTCACATGTTGGACAAAAACAGCAAAATTGAAATTGCAAATGAATTCTTACAATCCAACAGATGAAAATCGATGATAAAAAGGAAGAAAGTTACTGCCTTTAAGGGCTTCACCAAGTTCAACCAAAACATAGACGTGGACCACGAAAGCGTTGAAGACAATTCACATTTACTAAAGGAATACAAGTTGCTTATCATAACCCAACACTGGTGATTCAGCTTGAAACATTTCAACCCCCTAAAACCCTAAACTAAACCCTGAACCTAGATTCAAGAAACATCATCATCTAACAAGAAGAAGCACAAACACAACAAATCATACCTGTACTCCTTGTAACGATCGAAAGAATCACCACTCCAACCTTGGGTTTTATCAGCAGCCATGATTGAGAACGAAATCAAAGTCAGCACAACCTCACTTAACCGAAACCCTAAAGCTGAAAACTTTACGACCTCCTCTTTCCTAGACCTTCTCAGAATAGCCAAAACAGCTCCAGATCGTTGCCCACTACTTCTTCCAGAACCAACCCTCGCACTCTTCCTCGTCGTCACCATAGGAGGAACCACTTCTTTAACAGAGCGATTGTGATTATGAACCACCACAAGCGGAGATGGAGTTTCCTCAATCTTCAAATGATTCTTGTTTCTCCTACTCTCGGGTTTACATTTCTCATCTTCCTTCTCCGATTCACTGGAGTGATCAAGAGAATGTGGCGGCGATGGAGACGAAGAGAAGTGAGTAGTGGAGTTATCGAAGGTCACTATAGCCATTGACGTATCAGGCGGAGGTGGAGATTGCTCCGTGGAAATTGAAGATGGTGACATCGATGGTATCGTCTTCGCTGGAGATCTCGTCGGAAAAATCAAAACTTTGAAAGCGAATTTGAGGATTTAACAACGCAGAATCGAATTTAGGAAAAAGCGTGAAATTGAAGCGAAAAAGAACAAAAGTGCAGCCATGATGAGGAAGAATCAAACAAAGAAGACTTTGGAAGATTCTTTGTATAATTGCCCCTTGTAGGTTTAGACTTTTTCGTTTACTACCCAATATTTTCCAACTTTACAAACCCATATTGTTTTTGGTAGTATGCTGCTTCTGTAGTTTTGATTTTTAAAATTCTGCCCCTAAAGTTTTGATTTGTTCATTTTGACTCTAGCTAATAAATGGCTTGGTCGGAATTTGATTGTTATGGATTCAATGAAGCTTCATTGATTTATACCCAAGGGATACTATATCGTTATAGAAAACCTTTGATGGTTAACTTTACTAGTTGAAATGATGCAGACATTTCATTAATCTCATACATAATATTATAATGATAATTATTGGATATTGATCCATTTACTTTAGAACTTTGAATGAGGTATAAGAATAGAAAATACAGAACGCCATCCTTGTTCAGTGATATGAACATTGTCCCAAAAGAAGAATGATTTTGGATCTTTGCAAAGACTGTACAACTTTTCACCATCCATGCCTACATCTCCACAAGAGTTGCCTCTTTTTGTTGCACAACATGCCTTTAATGGATCAGGAAATGTAGAAACTCCTGCCCAAATTAAACATTCGTATACAATCTTTTTATAACATATATTTTTAGCTATTAAACTAAATTAACATATGTTTTAAATCTTGGATCAAAGTTATGTTTGGTTAGAGTATCCTCATGTTTGATCACTACAATGCTACTCTATCATCCATGCATAACTAGTATGTTTTTGTAAGAAATCTTGGATCATAGTTGTAACTTGTGTTTGGATTTATTCTGATTCGAGTTGCAAACTAAAAAAACTAACGTACCTTGAACTCCTTTGTTCTTGAAAATGGTCACAAAAGCATTGTAGAGATCAAACATGAGGAAACTTTTATCATTATTGTTAATCTTCTCATCGTTTAGTTTTATCAGCCCTTCACGGAGAAGACTGTTGTGAAGGTACGTCGCGTTGTCGTTGGTGTCACATGAGCCTTTAGGAGTGGCAAGCAACGGAAAACATTTCTGCGGCGTAGACAAAGCCACCAACACCTTTCTCACTCCCAAATCCTTAATTCGCTTCACATCCAACAAAATCTGTTTTACAACTCTCCTTATGAGTGCTGGACGACCCTGCCACATTTTATATTTGCAAAAGATATGGAAAAAAAAAATTTAATAATCATAACCATCATCATCAAGTTATCCTAAAAAAAATATAAGTTAAAACCAGGTTTTATATATGTTTAACAAAATTAGGAAAATAAAAAGTATATGGATCAAAATGGTCATCCAATAGTCCATTATAGTTAATACTCAACCAATTTGAATAGAGAGACTCTTAGAAAAATAGTCAACAGATTACACGAAAATAGTCTATATATATCTAAAATTAACAAAATCGTTTAAAGTTAAATATTAAATCCTAATAACTAAGCTAAAGCTCAGCTTAGAATTCGAGATCATAAATCGCCACTCTAAAGAATAAATTATAATCCCCAAAATGGTGTATTATTTAATCTTTCGTAAAGTTAACCCATTTTTTTTTTTTAACTTTAGACTTTTTCATAATGGTTGTTTAAATAAATGGTAGACCGATCAAATTCTATTTGTTATGACAACCTTAATCGAAAAAGAAACGATATTATACCTGTTCAGTACCGTTGCGTGTGTTGTAAGTTATGTAGTCATTGCCGACAATACTGAAAAAAGCGACGGAGGAGTTGAGATCGGCAGGTGAATAAACTTTTCTCCGGATGAGTTGTTCAAAGGAATCGATCTGCACACTTGCGTTAGGGACTAATTTGAATATTGTCTCAAACACGCCTGCTCCACCGTATGCGAAATTCATTCCTTTTTTTACCACTCTTCTCGGTCGTCCGTATCTGCCCCATTTGTACGCAATCGGCGTTCTAAGTCCAACATACTTGGCTACATTTTATAATTTATATGAGTCAAACTAAATTATTATTGGTATATGTTTTTGTATTCAAATGAAATATAATATCTTGAACTTAATTTGTGCGAGGGAAAACGTTAAAGTAAATAATCATGTGTGGTAAATATTTAAAAACTAACTATAATGAACTCTTGATTACAAATATAGTATGAAATAAAACAAAATTTATCTTGACTTCCGTTTTAGTATGCAATAATGTACAGCTAAGACAAATCTATCGAATATAGATGTAAGAGTTATCGCAGATATATATATCTACTGAGTTTGCAACCTGTTTACAATATTATACATAACATACCTAATATTTTGTTTGATAATCTGTCACAATAATCTATGAATCATGCATCATATCACCACAATCACAGGTGTAAAATATTTTCTTGTTAATGTGTACTTTGGTGTGTGATTTTTATTGGCAAAAAAATAACTTCATACCGAGATAATCAGTGGAGACATGACCATTGGTGAACCGCCCAGCAGGCCTTCCCGGGAAAGTGATTCCGTAAGGAAACCTCCACGAGGCCGCGGTCATAACAGGTGCGTTTCCGGTGTCTGCGTACGAGTCTCCGAACACAAACAACGCTTTAGGTTTGAAACCAAAAATGCCACTTTCTTGTGGCTGCTCGCTAGATGGAGAAATTGATCCTTTTACCTTTCTATAATCTATAACAATTTAAGAAAAATACAATTGAATTGCTGATAATTAATATATGATACATATAGATTAAGCAGATCAAGAAGAAGAAAATAAAAGCTATATATACATACCTGATAGAAGAATCAGACACAAGAAAAGAAACCATGGAGTGAGTTTAGTTATGCTCATGATGGTCTGAATTTTTTGTTTATACATTCAAAAGGTATGGAACTGCTTAAATGTATATATAGGCGAGGAGAATGGAGAGCGTGCGTGTGAGTCTTAGATTTTTATTCTGGCGTACGGTTAATAATTTAGCAGTTTCCATTAAATTAATTGTGTTTCTCTAAGACACGTATTTTGTTTCTCCAGTTTCAGGTTTTAGATATCTTTCCCTAATTTTTATAGTTTCTTGCCAGTTTAGACGAAGATTTTTTCCTAAACACAAATTTTAAAGTTTGGTAGGTTGGACCGTAGCTGTATAATTTTTGTTGTAAGATTTTTACTGTAGTTGTGTTGGCTCCAACTGTAAGTTTATTTACGGGAGCTTGACGTAAGAAGTACACCTATCCACATTATGACCAACGCAGATCCACGAAGCATCCACGTACCTTCGGTGTTGTGGAATCAACATCAGAATCGGTTACCATCACCTTCAACGCTTCCGCCATCGATTTGAGCCTTTGAAATCCGTGAATCTTGCTTAGGTGAAATCCGAAGTTTGCATTAAAACTATTTTAATATTCAAGTCTTATTGATAAAATTAGTTAATTATCATGGATACAAATTTGAAATCTATCAATTTTAGAATATTACAATATATTAAAATAAGTTAGTTTTCGATGTTAGGTTTGAAATTTTAAAACTGATAAAGTTAGTATCAGCATTTTTAGTATACCGCATGCCTACAGGTATTGGATATAGGTTTTTAGTATCCTGCCTCTGTAGTTTTGTTTTTAATTAATACTAGGGAACTACCCCGCATCATATGCGAGGGAAAAAATAGTAACAAATGATGATATTTTTGTTTTTGATGGTAGTAAACGTGATATCTCACATTTTCAATTTTATTTTATTGCTAACTATTCATCCGTAATTGAAAAAATATTAAAAAAATCTTAACAATTGATTATTGATTCAAATTCTTGCGTATTATGTTTAGTTTTAATATAACAAATGAATGTTCAAAATTTTTTATATATGGTATAATCCTTATTGACTATTTTTATATGTTATTATCTTGACATTTTTAAATCTATTATAAATGTAAAATAACGACAACTATACATTACAATTATCTCAAACCAATAGTTAACACTTCATAAAAATTTCAATATATCTTAATTTGTTCATTATATCATATATATATATATATAAGTCTTGGTAAGGCATTAGATAATTTTTTAAAAACATTATATCAAAATCTTATATTTTCCGTAATTTTTTTTTTTGAAGAAATATAAATTTTTAATTTCTTTAATTTTCTAATCCTTATATAATTATCTTAAAATAAAGTCAAAATATTTTAAAAATCAATATATCTATGATATAAACTATATATGAACCAAGGAAAATAAAATTTTATGCTATTAACAAATTTCGTGATTTTTTAATAGTAATTAAACTTGTATACGAATATTTTTTTTAAAGTATTTTTTTAAATCTAAATGACAATTTTTAGTCAAATAAATTTATTAAGAATAGAGTGGTAATGAACCACAATAAAGTTTGCTAAACTTATCTAAGTGCCTTCAGTAACTCTTTTAGAGTAACGACCAATGAGTACCTCATCTATTAGAGCATCAATTTTTTTTTTATCATGAAATAGAAAAAAAAACGAAAACATATCAATTATTGCATAATTCTAAAAATTAAAATCTAAACCTCAAATTTTATCTTAAAAAAATAAATATAAATAAGAATAGACATGTTCATCTATAAGGATGAGGTGAAAAAACTTTTTAAACATATTTGATATTTTGATATTTTGAATTTCCTGAAAATTTTGACTCATATGGTCACTGATGAACAAAAGAATTCAGTTCCGATTCCCCAACAATATGTATATTTTGATGAATCATTTATGATAACATTAAAATGTAATTTAGACAAAATAATTGAATTATATATGATAACATTAAAATGTAATTTAGACAGAAATTTTTTTTTATGATAATTTTTTTATGATTTTTTTATTGTTTAATGCAAATGGCAAAATATTTAAATAGATGGATTCATTAAGGACATAATATGGAAAAATAGTAGCGGAATATAACATTTTTGTTTCTAAAAAGTTGTATTGTTTAATAAAATTTATATAGAGCTGAATATTAACTTAATTTAGATTTAGATTAATTTGATCTATTTAAAGAATCTTTCATATATATCGTAACATTATTTGAAAATAAAATAAAAATTTAAGAAAACATTTTTAAGAGTTAATATACATATATAACTTCTATATCATATAAGTTTTTTAATAAAATTTAAAATAACAAAAATAAACAAATTTTATCTCCACAAAATTATAAGAAAACTTAGTTTTCTTCCATATATATCGTAACATTATTTTAAAATAAAATCAAAATTTAAGAAAACATTTTTAAGAGTTAAAATACATATAACCTCTATATCATATAAGTTTTTTAATAAAATTTAAAATAACAAAAATAAACAAACTTTATCTCCACAAAGTTATAAGAAAACTTAGTTTTCTTTTGTTTTTTTAGAGTAATTTAACTTTTTTGATTTTTAAAATATTTTAAATAGTATTTGTTCTCTTAATTTAAGTATTTTTAAAATATTTTTTCTTAAAACCAAATGGTAAAAAATAATTAAAACTATCCAAATAGATTTTTAATAATTTTTTATTTTTAATTAGTGATTTCATTTATAAAAAAGTTCTTGAATTTTCAAAAAAAATATTTTTAATTATTTTTATTATTATATTCTAATTTTTTATTTATATTTCTTTATACTAAATTAAATTTTATTTGGATAAATATATTTTTTAAATCTTAATAGTAAAAAATTTAGATATGTAGATTTATTAAGGGTAGACTGGTAATCAACTATTCTGAGGATGTGAGCGTTCTGTAATTTTCTTTTAATATATAAGATTCTGCGCTAAAGTTTTGATTTGTTTATTTTGAGACTAGCTAATAAATGGCCTGGTCGGAATTTGATTGTTATGGGTTTAATGTAACTTTATTGATTTATATGCAAGCTATATATATATCGTTATAGAAAACCTTTGATGGTTTACTAGTTGGAATAATACAGACATTTCATTAATATCATAATGATAATTGTTGGATATTGATCTATGTACTTTAGAACTTTGAATCAGGCAAAAGAATAGAAAATACAGAACGCCATCCTTGGTCAGTGATATGAACATTGTCCCAAAAGAAGAATGATTTTGGATCTTTGCAAAGACTGTACAACTTTTCACCATCCATGCCAACATCCCCACAAGCGGTGCCTCGCTTTGTTGCACAACATGACTTCAATGGTTCAGGAAATGTCGAAACTCCTGCCCAAATTAAACATTCGTATACAATCTTTTTATAACATATATATTTTGTGTTTAATCTATCGAACTAAATTAATATATGTTTTTATAAAAAAATTTGGATCATAGTTGTAACTTGTATTTGGATTGATTCTGATTCGAGTTGCAAACTAAAAAACTAACGTACCTGGAACTCCTTTGTTCTTAAATATGGTCACAAAAGCATTGTACAGATCAAAGATGAGGAAACTTTTATCATTATTGTTAATGTTCTCGTCGTTTAGTTTTATCAGCCCTTCACGGAGAAGACTGTTGTGAAGGTACGTCGAGGTGTCGTTGGTGTCACATGAGCCTTTAAGAGTGGCAAGCAACGGCAAACATTTCTGCGGCGTCGATAAAGCCACCAATACCTTTCTCACTCCCAAATCCTTAATTCGCTTCACATCCAACAAAATCTTTTTCACAACTCTCCTTATGAGTGCTGGACGACCCTGCCACATTTTATATTTGCAAAAGATATCGAAAAAGTTAATTTTCTATAATCACAACCATCATCATACATTATTCGAATTCATCATCATCTATCCTATAAGTTAAAACCGGCTTCTATATAATTAGTATGGATCAAAATGGTCATCCAATAGTCCATTATAGTTAATATTTAACAAATTTGAAAATCAACAAAATAGTTCAAAGTTAAAGTTAAATATTAAATCCTAATAACTAAATTCTAAGCTCCAAAAGCTCAACTTAGAATTCGAGATTCTAAATCATAACTCTAAAAATTAAACTCTAAATTCTTAAATGGTGTATTATTTAATTTTCCGAGAAATTAACCTTTTTTATAATTTTTATTTTTTTAAAAATATTTGGATATTTGGAACTAAATCGAACATAACCAAAATTTTAAAATATCGGAATGAGTACTAAATTTCTTTATCCGAAAACTAAATGGGCCGCGTAGGATTGACCGATCTATTTCTATATGTTTTGACAACCCTAATCGAAAAAAAATAAACGATTTG
The DNA here is from genome assembly GCA_004349715.1 of Crucihimalaya himalaica. Lineage (NCBI taxonomy): Eukaryota > Viridiplantae > Streptophyta > Magnoliopsida > Brassicales > Brassicaceae > Crucihimalaya > Crucihimalaya himalaica. The sequence goes on along the minus strand of SMJT01000004.1, from coordinate 694,120 downwards.
ACACCTGTTCAGTACCGTTGCGTCTGTTGTAAGTAAGGTAGTCATTGCCGACTATACTGAAAAAAGCTACGGAGGAGTTGAGATCGGCCGGTGAATAAAATTTTCTACTGATGAGTTTTTCAAAGGAATCGATCTGCACACTTGCGTTAGGGATTAATTTGTACATTGTCTCAAACACGCCGGCTCCACCAAATGCGAAATTCATTCCTTCTTGGACTACTCGTCTCGGTCGTCCAAATATACTGTATCTGCCCCATTTGTATGCAATCGGCGTTCTAAGTCCAACATACTTCGCTACATATCAGTCAAACTAAAACAATTATTGATATAAGCATATGCTTTTGTACGCAAATGAATAATAATATGTTTGAGTTCATATATATATATGAATACAATGTAGATTAAAACATATCTACCCAGAGCTAATGATTTTGCAACCGGTTTACATTAAAATTAAGATATCTTGAATTTTGTGCGAGAGAAAACGTTAAAGTAAATAATCATGTGGTAAATATCTAAAAACAAACTATAATTAATGAACTCTTCATTATTAGGATTATAGTAGTATATGAAATAAAACAATATTTATCGAATTCCGTTTTATTATATATGCAATGCAAAGTACAGCCAAGACAGATCTATCGAATATAGATGTAATAGTTTTGCAACCTGTTTGCAATATTATACATGCATACCTAATATTATGTTTGATAATCTGTCACAATAATTTATGAATCGTGCATCATATCACCACAATCACAGGTGTAAAGTTCTAGTATTTTCTTGTTCATGTGTACTTTAATTTGGTATGTGATTTTTATTGGCAAAAAATAACTTCGTACCGAGATAATCAGTGGAGACATGACCATCGGTGAATCGCCCGGCAGGCCTTCCCGGGAAAGTGATTCCGTAGGGAAACCTCCACGAGGGAGAGATCATAATAGGTGTGTTTCCGGTGTCTGCGTACGAGTCTCCGAACACAAACAACGCTTTAGGTTTAAAACCAAAAATGCCACCTTCTTGTGCCTGCTCGCTACATGATGGAGAAATTGATCCTTTTACCTTTCTATAATCTATAACGATTTAAGAAAATACAAATGAATTTCTGGGATTTAATTAATGTACGTATATCTATTAAAATAAAAAGCAGATCAAGAAGAAGAAGAAAATAAAAGCTATATACATACCTGCTAGAAGAATCAGACACAAGAAATGAAACAAAGGAGTGAGCTTAGTTATGCTCATGATGGTCTGAATTGTTTTGTTTTTGCAGGGAAAAATTATATATATAGGCGAGGAGATAGTGTTCGTGTGAGTCTTGGATTTTTATTCTGGCGTACGGTTAATAATTTTGCGGTTTCCATTTAATTAATTGTGTTTCTTTAAAGCCACATATTTCATTTCTCCAGTTTCATGTTTTAGATATTTTCCCTTATTTTTAATATTTTTTTTTATAATTTCTTGCCAGTTTAGTTTTATTAAAGTTTTTTTTTTCTAAACACAAATTTCAGGTCTACCAATCTCGATCCAAAACTTACGAACCGTGAAAACCTCCTCCCGTTCATACCCTTCCATGGACTAGTGGGGAATATTTTTTGCAATATTGGATTGGTTTTGCGTGATCATCGCAGATGTTCTTGTGGGTGAATCATTTTGCCGATCGGCATTTGTTATTTTTGGCTATTGAGGCGGATGGTTTTAAAAAATGCCACATATGTTCAAGGTAATTTGGGCCTTTTCCAAGCAACCTTGATCTCTAAGTGTGCAATATTTGATAACATGCATAATTGGGGAGACAAGTTGGGTCTTTTTGGCAGCAGTATATATTGGCGCATGGACTTCAAGCTATTCTAGAGAAGTTAAATGGAATCTCTCATGAGATCCAAAATTAGTTAAAAGTACAGTATATGGTTTGGGTTTACTAGAAACTTTTCATAGGCGTTGATTAGTATAGTAGTTGATGATCGGTGGTAACTAGGTCTATAACGGATCCAGATATCTAGATTTTTCAGAATATCCGGATCTGTATCCGCTGGATCCCCAATTTTAAGAATACAAATATCCGTGGAAAAAATCGGATACCCGAATCCGATCCAAAAAAGTAGATCATGCGTTGTGAACCATCCGGTGATGAAAAAACAACATTTGACGATTGGTTCCGTAAAATGGATAGCGGAAAATAATCTTCGGACTAGTGATAACAAAAAAGGATCTGTAACATGTACACTTTTCATATTGTGATATTCAACTTAGTTCATGATTTAATGCTTATAACCTCTTCCAGAACCGTGTGCCTATAGGGTAAAAAATAAGGCATTTGCTTCAAACCCCCAATTTTATTTTAAATGCAAGGACTCCTCAATATAAAATCATGGTTTAATCATGTGAACAGAAAATGTCATAATACTATATATGCAACATTTAAATTATATGTGGTTTAATAAACCAACTTTTCTTTACATTAAAAAAGTATATTTTCCCCCTTATTCAACGTTATGAATATTTTATTCGAAAACCATAATAATTCACGACACTAATGACAATAATTATAGAAGTCTTTCTAATATGTGTGTCACGTTTTTATATGTTTTTGGTTTTGTTAAAGAATTTTAATCGGAACAAAAAAATTTTTTTAAAAAAAAGATTAGAAGTATACCATTAAAATATTTAAAAGTTATGAAATATGCAAAAATAAACATGAGTTTAGTGGTTAAATAAAATGAAAATATTTAGCATGTTTGTTCATTTTTTTCCAAAAAAAATAATTATAATTTTTGTTAAAAAATTATATTAAAAACTCACTTTTTAAATTCGCATCAAGCCTATGTAGTCTTTTTGAACGGCACTGACCTCGTTCAATCCTGTGTAATCCTTTGGACGGCACTGACCTCATGCTAGAGATGAAGACGAGTTCAACTGATTAGCTTTTAGTCGAGTCCATATCAAATAAATAACCCTGAAAATACCGAGTACGGACTAAACTAAAATCTAACCAAGTGATTTAACTGTTTATGGCTATAAATGGTTGCGGCGGTTAGGACGGACAAATCCGTTTGTGAATTGACTTCTTTTTGTTTACTATTCACAAATTTTAATCCGTACTAATACAGACCACAAAAAAGCATACCACTTTTACCTTTGGCACACAATACATTATGTCCGCCTAAAACTAAAACGGTTTAGTCCGCTAATGATTTAATCCGTGTTTTATATTATTACCATTCAAAGTCTATATATTTTGTCGGTAACTTGGTATGAACAATTTATCCAAAAAGCGAGACACAAGTTTATATAATTTCTTTCTTTTATCCCAAAGGAAAAATGTCTTTTTTCTTGTTTTCTGCAAAAAAACCATCCACGTTACAAACTTTTGCAAAAATACCCTCCGCCTTGCAAAACTGCAAGTCAAACCTTCACCTCTTAGTCAAACCGCAATATAACCCTTTGAGATAACATCCGTTATATATGTAACAAAAATTAAAACGCACAGTTTTACTAAATTTTGATAATTTAAACAGTATGTCGTCTTGGTCATATACCCATTCAAAACAGAACCAAAATAGATGTTTAACTTATGCCTGCTTCATTCTGATTTTGACGTGGTCTTCCAGGTCGTCTTCTTGGGAGGGAAGATGATAGGCTTATAAGACCTTCAATTGGTTGACTATGTGAGTGAACTTGCGGTCTTCCATGATCTCCAACTTGAGATAATGATTCACTCTGAATTGGTGTCTTACGTGGTCTCCCAGGTGGCTTCTTTGGAGGTTTAGGAACAAATGTGTTCTTGCATTTGCTCTTGTTATGGCCTTCTTGTCCACAATTTCGGCAATGCTATAAAAAAAAGACAAAAAAATATTAGTATATAGACAACAAATCAAAAGACAATGTATGCTTAAAACATAAGAAGACCAAATTTAGAGAGACTACCATTTTGAGTCCCACTTTGCACATCTTTCCCTTTTCTCTACCTTAACCTTTTTCTCTCTTTCTCTTCTTACCAGGTGGTCTTCCAGGAGGCCTCTTATAAGGAGGAGGCTTCACCCTCACCTCAGTTGTCACCTTCCACATATTCATGCCGTTTACAGGTTCCAATCCATGTGCATAACACCTCCTCAATCTCTCCACTGTAAACCAGTCAGATAGCAAAGACTTTGGATCCTGATCCAAATTCTTCTCTAGACGAAGAGCAGAGACAATATGGCAACAAGGAATGCCACTTATCATGTACATTCGACATGAGCAGCTGATTTCACCTCTTAGATGTACAACAAAACGATCAGTGAAATATCCAACTTCATATTTACCCAATCTGAAGCTCAAAGGACTACAATACTTTGTAAGATGAATTTGATGGTCAAGCAAAGCTCTAGCCTTAGGAGTATAAATCCCATTTGCTTTATTTGCTTCATTCCTTTTCTTGTCATTGCTGACCGCAACCCGTCTTCTTATTTCTTCAAGCATCTCAACCACAAGTTTGGTTCTAGCAATTCGGATAGCTGCGTTAAACGACTCTCCCAAATTATTTTCCACAGCATCAGACTTGGAAATATCAGTAAAGTAAGCCCTGAAATCATAACAGTTGTTAAAAATCAAAACATGAAATCCGACCATGAAAATCTAGTTAAAATTACCTAGACCAAGCGCATGAATTGGATATCTTCAAGTCGTTATATGCTGCTAGAGATATCGTCTTAAGATCCCGCATTTTCCTCTCAAATAAAGCCATGTAGTATGAATCAGCAGCTCCCCAAAACAAATCTTCATACTCTGTCCCACTATATTTCTTCTTCCAATTTGCATGAACATGACGAGCACACAGTCTATGCTCAGCAAATGGTAGGACAATGCTAACTGCTGAAAGCAGTCCCTTACATTGGTCACTAACCATAGTCAAACCATTTCCTGTTTCTAAACCCAAATCCTCAACTAAATGCTCGAAGAACCACATCCAATTGTCTTTAGTTTCAGCGTCCACAATGGCCCAAGCAACAGGAAACATTTGATCGTTGGGATCTCTTCCACAAGCTACTAAAAGCTGACATGTCATTCTCCACTTAAGAAAAGTGCCATCAACATGTAATATTCTCCTGCAAGATGCCTTCCATCCATCTTTTAACCCATGAAAACACACATAAAATCTGTAGAAAACACCTTCCCTAACCTCACATTCCACACTTGATCCAGGATTGGTGCTTTTCAGTTCTCCGACATAATCGAATAGTCTTGCAAATGACTCGGCCTGCTCATCATCAAATATTTTCAAACACCTCAATCTTGTTCTCTCACATATAGTCTCGGAGACATTAATGTTGCGCTTTAACAACAATTTTTGCAATTGACCTGCTGAAAGATCTGGATTAGCTCTAAAATCTTCAATGTAGAGGTCGGCAATTCGTGCATTCGTCAGAAGAGAAACTTTCCCCTGCCATGTGCAATCAACATGCTCTTCTTGCAAAGCTCTGATCACTACTCTGTTGCTTATGCTATTAATCGATGCAGAGATCCTCCACGGACATTTTTTTCTGAGCAAATGGCAATAACTCTCTTATTGTCTGACTTGAAGTATTTGATGTCCCTCTTATCTTTCACGGCATACATGTTAATTGCCCTTTTCAATGACTCAATTGTTGAATACTCTTGGCCAACTGTAAACTTCCTATATTTGCTCTCATCTATATCTTTCTTAACATTATCCTCTTGATTCTCTTCTTCATTCTCTTCTTGATTCTCTTCTTGATCATCTTCCTGATCCTCTTCAACATCATCATCAGAGCTACTATTATCTGAATCATGTTTCTCTTCAACATCGTCCTCAGAAGGAAGATACCCAAGTTCACCACCATGACTATCTAAATATGGATCATCTTCTCTGACAATAAACAATGTTAAAGCACCTGATCCAACACCGTAATAAGCTGCTTTCCTTAACACTTCATCCTCATCAATATCTTCTTTTTTCCCAGGCGTTTCCGGAGGAAACCAAGAAACTTTCTTCATGTTATCGTCAAATCCAATAACATCCACAACTATCAACAAAACCTGCTTCAAATTGAATACATCACTCAACATTCTACCTACTGAATGTGACTCTCCACCATGATACTCATCATCTCTCGACCAATATCCTCCAACGTGTAAGAAAAGATCAAAACTGTATAAATTAAGAAGAAAAAATTAGATAAAGAGTTCAGTTAAACTCAAACGATGGAACAAAGAAATAAAGAGTTCACCAAAACTGTACTAATGGAACAATTAACTCAAACGAAGAAAAAAAAAAGAAATTCATTGACTTAAACTCAAACGATGCTTCACATTCACAAAAGATTTCAAATTAGAAGAAGAAGAAAACGATGGGTTTTTTCAAAAAGCTCATCTCCAAAGAAAAAATTGAGATGAATGGTAACTACAAAACTAAATCAATTAAAGCAACTTCAGACATAAAGAAAAAAAAAGATAAAATTTCAGAAATTACCTCATTGTCGATGATTCTCCTCTTCGTCACTTCTACTAAATTTCGAATTCTAACCCGAATCGACCATGATTCACAACCCTTTTACTGTAACATGAAACGATTGGAATAACTCTATTTAAGATTTCGTGATTTATGAAATCTCCAAACCCAAAAACCCTAAAATTTGGGATTTTCCCCAAATTGATCGAAGTTGAAAACAAGAAGTGATGTATTATAACGACATGTCGTTTTTGTATTGGAAAACAACATGGAAAGACCAACGTCGTTCCGTTTCGTTACCACTAAAACACATTGTTTAAGTTTCCGTCTAATTTATGAACGACGTTTCTCGCTGCAATGTCATCAATACACACGAGGATTATATTGCGGTTTGACTAAGAGGTGAAGGTTTGACTTGCAGTTTTGCAAGGTGGAAAGTATTTTTGCAAAAGTTTGTAAGGTGGATGGTTTTTTTGCAGAAAACCCTTTTTTTTACAAGCAAAAGCCACACAATTATAAGAAAAAACTTTAATTTCTTTCGGAAAAAAAGGAAAATAATTGAAGTTCATGACGAAACCACCTCAACCTTAATCGCGCGACACGTGGTCGTAATACAACAATATTTTAAAACATAATGAACGGCTGAGATCCACCGAGAACATCAGAAAACCGGTCAACGGTAAAAACAAACGGCTCCGATCATATCTTCTGAAGCTTCGCCGCTATGACCAACGGATTAGCTTTGGCGATCTCTTCACGGCCCGCCGATTTGAAATCGAACGTGCAACCATGTACCTCCGGGTACCTATGACTCCCACAATAAGTCGTACCACACCGGCACATAAATCCGGTTAACCCGACCCGTTTCCTACACACGGTGCATCGATTCGGCCGTTGCGGTTGCTGCTGATTCTCCGTCGGCGTTTGAATCGGTTTCTTCTCCTCCGTTTTCGTCGGGATCTTTAATTCCGCCGCGTAATTTTCGAGAACAGGTGCGATCAGCGGAGGAGATGAGGAGAGAGATGACTCGACGGTTGATTTCATGGAAGCTTGTTGTTGTTGTTTAAGGCAGAGATCGCCGTAACAGTTTGAGCAGAGATTCATTGTTGTTGAGCTTCCGAAGAATCCACAGTTGTTAACACAGAGACGGTGACCTTCCGGCGTCTCGCATCGATGTTCCTCCGCCATTAATTTTATGAATCTTCGTCAACAAAACAGATCTCAGATTATATTTTCAGAGACAATTAATCAATCAGGTTCGTCTGAAAAATCTGAAACACAAAAACAAAAGATAATTAGGGAAAAAACGGAACCTGGTCACCGAGTTCTGCAGAAAATTTTCCTGAGTTTTCTCGGCAACCAAACAGAGATGAAAATAAATAAAAAACAGAGATTTCGGAAAAAAAATATTAGAAGAGAGAGAGATTGTTTTGTGTTACCTGTTTTGATTCACTGATTTCTATAATGGGTGAAACGGGGAGAGAGAAGAGAGAGAGAAGAAGGGACACTTAACGGCGAAAATGCTGCTGATGATGATGAATTGATGATGATGATGATGATGATAAGGGACAAATTAAATTAAATCATTTCTTTAATTCTATGATATTTTTGAGAGGTCTATTCACAAACCCACTGATATTTTTATAATTTTTTTGTTTGGTGGTAGCCAAATTCTAATATTGATTTGAAACCGTGTTTGATGATATGATACCTTTGTTTTACAAAACTAGGAAACTACAATACATATTTCACAAGACATTTTCTTTCAGTTCCATCAATCTTTAGTTTTTTTATACATGGACTTTAGTTTTTCCTAAATGAAAAAAGATTATACGATAAATTTAGGTTGCAAATGCAGCGATTCGATAGATAAATCCGTTTGTGCACTAGATCGTTTTTTGTTTACTATTTATAAATTTTTGTTCGTAATAGTGTAGATCATAGAAAATAGAACAAATCCGCTATGGATTAACTGCAAATCGTTTTTATTTAAATTATGTATGTTTCAAAACTACAACAACGGTTTAGTCCGTTTTTTTTTTGTATGGTTACCATTCAAAACTTGAATTAGTAAATTTTATACTGAAATGTGTATGAAGGTTACAAAATATATAGCGTGCAAAGAAAAAGATGGGAAAAAGACAGGTTGGAAGAGGAGCCAAATTTGAAGTGTATCCTTCTTTCTCCATCCACTTGTAATCTTATCTTCTAATCTCTCTCCATCACAGTTTTATATTATATACTTGCAGTTGCATGTAGTATGTATGTCCGCATATCTCCGATGTCACCATATGGGCAAAAAAAGCAATAAAATTTGCCTAAAATTGGATAATATTTGTTTTTTATTTCCATTTTGATATGTTATTATATATCACTGTTGATACCAAGTTGCATTTTATCCAAATCTTTGTCAAGGTGACTAATATCTTTATCACTAGATCGATCATATAGTTTAATGGTTTATAAGTTTTAGCCTTCATGTGATTTTTCTAATATAGTTGTAGACAATTACTTCTTTTTACAACTGGACTCTATAGATTATTCTCTTTTAATTTTTTTTTTCATGATGAACAACCCACCGGTTCAACCGATCCGGACCTTGTTTATATAATAGAGATAATGGAGAAGGTTCACAATTGGCATAATTCCCATTTACGGCCGCCAAGATTCTCGTCCGTCCCATGTTCCCACTTTACTTTCAAATTTTGTTGGTTTATGATTTCGTTTGACATGTACCCTCATTATTGGTTTTATGTCGGCTACAATTTTGGTTGTGTCTTTCTATTATTCCATAAAAGTCTTTAATGACCCTTTATCTTTACATGTGTTCGGGCAGATTTTGCATACTTATGTATTTAAGGTGCATGCTCAATATTACTATGTCACGAGCATGCATTTGCCATTGACTCGGCTATTTCCTCAATAATTATGGATGTTAGTCGTATATAAGAAAATTATGTATGACCCTTTTACATATTTATGCCATATAATATTCTGAGAAAGAGGATGCATCCTTGAGAAAAGAAAATACAAATCTTTAGCCATGTGATGAGCATTCTTATCGTTTCTGATTACTTCAATCGCACCATTGTTGTTTCATAGCATGTCGCACACCAAACCAGGTCCATATTTGACCCAGTGCAAAGGGTATTTTTGTACCGGGCTAAATTAGTGAAAAGGGCTAGTTCAAGTCTATTTGTGAAGATTAAGGTTAAATGCGATTATGCGAAGAAGAATAAAAATATTAAATTACGTTTGGGTTTTCAATTTAGGCCCAAGATAGTTTGGGCTAAGATTCTAAATGATTAGGTCGAAATATGTAATGAAAGATGGGTAATGCGTGAACGTAATAGGCTAATAATAACTTCTAGTAGTTGGTGAGGTCAAAAGTTGCAATTGCTCTAGTTGGCATCTGACAAATTAGGTTCCTTCCTCCCAACTTCTCAATTCAATTTATTATTTTTCAAATTATATTCCAATTTATTATTTTTCAGTGGAATCCTTTATTTTATTCTTTTGATTCCATTATTCATTTTTCTTTCAACAAACTGTCCAAATCACACAAAAGTTAATCTAGAAATAAACAAATGACTTAAAAGTTATATAAAAATCTTCATTATTTTCAAACTTAAAAAATGTAAAAGAATTATTTTTGAAGATACTCCAGCTTAAAAAAGGGTTTCTTGTGAAAGATAATTTTATTTTTAACATGGTGGGTTAGAAATGTAGCTTTAAAAAACAAAAAATTTAAAAAGGTTAGGGATAATTGAAATAAAATATCCATCTGTCACAGCAAAAAGAGAGAGAGAGAGAGAGAACAAAAGAAAAAAAAGAAAAGCGTGGCTGGACGACTCAACAATTCGTCTTCTTCTTCTTATTTCCATAAAATCTTGTTTTCATTTGATAACTAATCCACTTCGATTGAAAAGTTGTGGGGTTTTTGAGGTATGTACTTGTTGTGCTAAAGTTTCTGAAATAAAAAGCTCAGACCTTTCTGATCTGATACGTATCTATAAATCTGGAAAGAACTGATTGTTTCAAGAGGTTTATATTATCTTCCGTCGAGATGGATTGTGGTATGGAGAATTGTAATGGCGGGATCTCAAACGGTGACCTTTTGGGTATCTCTTCCAAGCGTGAGAAGCTCATTATCGATACAGACCCAGGAATCGGTGAGCTTCTTTGAATCTCATGGTGAATTTATTAGTTGGTTACTTTGGTTTATGGATCCTGATGATTTAGTTTGAGGGAGAGTAGGATTTAACCTCAGAAAGCTTCCTAATTTGTTCGAATCGAATCGAAATCTCAAGATGGTGATTTCTTATATCTGTTTATCTGGGCTCATTTGGTTGAAAAGTTTGGATCTTTAAGCTCCAATGCTTGCATAATAGAAAGATTCAGGGGAAATTGTTTTTTTTTAGTATTTTGACTTTTTTGCAAATGAGTTCCATTGTGGAACTAAGTTTCCTCCAATTGTAGGATCAGTTCTAACATTAGTGTCATATTATCATGTGTGGTTAGATGATAGCATGGCGATCATGATGGCGTTTCAAACACCGGAGCTGGAGATTTTAGGACTGACTACTGTGTTTGGGAATGTTTCTACACAAGATGCTACTCGCAACGCCTTGCTCTTGGTATGTACAATGCATCAGTTAAGTCAGTCGTTACAACTTCTTTTGAAATGTTTTGGAATGTGTCTGTGATCTCTTTCCGTTTGTTCGTTTATGCAAAAGTATAGTGTGAGATTGCTGGCTTCCCTGATGTTCCCGTCGCAGAAGGAACTTCTGAACCTTTAAAGGTACTATTATCTCTCTTCTGATAAGGATTGAACCTAATTTATGCCATTGAAATTTTCAGATCTTTGATACGGGATCAAGTCAACCCGTTGTGACTTTAGCTCGACTTCTGGCTTTGGTGTGTTGATTCAGGGTGGAATTCCGCGTGTTGCTGATTTTGTGCACGGTAAAAATGGACTTGGAGATGTCTCTCTTCCTCCTCCGAATAGAAATAAATGTGAGAAAAGTGCAGCTGAGTTTCTAGATGAAAAGGTCTCAGAATATCCGGGTGAAGTCACCGTCCTCGCCCTCGGACCTCTAACCAACCTGGCATTAGTAAGAATCATGAATCCCTCCTTTAATCTTAAAATCGCATTTGTGTTTTGACCATGACGAGTTTTCTCGTTGTAGGCCATCAAACGCGATAGTTCATTTGCGAGTAAAGTGAAGAAAATTGTTATTCTTGGTGGAGCCTTCTTTTCTTTGGGAAATGTCAATCCTGCAGCTGAGGCTAATGTAAACCCCCCCCCCCCCCCCCCCCC
>SMJT01000004.1:462309-682335 GCA_004349715.1 Crucihimalaya himalaica | reverse complement strand
TCGCCATATCTGTCAGGCATGTTAGCTGGAATGTGCCAGTTACCCCCCCCCCCCCCCCCCCCCCCCCCTCCTGTAACCTCTTCCTAATCTTCTGTTAATGAAAAAGAAAATGTTGGTTTCATTTTTGTTGGTCTCTGCTCTATATGCAGATATATGGTGACCCGGAAGCAGCTGATGTCGTGTTCACATCTGGAGCAGATATAACTGTTGTTGGTATAAACATCACAACCCAACTTAGACTATCAGGTGAAGATGCTTCTTTCCCCATCTCCTTTAGCATTTTGATTTTGCATTATAACGTGCTTAAAGAAAGTGTCTGTTTTTTAATCTATATCAGATGATGACCTCTTAGAGCTGCGTAACTCCAAGGGGAAACACGCTAAATTGTTAAGCGATATGTGCAAATTTTACAGAGATTGGCACGTCAAATCTGATGGTGTTTACGGTATGGAAGAAAGTGTGATCAATGAAACATGCTTAGAAATTGCAGACTTGATTAAAAAGTTAGTTGTTGCTGGTTTCAGGAGTGTACCTCCACGACCCAGTCAGCTTTGTGGCTGTTGTACGGCCTGATCTATTCACATACAAGAAAGGTGTAGTTCGGGTGGAAACTCAAGGAATATGCGTTGGCCACACGCTCTTGGATCAAGGCCTCAAGAGGTTTATAAAATATAAACTATCTTCTTCACAAAAAAAAAAACACACTTGAATCTTTTGACATTTCACTAAATAGGGGTTTTGATTGGATTGCAGATGGAATGGAAGCAATCCGTGGGTAGGATATTCACCGATATCGGTGGCGTGGACAGTCGACGTAGAAGGAGTTCTGGAATATATCAAAGCAAAGCTGATGAAGCCATAAAAGATGAGTTTTCAATCACAGCCCCTCGTTAGAATGTGAATATTCATTTGAAATGGCATCACCACATTCATATCTTCTGGTTCTAACTTGTTCTCAATTTCATCTCTGTATTTGATCTGTATAAATGGTATATTGGATTAAAGAGGAAAAAAATAACTAATGAATGAAAACTATCTTTGCTTCTTTCCATTAGTCTCTCTGTTGATCTCAGCAAGATCATATGAAATGTAGTTGACAAGTAGGAGAGAAGGCAACTGGGATAGGGAAACAGGTGGGTCACGTAATGTATGATCACAGCCAATGAGAACAAGTAACGAGCAATCGTAGAAAAAATTCGTTAAAGTCGTTCACGTGTCCTTCATCACTCTTGTCCAATCATTTTACATCTCCACACGGGTGAGAGACTCACACCATCTCATCTCTCCCCACCAAATATCTACTTTGATCTCCTAACCAGACGCCAAAATATATCAAAAACAAAATCAAAAGTTTGGTTTTGTATTTGACATTTATGTAGAAATGGCAATCAAGATAATATCTAAAGTTTAAAATGTATAATTGTATAATTGTATGTTTATAACAAGTTGGGCTCACTATGCATAATTGTATCTATTGTGGATGATGTTGATCATCATCATCATGAAGTCGGGACTAGTACTCATGAGTACTTCTTCTACCTCTTTTTTCTTTTAACCTTTTAAATTAATTAAGAAAATAGTAAATCATTGATTACATCCAAACTATATACAGTAAATAACTAAATATATGTGTGTATGCATGATCCATCAAGGGAGCTTACTTTGTTACATGTATAGTGGTCTTGCAAACTGGTACTATTTTACTTTTTTTTTACGCCATAGTTGAGGACATTTAAACAACAAAATATTAGGTTGAAAATGTAGTCTGATGTCAATTAATTGGAAAACTTGATTAGTATTTTTTTTTTTTACTGTTTGTAAATATTAAATGCCAAATTAAATACTAATTTAGTTGTTGTAGGCATTTTAACTATTAATAACTTTTTTTTTCTCTGTCGTCCATGACTCAATAACTTCCTTAAATCATGAGGTCAGATTTTCTTTTTCTTTTTTACCCCTTTTCACTAATTTTGAGTAAATGGTATTTAAGATACGGTGAAAAAGTAGTAGAAATTGGATAATTGCACTAGTAAGAAAAAGGAGAAAAAAAAGAGAGAGAGAATAAAGGGATTTGTATAATTAGAGGGGTTTGGTCATCATTGGATGCTACAGAAGAAGGTGTTTATTGGTATGAGACTGGCAGCTACTCCTACTTCTAATTCGTGATTACCTAAGACCCATTTTGTCTCCCTTCTCTTAGGTTCTTCATTTATTACTCAAGTAACTATACTCTATACTTTGAATTTTGTATGAGTACTTCTTCTACCTCTTTTTTCTTTTAACCTTTTAAACTAGTTAAGAATATAGTAAATCATTTATTAATTATATCCAAAAAATATACAGTAAATAACTAACTATATATGTATGCATGATCCTTCAAGGGAGCATACTTTGTTACATGTATAGTGGTCTTGCAAACTGGAAAGTGCTGGGAAAACATCACTAGTGTTTTGAGCGATCTTCTCCGAGACATAGCTAGCTAGGGCCTTCATCTACTCTCCAACAACGACCAACTTTCACCTACTCGGACAACCTCCGGCCGTCACCAAAATTTTGCACAAACACATTTTGTGGAGTTACTGGGACGTTGGTATAATTCGTCCCTTTGATAACTTAAGTTAAGTACACAAATGAACGTTCACTAAACAAACTTATATCGAAAAGAATATTCATTGTGGGACAAATCCATTGAAGATTATGAATCCACATAATATGCAAACAAAGATGGATTTGTTAGTTGTTACGCCTAATGGTTTATATATATTATATATACATGTATATTAATATAAAGTAGCGCATGTGCATAAAGATACAATTTTGCACGATATATAGTGACATAGTGTAACACCCAGAGAGCAAAGCTAACACGATGCTTCCTCTTTATATTCTTCTTTTTCCTATTTAACTCATTTTACATAACTTTTTTTTGCCTTTAATGAAATTAAATATGAGTTAACCAAAAATTTGTGTAGACAAAACAAAACAAAGTGGAACCCCAAAATGCAGGGAGAAAGCGCAATGCTTGAATAATAAATTCTAAGAATAAATTTAAAAACTTTTTGATAATAAATTAATTGTAAAACTTTAGGTAGCTTGTTTGGGTGAGCATTTGTGTAAGAAATTGAGTACTCTTGTCCCGATTTTGAGTTTTATTTGAGGTTAATAACTTAGGCCTTCACAAATATTAGTATATACAGATATACTAATCGGAACCAAATAAAACTCTAGAGTCAGTGTTATTTAATTTTCTAATAAAAAATATATATATTTCTACCATATCGATATATGTTTTTCTAAAATTTGCATGGCAAGTTCCAGAACGCCATGCAAAAACAGGACATGATTTGTTAACTTGAGTGGGCGTAGCTAGTTTCAAACACTATACAAATTCCTGAAACAATTGATGAGATGGTGTCACAAAGTTCACAAACTTCATTAAGGTAGGGATTATTTGAAAAACAAGGTATGACTGAAATTCAGTTTAGATCTCTTTCTCAACATGGAATTAGAGTTTTTTTTGCCCTAGTTTAAGGAAATTTTGATTCAAACCGTCTATGAACAAAAAAATGAATCAATAGATCAAATTAACTAAGAAATTATGAACATAGAAAGTGTATATATCAAAATTAAGATTTAAAATAACATAGAAAGTGAAAATGAAGCAATAGAACAAAAATGAACATAGAAAATGAATATATCAAAACATTTGTAAGTATCACATATGAAACTATAGAAAGTGTATAGATGGATTCTCATCACTAATTTGTAGTATTATTCATTCACCTGTGTGGTATATGTCTCACCTGCAAAAAGAGGCTAAAGAGCCCTCTATCTCTTAATTAATATACTTCAGACCTATGTATATCATAAGTGCTCCACCCCACAAAATCTTTATTAAATATTCGTTGTATGTTTTTGAAAATAGAAGATGTTATGATAATGTTTCCATGCAATGCAAATGGACGCACTTTACCTTATGGAGACCCAAAACATAAAAAGAAATAAAGTTCTAAAGGGACGAAATGATGACAATTTACAATGATTAAAAGTGAAAATAGTTTCATACTCACACGATTTTACATACAACAAACTAATGCAACATAAATATTTAGTTTATATATAAGGGTACTTGTTTACATAACTATTTATTTATCAAAATATAAGTGATTGTTGAATCTATTTTTTTGTTAATTACATCTACACTGTTTTTCCATTATTTTGTTTAGATAATTAAGTCGTGTTCAAGAAAAGGATCATCACTTAAATTAGCAAATAACAAATACTTAACACTAAATTTACACAAAAGTTTACAATTATAACATTCCAATAGTAACAAGAACATCCAAAACATCTCTTAATTGCTAAAAAGAACACAGTCAAAGTCTATTAATTACCGAATTTTGTAAAGCATCAATACCAACCTTTTTTATGTCACATTACAATCATCAGAACTGTTAAGATGACTTGCAAAAGAGAAAGGAATTAGAAGAAACAATTTAAAGGAAAAAATATAGTTTTAAGGCTAATCATAATATTCACATCCGCAAGAAACGGAGAGATACAAAAAAAAATGAAGAGAACCAAAACATATGGGGGCAAAGATGTCATTTCAAGTTCCCAGATGGATGAGATGACTCACACACACACACCTCCCCTACTTATTAATTATCATTGCCTTTGATGTAAGCAAGTAGTGCAACCACTATTTATTTTTGCTTCCATTTTTTTATTTATTTGTAGTTCCATTTCAAGACACACATAATAATTATAACTTCGAACCTATGTTTTGAATTTTAAAGCCATTGAATGCTTAGCGCAAAAAGAAAAAGAAGAAAATAACACATTCACGGTTCACAAAACATGCATTAATACGATTTGTTCCGTGAATAAAATAATAAACGCCAAAAAAAATCACAAGATTTGATAAAGCAAAAGTAATTATAAACGTGAAAGTGCAATAATTCGTATTATTATGCAACCAAACGAGGTCCACGAGGGATGATATATGGTTAATGAAGCTATATGATGAAAATTGACGAAAGTGCCCATAAAATAAAAACAATCCACCTTGTAAACTATGATGTCTCACGCTTTAGCACACTCATAACCCATGGAGAGTTTTAATTTTTGTCCTTAAGATTCCCAAAAACTTTCCTCTTCATAATTTCTCTCTTTTCTTAAATAATGGATGATGAAAATAAACAAAGGGTTGATATTATGGCTGATGATGAGGAGTGTTGACTAAACCAATATAGACCAAACCTGGAAATGAAAGGAGTAAAGAGAGCAATGAAAATGGTCCAATTTGTAAACTTGAAATTGAATAATGAATAATGATGGTTCGAACCAATCCCCAACCATCATTGCGAATCTTTGGGGGACGACGGCCTATAGCCCTCCCCTTCATTATCATCATCATTTTCACTCAATAACTCGTTTCACCCTCTTCTTTTGTTACATTTATACCCTTTCCTTACTACAAAATTACCTTCCTCCTATCTAACTATCAACCCAAGCCGGTCTACGTATTAAATCTGGCTGTAGTATGAACCGTTCTTTTGTTTTTTAACCAACATTATGACTTCCATTTTCGTGAAGATGTCATCTTGGTTAGTTTTTTGTGTTTTTCCAACAAAACATGCACTTGCATTTTATAAACGTGATTAACAAATATTACAATGTCATGGTCAAAACACAATACTCATATATATATAATTTTGAAAGCTTTCAAGTGAAAATATCTCGGACCAAAATCTAGATTAATTTTCGGTAATTTGTGAAATTCAGATATTTTTTCGGTTTTTTGTCGCTTATATGTACACAATAACCAATCACGATTGAAATAGGAGTACGCAAACTCAAACTTTGGTATTTTAGTCCCAAGTGAATCTTTCAACCATTGTACTACGTACCATGAATTAGTAATAAATTTGGAGTTGTATGATTTAGTTAACTCTTTTGATATTGCGATATATGACATTGATAGATTTATTTGGTCTATGATATCAAAACAATAACGTGAAAAATTATATGGCGGGTGGGGAATGAACATGGTCGAAAGAGAAAAAACAGCATATCTCATACACCAAACCAAAAAGTGAAAAATAAATCTAAAACACAAAAATAACCCTAGTGAGAAAATAAACAAGAGAAACAAACCCTCCTCAAGAACCGGAGCTTCTAGCTCTGGTGGTAAAGGGCTCACAGCTGTGAATTTCGCCACCTGGGTTCGAATCCCGGCCACTGCAGTATTTACATATGGGCTGCAGCGCTCCAGGAGCCGACACGTGGAGTGCCATTTGGCCACCCACGTGGCTAGTCTGAGCGAACCGATAACTAGCACGTAGACCCCTGCTCTGTTGGGAAACCAATAGCTAACACGTGGAACCCTGCTCTGTCGGGAAGCATTAGGATACCTGGGTTATCAAAAAAAAAAAAAAAAACCTCCTCAAGTTTTTTTTCCCTCTAATTTTCTTCTTTATCTCTCATCTCCTCTTCCGATCATCATTCACATAACGCAACACAAATCTTTTTCTTTCTTTTTTCCTCAAAAATCATTATTATTAATAATAATAATAAAAAAAAATTTGAGCTGCGAAATCGGCCGCCATCTAAGCAAAAACAGAACACAAAGCATGATTGTTGTGTCAGGAGAGAGAAGCATGTCCCCTTCACTCTTTTCTCTCTATAGCTTTTTGGGGGGTTCTCTATATAAGAGACACTATCTTCATTTTGTTCTCTTTGTCCCTCCTCTACCTTCCCATACATACTACAATTTCAATCTCTCTCCCTTACAACAACAACGTTAACCCACTTCGTAAGTCTCATCTTCCCTATAGGTATATCTCTCTCCCTACATAACATATGTCTCCCCTCACGTACAAGCAACGTGAATATCATTTACCATAACAACCCAACTCCCTTTTTTTTTTCTTTATAACAAACTTTTAATTGTTGGAAAATCTTAAAGCTTTATCCTTTTCTTTCAGACAAAGGCAACCGAATAAACCCTGTTTTTGTTTTTTCTCTGTTTCAAAAACTCTCTTCTTCTTTTTCTTTTCTCCTTTTCATTTTACGATAAAGAGCCTTGGCTCTGTTTTTTGCTTGTACCGGCTCTGTTTTGGTGTTTTAATTTTGTATTTTGTTTTCAAATTTCATCATTATAGTTACTGCATCATCATTACTTTATTTTTTGTTTTCATTGATGTGGTGGCTTTATCTTTTTTTTTTTTATCCTCGCAACCAAAAAGAGCATGATTGTTCCTCTGTTTGATAATTAATTTTTCTTTAAAGAAAAAAATTGACATTTTTGGTAGAAAACGATATAAATGCGGTCATGATTTTTGCTTAATGTAATTCCTCATTAAACGTGTGAAGCTGCACAACCCATGTGGTGCTGCAATGATTTAACCGCAACTATAATCATAACATAGAGCTTTAATAAATCTCTCTTCTTCTTCTTCTTCTTCTTCTTCTTCTTCTTCTTCTTCTTCTTCTTCGTCTTCTTCTTCGTCTTCTTCTTTTTCTTCTTCTTCTTTGTCATTTCACATAATTTCACCTTTTGTTTTCGAAGAAACAGAACCAGGTTTTGTCGAGATGGAGAGGCTAAACTCGAAGCTTTACTTGCAAAACTGTTATATAATAAAGGAGAACGAGAGGTTGAGGAAGAAAGCTCAGATTCTGAATCAAGAGAATCAACAACTCCTCTTTGAACTCAAACAGAAGCTTTCAAAAACCAAGA
This sequence comes from Crucihimalaya himalaica, assembly GCA_004349715.1. Lineage (NCBI taxonomy): Eukaryota > Viridiplantae > Streptophyta > Magnoliopsida > Brassicales > Brassicaceae > Crucihimalaya > Crucihimalaya himalaica. The sequence continues at coordinate 674,594 of SMJT01000004.1, read as the reverse complement.
ACTCTAATGGATCAAACCAAGGAAGCAACAACAACAATCTCTCTTCATCAAGCTCTGCTTCTGGACAATCCTGATGGAACAACAAAACTCTTTAGGACAAGACTTGGATTTGGCTAATTAGAAGAACCCATCATTTTCTTTACTTCTATTGGTGTAATGTAAGAAAAAAATAGTTAAGAATAGTTGGTTAGTGGTAGTATTATTAATTATTCTGTAGTTTTTATATTTTAGTTGGGTTGTTCCTGATTTACTACAAAAAGGACAGAAGCGTTGTGGGCTCTCTGACCTATCTTCTCAGGGATATTTTACTTTTGTTTCCATTTATATGTTAATTAGATTTTTTCTATTTTGCCTTTTCATGTGGGGTTTGGTTGTTTAGGACATGGTGGATTCTGGGACTACATTGTACCTTCTGCTCTTCTCTTAAACAGCCAGTATCTTTATATTTCTTTTATCCCTTTTGTTATTGGCTTCTACATTTTCCTTTACTTTTATAAAATTACATGGTCTTGAAATAACAAAATTTGTTAAGGGTAACAATAAGATGTGACCTTGATTGTAGTTTTTTCCTGACACAGTTATGTTAGTTAGGAGTTTTATAACATCAACCAGATTTATTTTCAAAGTTATATATAATTATTATAAATTTTTAAAGCAGTTGTTTTCTTTTAATCACCAAAATTTATATGTATATGGATAAAGTAGTGATAAGGTCGATAAGGATATCAGAAGATACGAGAAAAGTGTTTAGGAGAACATAAGTACTTACTACCAAAGTACCAATTCTAAATCACGTGATCAAAGTTGTTTCGTATTTACTGTATTATTATATCATGTGCATATTAAAATGTTAATTATACCCTCCTTTTTGAAAATTTGGTTTATGAATAAATCAAAATAATATTGGTCTTCAACTTTTTAAAATCACCCAAAATAAATAGTGAATCTGACTAGATAGTTTAGGTGGAATATTTTCTTAGTGTAGTAGATTACACAAATATTGTTTTTGTTGGGATAATATTCCGGCTTAACGAACTTTATGCATAATCGACCATAAAAGCCACAAAGGCGTACACATCTTCCATTCATGTCAAGTTGACAACATACACTACACAGAAAAAGTGATCCGACCTTCAAAAATTTCGACTCTCTTTCATTTATCCTTTACCAAAATCTTTGGTTGGGACGTATACGTGTTCAAATAGATTCTGAGACATGATCAGTGGAAATTTGAATACATAAACTCGGAGATGTGTTCAATTCCACAAACAATAGCCAAACCAACACGGGCAATCGTTGGTTCTGTCGTTGTACATGAGAGGCTTTGTTATAGGAAAGAGAAGTGAGACGAACCCAACCACACCGCCTAAGAACGCTGCACTCACCAAACCTAAGAGAAGAATCATGACTATCTTTAGCTTATTCTTCTGTATTTGCATTTGTTAAACAACCTTGAAATTTATGTCTTACCTTTTCCTCGTGCGTATAGCACAGGCAATCCCATGTAGTTGCAAAACATATGAGCAAATAAAGGAGCAGCGAGATGTCCTGTCAATATTACGCAATGCAGGAGACATCATCATCAAGACCAACATTAGAAGGACTTTACATGTAATTTATATAATGCGAGAAATGTACCGGTTCTGATGAAGAGAAAAGATGCATATGCACCAAAAATGACTGTGTAGCCAAGCTGAAGACCTGATCAACGGACAAGTGAAGCTCAGGACTTAATAACAAGCATTATTATTATGATTTAAGGATGGCAAAGATTAAGTGGGACATACCAACAATCAGTGAAGCCCTGAGATAGCTGCGGTTATGCCTTATGTACATCTCTCTAAAATGGTTTAAGTGGGCTGCACAGAACATACAAAAGTCAGGCAAATTCAGCAATTTTCATCTCACTCGAGTTGTGAACTGTCATTCATAGAGAAACAAAGAAACAAACCCAAGCTAAAGAGAATTGGGCAGAGAAAGATGGCGCTGTAAATCCTAAATCCAGCACACAGAAGCAAAGGTATCATACAGGCTCGGAAAACCAGCTCCTCGGTTACTGGTGCCTGCAAATCACAAGAAATGCCAGCTCTAACAGACCATAATTTTTTCGATTTAGTACTTACATATACAAACAAAAGGTTGGAAAAAGGTGTTACATGATAAACCAAACTGATGCATATAGTCCTCAGATAATTAGCAAACCATGTCTTATGCAGTTTCAATACAGAATTGACAGATAAGCTTAAAGAGATGGCCAGCAGATGATTACCACGATAAAATTGCGCCAAATGGAAACATTAGAAGCACCTGTCAGTACCGAAGCAGGGATTGTTTGGACAAAGCTTCTGATGTAAGTAAAGGAGCTACATCCTTCACCAGTCTCCTTCCATGACTCCAGGAGCAATAACAGTTTCGAGACCAAAGATCCGGCATAAACGAGAGAGGTCAAAAGAAGAGGATACACTACTCCTTGCCACTGTTCCAAATCACAAAACAAAACTTTATAAGAAGGAAAGTGTAACCACTAACCAGCAAACCACCTTTTAAACAATTACCAGTAAACACATTGAGACAAAGAACTTACTTACCAGATGATCTGTCCTAATGCCATAAACTCTAGGAGAGGCCGCCCAGCTTTTTATCTAACATTACTCGAGAAAAAAAATAGAGGAAGACAAGTTTAGGCGATACATGTAACTAGTGCTGCATTGTACCAAACACATCATAGTCATGAATCTTTTGGTGTAACATTCTAAATGACAAATCATGTGAACCAGTAACACATACATAAAATTTCTTCACTTTTTGATTGAGTTTCATTAATCACAATATTAAACTTGACGACAAGAACATCAACCAAATGCATCTAGATTTCATCTTTTCTTCATCGATTACACAGATACTGTCCATGAGAAAGAAATGGCCAACTTGAAACTTAATATGTAACTAGCTTCGTTTAGCTTTGACCTAGTTCGATTACAGATCAACGGTAAATTAACTTCACATCGAGAAATGAAATGGGACTCAGAGTAGTGCTTACCGGGAGTACAAAAGCTGTGAAGATGAGAGACGCTACAGTAGAAATGGCCGCGCAGATAAATCTCCGAATCATAAAGTCAGAGTAAGAAGAAGCCGGCGGGAGACGGAGAATCACGGTGGGAGCATAAAGAATCAAGACGTAGAATAGAGCCATAGCGATGCAGGCGGTCACCGCCACCGGCATCGAGATACCCTCGCCATCGACGGCCATAATCAAACGGGAATGAACGGAAGCTCCGGCGAAGAAAGTGTCGAAGTCACCGCTGGTTGAATCTTAGTCCGGCGGTCTTCTAGACTTCAGCCAATTACACCGTGCCACGTTATCGAATAGTACCGATGATTTACTGGGCCGCTGAGACCCATTGGGCCTTTCAAAAATTATTTTAGTTTATAAAAGAGGATACAATGGTAATATCACGGTGGACTCATACGTCAACAAGCCAATTCCGAAGAAGCCTAGTGGTTTATATTTCCGTCAAACAACTATCTAAACTGACGAAAATACCCTCACAGACCTTCTTGTAAAGTTGTCTGTACGCTTCTCTATCAAGAAAAAGTGAATTTTCCTGCGTAACGATTAACGAACGTGAAATTGGGGTTAAAATTTGCTCTCATTGATCCGATCGTGAAACCCTAATTTCGAACCTCTTTGCTGATTTTGAGATCTCGATTTGAAGATGACGAAAGATTTCGCAGTTCCACCTGTAGTTTTTCCCACCGGTGGATCTTCAGCCGGTGTTAATGTCCAACAACGAAGATTCCCAGCGACACCGTTTCAACCGCCACGTCCTTCTTCTTCCGCCATCCCTTTCATGTCGTTCGACATGGGATCCGCAGCCGCGTCTTCCGCTACACCAGCCGGACCATTCGGCGGCACAATCGCTTCCTCTTCGTCTTTTGGTGGTGGCTCAGCTTCGTTTGAAGATGAGGAGCCTTTACTTGACGAGCTCGGTATACATCCAGATCAAATCTGGAAGAAGACTAGATCGATTCTCAATCCTTTCAGGATTAATCAAACTGTCCATAAGGATTCAGATCTATCTGGTCCGATCTTTCTATACCTTGCGCTTTGCCTGTTTCAGTTGTTAGCTGGTAAGATCCAGTTCGGTGTTATACTTGGATGGATCGTCGTCTCCTCTATCTTCTTATACGTCGTCTTCAACATGCTTGCTGGTCGAAATGGGAATCTTAATCTCCATACGTGTACGAGCTTGGTTGGATACTGTTTGCTTCCGGTGGTGGTTTTATCTGCGGTGTCATTGTTCGTGCCGCATGGAGCGGGGCCGGTTAGGTTTGTGCTTGCGGCGGTGTTCGTTTTGTGGTCAACTAGGGCTTGTTCTACTTTGGTGGTATCACTCGCCGATGGTGGAGAAGAGCATCGTGGCTTGATCGCGTACGCTTGTTTCTTGATCTATACTCTATTCTCTCTTCTTGTTATATTTTGAATGTCCTCTGTTACGCTTTTCGAATATTGATAGTTCGTGAATCTTCCGATGCCATTAGCGAGTAGCAAAAAATTGCTATAACATCTTTGATGTGAGGTTGAATTGGGTGGGAATAGCAACGAAGGTGTAAAGGCTTTTTGGGATAAATTTAGAAAGATGTTTAAGAAATTTGATTCAATGTTTGTGTATCTGTCATTTGATCTTCGAGGTTTTTACTTAAGTATTATTAATACAATTCATCGATATGTGTTGTTTTCTTAGACAGTCTTTTGACATAGCTTGTTGGAGATTACATGCGCTGAACTAATGCAATGCAGAACATAATGGGAAGAGCTTATTTGCTTTTCTATTTTCTTGTTTCTTTTAACATTTGCTTTTCCGGTATGAAGTTATAAAGATGTGCTTTTTAGGCCTCAAGTTATAGTAATGTTTGACAGTGTCAGGATTTGCTTAAACAATAGTTCTAAGTAGTCAGAGTAATATTATGAGTTGGTAATTGGTATAGCATTTTGGCTGCTCGGAACTAAGACATAGTTGAATGAAATACTGATTAGCATCTAGCAGTTGCTCGGTATCGGTATGTTTCTCGTAAGGGAAGTAGTGACATGGGATCTTGGCTTAAGTTTAGTCTTCAACTGTCATTCCCAGAACTGCACTTCCATTTTCTGGTAACCGTCGCTGTGTTGCAACATAAAAAAGAATGGTCTCCATATAAGGCAGAGTCTCTTAGATGGTAATTACTTTTTACCTGAGGATATCTTTACTAGGGCTTAAAGTGAAAGTTGTTGAGCTCCTTTTCTAACGTTTGGTAATATAATGTGTAAAGAACAAATCATCAGTGATGTACCATTGAGTGAGACTATTCCCTTGACCCAGAGAACTAACTACTTTTGTGTGTTCCACCAGTTACTACACAGTATCTTGAACATAAAACAAACAATGTCGATGGATGCATTCAAGGCATTGCCATGTCTTGAGTACCCAAACACGTAAAATTTCGATCTTAAGACTTGACTGAAACCAAACTTTTAGGCGGGTCTGTTTATATCCTTAACCAAGTTTTGCAAAATGAAGCCATATACACACCCCATAGTTCCTCCATTATATCCTATATTATAATATGAAATGATCAACTTGTGATAAACCTTTAAACACTCGTCTTAACACATACATGTATAAACAACATTACCTCTCCATCTAGATTTTGCCGTCACAGCACCGTAAATTGTTAAGTTAAACGTTCTTACTCTCAATCCCTAATTTCTCAACATAAAGAAACCCTCTAAACCAAACCAAATCACTCCAAGCCTTTGACGTTGCCGGCACTGCACTGGAGATATCTGCAGCTGGTAACAGACAGTTCGCCAGTAAAACGCTGCCTGTCCTTGCCGGATATCTCTTCCAATCATACGGTGGAGACGATGCCAGATCAGTCACTGCCTCCAGGTTTATCTCGAACAGATCATCTTCACCGTCTTCTTCTCTAACTTCCTCACCATTGCTTTTAGGTTCGTTTGTTTCTTGTTTCTCTTCTTCTTCTGTTCCCCAGTTTACCAAACCAGCACGATTTGTCATGTTGATTCCGATTAATTTCCGGTTTAGGAATCGTTGTGGTTTAAACTTAACTCTGTGGTTAATACGCATATATAAAGGAGGGTAGTAACTAGTAACTGGAGGAGAAGATGGGTTAGTGGAACGGTCCTCAACGAATCTACAACTATCTTTGTTGGGAATTTTTGGGACTTTCAAGTTACATTTTTATATAAAGAGAAAAGGAAATTCCAAAATAAGAAAATATTACTTAATTCAATTTGTTATAGACTCGTGACTTGAGATTGAGAGAATTAATAAATGTTGTATGTATATGTTTCCGGTGCAACGGTCGCTGTATGTATTATTTTAATGAGCAACCGTCATAAATGATACTTCCTCTGTTTCAATTTAAGTGTAGTTTAAAGATTTTACACATTTATTAAAAAAAACATTCAAATCTTTTGTTTTATCCCTAATTAATATGTTTTATAATTTTTCATTGGTCAAAACATTTAAACAGTAGGGATAAAACTGGAAATTTTTACATTTGCATTAAAAACCTAAAACAACACTTAAATTGAAACAAATTTTAAAACCTAAAACTACAAATAAAATGAAACAGAAAGAGTACTTATTTAGTTCTACTATTTATATTCGAGCTATTTCCTAATATGTAGCAAACTATATTTTTACTGTTCTCATTCTACTGTTAAGATTCCGATTGGTAACACATGTTATTAAAAATTGAACTGCAGTAGATGTTATATTTTGATAAAACTTGCTGTGATTTGTTTTTGATTTTGTCCACCCAAAAATATAGACATCGGTATTGTGCATTTTGTGGTTTATATTTCTTTTACTCATCCACAAACATTCTAGTCACCAAAACGAGTGTACTACTTTCACTTGTGTTAAGACTAAGGCACCATTTGAACTAGTAAATTTTATAAATACGATTTTTGTGATTTAGAGATACAAATACAAAATAAGGAACTCGAATTTGATGCTGAGATTTACTCTTAATAACTCATTAAATACATATTAAAAGCAAGACCATTTCTAACATGGCTAAAATAATTTGTTTAAATCCGAATGCCATAAATTCAACTATTCGATCTCAATTCCTGATAAAATGTTGGCTGCGTCAACGACTCATTATCAAAACTAACTGATAAATGTGATTTCTTGTTTACTATAAAAGGTTTTATGGAGGAGAAGGTACACCTAACACGAATCAAATATATACCTACCAAATATATCTACATGTTACATGCTTTTTGTTTTATAAACTTTGCATATCTTTTTACTTTCCCTTTTTCAGTTTTTTTTTCCGGGTCTAATATTATATTTAAGATGTTTTGGTGGCGTGATAGTAAATTTGTATATACAAATACAATTCTAGATTAAACAACGGAATACGTGGCTTAAGGATATTCACATCTCACTCCTACTTCATTGGCTTAACACAAACAAACCAAACAAGAAACGACCAAACTTGTAAAGTTGCAGCAAGTAACCTTTAGAAAATCTAACATGCGTTAAATTAGACCAACCTCTCTTCTCTCACCCCCCAGCTACTTCTCTCTCTCTCTCTCTCCCTGCGTCTCTTTCTTGGCAATGCCTACTGGATCGACAGATCCCGCGAGGTCTCCCTCCTCAGGTTTGATATTTTTCCTCTTCCATTTTATATTCGCCATTAGATTTTGATGTTTCCTTTTATATCACTAAAAACGAAAAACCCATGAACACAATTTTCTCCATGTTCCAGTATTTTTAAATTCTTGAATTTTTGTTCAAGAACTGGGTCATATTGATGGGAAACGAAATGATTATTAGATTTGTTGAAATTTAGACAAATCACATTTAATGATGGCTTCAATCACATTAATTTTTGTTTTGAGGAATCTTTACAGTTAATAAGTGCCCCTATGAGTGAGTTTGGTCTTAAGCGACATCACAGCTTGTTTCTTGCACTTGAAGATTCATTTTAAAGACAGGACAACAACCTCTGTTTGTCTGAATCTGTTTACAGGTGTTCTTCAAAAGTTGTTGTTGGTGTTCTTTGTCTGTATAGCAGCTTCGACTTATCAGGCGATTCAGCCTCCTCCTCCAAAGCTATGTGGTTCTCCTGATGGTCCATCCATCACAGGACCAAGGATTAAGCTGAGAGACGGAAGGCATTTAGCTTATATAGAGCATGGAGTTCCAAGAGAGGAAGCTACTCATAAAATCGTCGTTGTCCATGGATCTGATAGCTGCAGGCACGATAATGCCTTCGCAGCTCTACTATCACCGGTACTTGTTGTACTGTTCTCATGCCAAACTTTACTAGTTGCTACCTGTTTAAAGATGTTAAATTTTGATATCACTGTTGTAGGATATTAAAGAAGGACTCGGTGTGTATATGGTTTCATTTGATAGACCTGGTTATGGAGAGAGTGATCCAGACCCAAACCGTACCCCCAAAAGCTTGGCTTTTGACATTGAAGAGCTTGCTGATCAGTTGAGTCTTGGATCCAAATTCTATGTTATCGGGTACTCGATGGGAGGACAAGCAACATGGGCATGCCTTAAATACATTCCTCACAGGTATCACTTTCAGAGCTAATATTGTTAATGATCACATAGTTATTTAAGGGAATGGTTTTGATATGTGTTAATGATTTTGATGTGTGTGTGTGTGTATCTCTGTTTGATTCTTTAGGTTGGCTGGAGTAACACTTGTTGCTCCAGTGGTGAACTATTGGTGGAAGAACTTTCCATCAGACTTATCAACTGAAGCTTATTACCAACAAGCGAGAAATGACCAATGGGCGGTGCGTGTTGCACACTATGCTCCTTGGCTTACTCATTGGTGGAACTCTCAGAAGTGGTTCCCTGGATCAAGTGTTGTGGCCCGAAATCTCGGTATGCTGTCCAAAGCAGACAAAGAGATCATGTTTAAGCTCGGTGCTGCAAGGAGGCAACATGAGGTATGTAATAACAATTCATCATCACTTCTTCTTCTACTTCACCAATTTGCATTCATCAAATCCAAGTGTCTATGCAGGCACAAATAAGGCAACAAGGAACACACGAGACATTGCACCGTGACATGATTGTTGGGTTTGGTACTTGGGAATTCGATCCAATGGAACTCGACAATCTGTTTCCGAACAATGAAGGATCAGTGCACTTATGGCAGGGAGATGATGATGTGCTGGTCCCTGTGACTCTGCAACGTTACATTGCGAAGAAGCTGCCATGGATCCATTACCATGAGATTCCTGGAGCTGGGCATTTGTTCCCATTTGCTCCAGGTATGGTTAATAACATCGTAAAGGCTCTCTTAACCAACGATGAAGTCAAGAACTAAACTTTTACATTCTCTCACAAAAAGATGGGCTAATTTGGTTTTGTGACATGATTGCTATAATACTTTGAACCAATCAGAGAGATTCATGAGAATCTCAAATTTGTTTTGATTACTAATATATGTTGTGGGTGGATTGGTAAGAGTTTTGGTAGCTATGTAAAACTTCTCTGCATTCACCACAAAAGTCTTCTCCTTTTTAGTTGATGATGAATACCATTGTATAGTAAACCAATGCTAGTCTAAATTCAAGTTAATAAATATTTAAAAGCTTCTATGAAAGTTCATAAATGAAACCAAAACGAAGTGTATATAATCTAAAAATATTCTTTGGTAGATCAAAAGCTATAACTAGAAGAAATAGTGTCGCTTCTTTTACTTTGACAAATAGAAAACAAGTCATATTCATTTGGTAAGAATATCAAGAAATCAAGCCACTTGTGTTTGTTTGGTCTTTACAAAGTCGTGGGAGTTGCTTTGATTCCTTGAATTTTTAGTTAATATTAATAATACAAAACAATGGCCCAGAATGAACTCGTTAGGTTAATATTTATGAACATAAGCATCATCACCAACAACCCGACCTTAGCTCAGTTGGTAGAGCGGAAGACTGTAGTAGTAGCTGTAATCTTTAGGTCGCTGGTTCGATTCCGGCAGGTCGGAAATTTTTTAAAATATTTTCTAAGATTTTTCGCATTTTTTAAGATTCTATAATAATTTGATAATTAAGCGGCCAGTGGCAATGTTGCATGTTTATAAACATTTTAAAAATGGGATAATCCTTATTCGTAACAGTGAGTCCACGTGCACTCCTAACTCAAGTTGGAATCATGTTTTTTGTTGTCACGTCAAAAAATATACAAAAGAGAAGAGGATAATTTCTCGATTTTGTTTTTTTCTTCTTCTCTTTAATAAGTTTTTGTCACCAAACGCAATACTACTATTCAAAGTCGGACAAGTCTGCCTTCACTAGCTAAGCAAAACAACAAATAAGTGTTTATAAACTTTTTGACTTTTTTTTTCTAACATTTTCAATATAACATAAATATTTGTTTCCAAATAAAATTGTATCTATTGATAAAATTAGTTCTACATTTTTGTTGAATAACTTTCAAAAAAAATTATGAACCACACCAATATTGGATATAGACTTCGCTTTTTTACTGAAATTAACATAATTAATTTATGATAAAAAGACAAAGAGTTTAGTTAGCCTATCTAGACGTAAAAGAAAATTTGTCTAGGTGAAGAAAACACGTGTCGAGGAGAAGAGAAGACACTCGAAGAAACAAAAGAGAGACACGTGCAGAACACGTGTCGGAAGGAGCCGTAGAGATTCTTGGCCTCTGATCATGGGCCTGGACCTGGACCTCTCTAAGTTTACATCTCATTGGTTGAAGATAACTTTGGACAAAAGATGTTGACCTTAACGCCTCTCTCTTCGTGGGTTCCACTCGCCACACCTTCTCACGGTGAACATAAATACTATCTCTCTCTCTTTTACCGCTTCTAATAACCCATTTATCTCTCTCTTCTCTCCCTCTTTAACACTTTTCAGTTAAATTTCTCCGGCGGCTTTAAAGCTATGTGAAGGAGGTGAACCTCCACAATCAGAAGCAACCTCTCAGTTTTCCGGCGGCGAAGGAACACAAAGCCACTTGTTTTTGGACATACTGGTTCTCACTTTCTTGATCTATTTTTTTATTTTTTCAAGATCTTGGGTTATAAGATGACTAGTAGAGGAATTTATTTCGTTCTGTATAGTTGACTAAGTTAAGTTTTAGCTTAAACCCCTATTAATGAAACAGATTAGTTTAGGTATTCGCTTAATGGTCCTTTCATTTGCGTATCACTAAATATTAATATTGGTTTGTATGGTGTATAAACATGGAAGATAGTTTGTAATAGGCGGATTTAAGGATGACCCAAACTAATAATTTTTTTTAGTACTATTAAATTAAGCTCTAATTAACATGTGTTGATAAGTTGGCTTTTAAGAGGAAAAAAGAGTGGGGTATGATATTTTCCTCTTTTGGAAACGGAACCTTTATTGAAATGAGTAATTATTAGTTTGTTTATTGCTAAATTTAGTATCGTTTGTCGCTGTCACGATGTCGACCGTTCTTCTTTATTTCACGTGGACCGACTTCTTAATTACCCTTATTTTTTTTTCAAGTGGTTTTTTTTTTCTTAACTTTATGTACATGTTTCTGTGATCTGTAAATCCCATTACTTAACCAAAATAATCTCGTTTCCTTGTATTTTTATATTTTATTTCACTATGTCGTTCCTTGAGCATTAGTTTCATTATCTTTTTACAAGTGAGCTTCATGGATAAGTATCTGATGTTTGGTCGAAGTGATACGAAGATTTTAATTTATAAGAGACCATATGGTTATTGTGTCTAGGTGATATATATGCTTAGGTTGTGTAAGTGTGTGTATACAGATACTAAATGGTCTTTGGTTGTGTTATGCAGTTGTTAAATGGTACTTAGAGAAACAAAGATGATGTCAGAGCGAGAAGTGGAGTCGTCGACGGCGCATGCAAGACATAATGGAGGAGGTGAGAATCATCATCCGTTTTCTTCATTGGGAAGACAATCCTCTATCTACTCATTGACCCTCGACGAGTTCCAACATGCTCTCTGTGAGAACGGCAAGAACTTCGGGTCTATGAACATGGACGAGTTTCTCGTCTCTATTTGGAACGCTGAGGAGAATAATAATAATAATCAGCAAGCAGCTTCACATTCTGTTCCAACCAGTCACAATAGTTTCAACAACAACAACAACAGCAATGGAGGTGAGACCGTTGGTATATTTAGTGGTGGTTCTACGGGAAACGAAGGGGTTAATAATAAGAGAGGAATAGCGAAGCAGCTAAGTCTTCCTCGACAAGGCTCCTTGACACTTCCAGCTCCGCTTTGTAGGAAGACTGTTGATGAGGTTTGGTCTGAGATACATGGAGGTGGTGGTGGAGGAGACAGCAATGGACGTAGTAGTAGTAGTAATGGTCAAAACGATGCTCAGAAAGGATGTGAGACTGCGGCTAGACAACCGACTTTTGGGGAGATGACACTTGAAGATTTCTTAGTGAAGGCTGGTGTGGTCAGAGAACATCCCACTAACCCTAAACCTAATCCGAACCAAAACCAAAACCAAAACCCGTCTAATGTTATACCCGCAGCAGCGCAGCAACAACTCTATTCTACTTTTCCAGGTCAGGCCATGGCTGTAGGTGACCCATCAGGTTATGGAAAAAGGACAGGAGGAGGAGGGTATCAGCAGGCGCCACCAGTTCAAACAGGTGTTTGCTATGGAAGTGGTGGTGGGTTTGGAGCGGGTGGACAGCAAATGGGAATGGTTGGACCGCTAAGCCCGGTGTCATCAGACGGAATAGGACATGGACAAGTAGATAACATAGGAGGCCAGTATGGAGTGGATATGGGAGGGCTAAGGGGAAGGAAGAGAGTTGTGGATGGTCCAGTGGAGAAAGTAGTGGAGAGAAGGCAGAGGAGAATGATCAAGAACCGCGAGTCTGCTGCGAGGTCTAGAGCAAGAAAACAAGTATATATAGACATTTTCATTCATTTGATGACAACTATGAAAGTATCTTGTAGAAGATAAGCTAATGTTGTTCGTTGTTGTTTTGGGAAGGCATATACAGTGGAATTGGAAGCTGAACTGAACCAGTTGAAAGAAGAGAACGCACAGCTAAAACATGCATTGGTATTTATTTCATCTCGTTAAGAGTTGATTCCTTTTTTAAAAGGGATTGTAACAACTAACCTTTCTTATGTTCCTCATCAGGCGGAGTTGGAGAGGAAGAGGAAGCAACAGGTAAAAAAGCTACATTTCTAAGATGGTTGCTGTATTTTGGTCGGAAGTAAACTAAATGGTCGTTGGTTTATGGTTGCAGTATTTTGAGAGTTTGAAGACGAGGGCACAACCGAAATTATCGAAATCGAACGGGAGATTGCGGACATTGATGAGGAACCCGAGTTGCCCACTCTAAACAAACAATAGGAAGATGAAGAACGAGGGGAAACTGATGATCTCTTGGTTGCTGTTATGTCTTGAGAAATGAGGTTATAGAATCTTTACTTTGATGTTTTCTGTGTTGGTAGGAGGAACACCATCTGATCTTCTTTACTACTGTTCCTTGTGAACAAGAAAGTGATTCCGTGGTGTGTTTCAACATCATCAATCTTTGGAAAATATAACCAAGTGTTATGCTCACTAGATTTAGTTACGATCTGTTTCTGTACCAAACTTATATACTTAAGCGTCGTATTCTCTACCACGGGCTCCTTGACTAGATCCTCTGCTCTCCCTGAACGAGTCTTATTGGAATGACACAATGTGCAAGACAGGAGATACTCAGGACACATCAACATCGTTGGGTCAAGATCGACCAACCGTCCAATTTCCACACAACCATGAACCATCCATAAGAAACTTTCTAGAAAGATGAGAATTATATAATCTTCAAAATGCAAATCTTGATTCAAGTTCCACATCCCGTTTGAAATTCGAGCAGAGAGATGAAGCACGCATGAGACGTAACAACCATCCCATACTAAACTCAAAACAGGCCATATCACTTACTTCTCAATTTTATACAATAACCACGAGAGGATAAAAAATAGCTAACCCTGATTCAAGTTCCAAAGCAGAGAAATGAACCACACATGACACGTACCAATCTACAATATACTCACTGTTCTAATGCCACTAGTTCATGTAATTGCAACCTATCAATCGACAAAACTATAGAATCCGAAACCTGATACTATTAATCCGTACAAATCAAGTAAACACTAAACCCTAGAAATTTCACAATTCCGCAAGTTCCAAGCGAGACAGGTTAGTTTGGTGGTCAGCTCATTTTAGACAATCTTACCCACTTAATCTTTAGCCAGTTGGGAGGGTAGACAAAATTCGTTTTAAATTTATTTCTCTTGATCAATGTTATATATCTTTTTATTTTTTACAATAGATATATTTATTTATTTGCTAACGGTTCACCAAAGAAGACAAATACACTTTTAAATATCTGCGTTTGTTTGATCATATATATGTATTTATTTCAACGGGTCTGTTTTATATACACGAACAAAAGAGATAGCTACATGGTAGATGCACACACACACACAAAAAGTTTAGTGTGCAATACAAATAGTTTGATATAAGAAAACATTTTATTTCATATAGTAATTTATAAAACAGAATGTCAAAACATTATCAATGTGACAGTATGTGCTCATTATGTTAACTTGAGTGAGTCTGGGCATTTACTTGTAGGAACCTATAGGAACACATCAATAATATCAAAATATCAAACGATTTCTGTATTTTAATATACACGATTAGTTTAGTGTAGTATATATTTTATCACTACCCCTAGAGTTTTAGTTGGGCCAAAATATTGTGACATTAAAATTATATTACGCTGCGATATAAGCGATACATTGGCTTGGATCGAGCAATATTCATTTCTTTTTTTTTCTTGTCAACGTGCAATTTAGTTTTTTAAGGAAACGCAAAATTATGGCGACATTATGATTTCACATTAGATTATGTATGATCATATATTATTACACAAAACTAATCAATTATGATGTCCTGGCTTCAAATAAAAGAAACAAAAGTCAACGAGTTTGCCCTATATATAACTCGATGCTGTCAAATGCTTAGCTACAATCTCAAAAATCTCTGCTCTATTGAAAGAAAACGAAGACGCAACCACAAAACAAAAACAAAGAACAATGGCAAAGCTCATCATTAACTTCTCTGCTCTCTTGATGATCGTCTTGTTGGTTTCTAATGGTAATTTTAAGATATAGTAACTTCGTTTTTCCTAATTAATCTATTATTAGCGATTTGGATGAGGAAAGATTAATGTGACAATGGTTTAAACAGGACTCACAAAGGCGGAAGCCCAAACCTGCTTTAAAGAGGAAGTTCACGAAAGTGTGTGTATTGAAGTTGACGGCTCAAAATTGTGTGACGTTCTTTGCAAAGCAAGGAACACAACTTGGTTTGGGGTATGTGATGATGAACACGGCGAGAAGCACTGTCACTGCTACGGACCTTGTTAAGTATCTCATCCGGACGCAAAACCAAATATGAAAGGTGAATAATTGTGCATCGGTACTGATATGTGTGCTTTGCTTATGATCAATGTCACATATCTACGTGTGTGTTCCATGTTTGTGTGTGTTTTAAATTCGCTGGTGTTCTCAATCAATGTAAGATTGAATCTAAATAATATGTTTGCTTTTGGTGTTCCGTTATCTCCTATGTCATCTTCTTCTTTTTCCTTCTTGTCACTAATCTATATATATATATATATGTGTGTGCGCTTACGACTATCCGCAACCACAAAGGGATTATACCATATTGCTAAGAGTGGGATAAATTCTTTTGAATGTTAGAATCCTAGCTAGCTAGCCTTTTTTATCCGTTGAGTAACCAAATTAGCCAAAACAAAGAATATTTAATAAGAACTTTCTCATGTATTTATATAAATCAAAACGTGAAAAAATAACAAAAGCTAATGAGTCCTATCTACAACACCAAAAAATCTACTCCCAAGAGAATTCTTAACTTAACCTCTAAAAGATAAAAAAAGTAAAATCCAAGGAAAGTTCTAATCAAAACCATTCCTAAATTATGAAACATATATATATATATATATCACAAGTTCACAACCCCATAAGAGCACCCACAATGGTTAGATACTCACCATTTTATTTTAATTTAATATGAATATCTAACAAATATAATATCAATATTTTATTTTAATTTAGTTAAATAATTATATTTTAAATTAGAAAAATAAATTGAACTAATCAAAAAATGCCATGTAAAGGAAAATATCTTAAATTTTTTTTTGGTGTTCTTAAATAAGAACCTCTTCTATCTCTCTCTCCTCTTTATTCAATATTTTAATATTTAAATCCTCTCTAAGAAACCCCATTAAAAATGCCCTAAGCCCTAGAAACTCTTTTGCCGTATATGAACGACTAGAGTTGCAATTGCTATTCTCACCACATTTTTTCTTTCTTTTGTAAATAAAAGGTATGATGACCTTATTGGGTGATTCAATTGTTCCAACTATGTAACCATATGGCCTTTTTACCACCACAACTTTCTTGTAAATGTCATCTAGCAAATTTATACCAAAAAAGTCAAATAAAGCTGAGATTTTAAAAATTTCATGTCTCAGAGAATATTTTTTTACCAACACCAACATAACAGTCGATAAATTAGAACAAAAGCAATTTTATTGTGGGGTTTTATGAAAATGAGATATTTAGTCAGAAAACACCAAAACCCTCCGTTTCGGGCTGCCTTCTTCAATTCACTACTTTTTCTCTCATACCTCTCCCAACTCTCCTGCTACTCTTAAGGTTTCTCTTCTCCGCTTTCGTCTCTCCAGCTTTATCTTTTTATTTTGTTCTCTTCGAGTTTCTTTGCCTTTGAGTTTTTTCCTAAAAATCGAAGCTTTTCTCGGGTTTCATCCGTCTTTAACTTTGTTTTTGTGTAATGCTGCAAACTTCGCAATACCCATCTTTAATAGCGAAAAGCATTTTAATTTAATTGGGGTTTTGTGATTTCTCACTTCTTTTTTATTGTTCTAGTCTTATATCATCCACTAATTCTTAATATCTGAGGATTTTATATCTATTACTGAGTTAACAATGGAGCAAAGATGCAACTGGGTTTTGTTTTTGTTAACTTTAAGATCACACTACTTTGTTTATCGGTAGTATTATTATGCTAGTAGTGTTTATAGTCTTTTGTTTGATTGCTATAGCTGGATTTCGTGTTTTCTTTTGTGATTGACTCATTATTACCCTTAATTGAGAGCTTCGGTTTGAATTCTTAGCTTTTCATGAACAGGTCTTGTTAGGGAAATAACCAGTGGAATTGGATTGGTCTCTGGTTGTGGAGTTTGTGAATTCCTACAGTGGTTGGTATCAATATGGCATCTTACGTTTCACCGTGTTTTACTCCTTCGGATTCTCGGTTGCTCACTGTTCTTAGAAAGAATGTATTACCAGAGAATCATTTAGGCAGGGTTAACTCTTTTAGAATGATTGAGAGTAAGAAAAACCGAGTTCTTGCTGCTCAGAAATCTGAATCTTCGCCAATTAGAAACTCTCCACGACATTTCCAAAGCCAAGCTCAAGATCCTTTCTTGAACCTTCACCCGGAAATATCGATGCTTAGAGGTGAAGGGGTTAATACAATAGCCAATCCAAGAAAGGAAACGTCTACTGGACCTGTTACCGAGGATTTTGAAGAGCCATCTGCTCCGAGTAATTACAATGAGGCGAGAATTAAAGTTATTGGTGTGGGAGGTGGTGGATCAAATGCTGTGAATCGTATGATAGAGAGTGAAATGTCAGGCGTTGAGTTCTGGATTGTGAATACCGATATTCAGGCTATGAGAATGTCCCCTGTTTTACCAGATAATAGGTTACAAATTGGTAAGGAGTTGACAAGGGGTTTAGGTGCTGGAGGAAATCCGGAGATCGGTATGAATGCTGCTAGAGAGAGCAAAGAAGTTATTGAAGAGGCTCTTTATGGCTCAGATATGGTCTTTGTCACAGTATGTCCTCAAATCTTTGATTATTACTATTGCATCCATTCTTCTTAGTTATAAACTTTGATTGTAGAGAAAGGGGTTTCAAACCAGTTTATCAGGTTTTAGTCTGAGTCATTTCTCAATGACTCACTTCTTGTTTTCATTTGTCCAGAACAGTGAGGATTATATATGTGTCAAACATTAGAAAATTTACCCAGTTAAATAACCCATCATGGATTCTTTCTGTAAATCTACTGCCTCCAGCGAATTATTGTAAGGTCAATGTCACTGCCTGAGCATTGCTGCTTGCATGTCTTTGTCATTTTCTAGGCTGGAATGGGTGGTGGAACTGGCACTGGTGCAGCCCCTGTAATTGCAGGAATTGCCAAGGCAATGGGTATATTGACGGTTGGTATTGCCACAACGCCTTTCTCGTTTGAGGGTCGAAGAAGAACGGTTCAGGCTCAAGAAGGGCTTGCATCTCTCAGAGACAATGTTGACACTCTCATCGTCATTCCAAATGACAAGTTACTTACAGCTGTCTCTCAGTCCACTCCGGTAACAGAAGCATTTAATCTAGCTGATGATATACTCCGTCAGGGGGTTCGTGGGATCTCCGATATCATAACGGTATAGCTTTTTAATGGACTTCCTGTGATCATTTTCATGTATGGTATATGATTTATTAGCTATCTTTGTCATTGCTGTGTAGATTCCTGGATTGGTGAATGTGGATTTTGCTGATGTGAGAGCTATTATGGCAAATGCGGGGTCTTCATTGATGGGAATAGGAACTGCCACAGGTATGATTGGAATGATGGATAAGCTCATTTGGCTGCATAATTGCATAAGCACAACCATTAGTCACGAGATATGTGTCGAAGTAGTCTAATTGAACTGATGAGCTAGTAGATTTGGTGTGGCAAAGAAACCAGTCTAATGAGTAGGATACCGAATGACCATATTATATTCACTGTTACTCAACTAATGTGCATCTATGTCATGATGTATTAATCAAATTATTTTTTATTTTGCGTGAGGTTTTGTTTTGTTTGCAGCATGCTGATTCTTTCATGCTACTTGTAATTATGCAGGAAAGAGTCGGGCAAGAGATGCTGCGCTAAATGCGATTCAATCACCTTTGTTAGATATTGGCATTGAGAGAGCCACAGGAATTGTTTGGAACATTACTGGTGGAAGTGACTTGACATTGTTTGAGGTTTTTCTCTCTCTCACCTTTGTTCCTTATCTCAGTGTCAATAGATCTATAAACAATAATTGGATCTTGAAAGACGCATTGTGAAATAATTTGGTTTCTTCCTTCCATAGATGCCCCCTAACATGCTCTGTACACTTTGATCCTTGTAGGTAAATGCTGCTGCGGAAGTTATATATGATCTTGTTGATCCAACTGCAAATCTTATATTTGGTGCTGTTGTAGATCCATCCCTCAGCGGTCAAGTATGTCTTTTTGATTTGTCTTCTACTAAACATATATATATGACCTCTACAGATATATAATTGATGTTTTTCTGGTAAAAGGTAAGCATAACCCTGATAGCTACGGGTTTCAAACGACAAGAAGAGGGAGAAGGACGGGCGGTTCAGATGGCACAAGTGGATGCTGCGTCAGTTGGAGCTACAAGAAGACCCTCTTCCTCCTTTAGAGAAAGCGGTTCAGTGGAGATCCCAGAGTTCTTGAAGAAGAAAGGCAGCTCTCGCTATCCACGGGTCTGATCACTATCTTGTATGCTGCAGCAATAACAAACATGTGTATACCGTACTGCCCCCTCTCGCGGATACAGCAAGATGTTTTGATGTATGATCAAGAATCTGTGTGGGTGTGTGTATATGCTCTCTCTCTCTCTCTCTCTGCCTCTGGTGGTGTTCTTGAATAGGTTGTTTTAGAAATGTTATGTCACTTGTCAGAGAAATAAACATACTTATGAATCATGATTATGAAAATTTCAGCAATTTTTATTCACAATACTTTTTCATTTTTAGCTTGTATTAATGCCTAATTTTACTTTGAATTTTGTGGTTTTCTGCTGCATTAGCTCCATGGCAATGTACAGCAATTACATGGAAATATGGAAGACGATGTAAACTATCAACTCTCAATATGTTTATTCATCTTTTTGTGGCTCTTGTGTGTATCTACAAAGTATAATGTCTTTGTCCGTGTACCATAACATGAGTTCATGTTACACTGCAGAAACTGTATGAAGACATATGTGTTAGGTCAGAGGCCAGCAAAAGAACGAAAGGTCTACTAACAGACCCTCCTAACCCTCCTAACGTGAATCGAAATGTCTACTAACAGACCCTCCTAACCCTCCTAACATGAATCGAAATGTCTACTAACATACTCCTCCCTTCACTCACAACGCTTTCCAATGTGAATCGAACCCTTCACTCACAACGCTCCCATTGTGAATCAAACCCTTCACTCACAACGCTTTTAAATATACGAACCAGAACGAAGATAACAATTTTCCATTTATGGATATGTTGTTACAATAATTGTTTTGGTGCCCCGTACGTTCAACTAAGCTCGGTTAATTCTGGCTATTACTGATTCTTAATGTAAGCTTTTAAATTTTCCCAGATGAGTTATAAAGAAACCAACTTGGTCTCCTTTCATATCTCATATTCCTCAAAATTAAATGAGTTGATAGATTTATAGCTTGGGTAGTTTTACATATCAAAGTGGCCAGAGGAGATATACGGGTTACAACATCCGGACTTGCTTCCTTGAAAACTTTTCGGCGCAGGACAAGCGATCCATCAATCTGTTATATGTAAAGATATCAGGCAACATATCTTTATCCAACATCTCGTTCACTAGAACTTCTCCTTCTTTTCTTCTCCCTTCTTTCGTGAATCCCGAAACCAAAACATGATACGTTATCTCGTCGGGTTCATATCCTTTGCTTGATGCCAAAAGTCTCAATCTGTTTGCATCAATTGAACGATCAGAATTGCAGAGATCCCGAAGAACCAAGTTAAAGGTCACACTATCGGGAAGAATTCCTGCATTTATCATCTTCTCCATAAACCCTGATGCTTTCTCTGTTCTTCCTGATTTCCTCAACCCTTCAACGAGTGTAGTACAAGCAATTAAACATGGGGTTTGGCCTTTCTTCCACAACTCCTCCACCATCTCCATTGCTCTATCCGGCTTGTTTTCTCCGCAGAGTTTCTCAACTAGACTACCGTATTCAAAGCCGCTTGGTAAAACCCTCTTGTTCGAAAGATCGATTACCAATCCACAAGCATCATCAACCCGACCTTCTCTACACAATCCATCAACCAGAATCTCACAAGTGGCTTCTGAGAATCTACAACCTAGCTCAATCATCTCATAAGCCATTTTGATACCTTCCTCGATTTTACCCCTGCTCAAAAACCCTCTAATCAGAGTGTTGAAGCTCACCACATTCGGTTCACAACCTTTCTCTTTCATCTCCCTGAACAAATCCAATGCCAAATCAAAGTAGCAGTTCCTGCAGTAGCCATTGATGAGGATATTAAACGTGCATACATCTGGCTTTGTCCTTTCCTTTCCCATCCTCTGATAAAACCCTAAAGCCTTTTCCATATCTCCAGATTTAACATATCCATTCACAACAGTGTTATAAACTCCAACATTTGGTTTACCATCGATCAATCTCTTCATAGTATTAAACGATAACAACGCATAATCCATTTTCCCAGCTCTACAATACGCATCAATGGCGGATCGGAAAATAGGTTCAAGCTGTGGACAAGAGAAGATACCTGAGGAACACGGACACGGATTCGCCGCTACAAAAGAGAGGAGACGATTAAGATCATCAAACCGGTGTGTGACGGCGAGTGATCTCGACATCCAGAGGAAAGAATCGTGATCATGGCGGAACGTGTCGAGCGTAGCTGCCCAATTGAAGACGGCGAAGTCATAATGAGCGAAGAGAGAATGGTGACGGAGCTTCGAACGGAGGAATCCGAGGAGAGTTTGTGGAGTTAGGGTTTGGTGGTGAGGGAGATTGTTTTCGAGGAAATTGACGAAATTGGAGTGTTTGGGAGATGGAGAGAGAGTAAGAGTCGGAGGAATTGAAATCTCCGGAGGTTTAGGTGGAGGATTAGGTATTCGGTAAATCTCCGGCGACGGCGGTGTAATCGGTGCCGGGAGATGACTGGGCTTCGTGACGAGATTGATAACGTTCTTCTTGGTCCATCGCATCACTCTCTTTAGTCAGACAAATCGGAAAAAAAATCCCAACGTTTATCGATTTTGGATTCTCCCAAACCGGAATAAACCAAGATTCAAACCGATTTCTAAACCCTAGAAAATAGAACCAGAAACGCTTCTGGAGATACAGTTTCAGTTCCAGAGATGAGAACTTTAAGCTCCCAATTATACTCCAATGGTGGCTCCGCTTGGTTCCAGAAGAAGAATCAGAGCTCTCTGTTTAACAAGCATCTCAATATCTCTAAACCATTAAGGGTTCAGGTTGTATCTGCTGTTCAATTCCGACCTTGCATCGACATTCACAAGGTATGAAATCAATTTCACCGATTTGAAAATCCTCAGTGGTGTTGAATGAAGTGAGTTCTTATATGGATCTTTCTCGGTGTGTGATGTGATTTTCGAAGGGGAAAGTGAAACAAATAGTTGGATCTACACTTAGTGACTTGAAGGAAGATGGTTCTGTTCTTGTGACGAATTTCGAATCAGACAAGTCTGCGGAAGAGTATGCGAAGATGTATAAAGAAGATGGGCTTACGGGTGGTCATGTAATAATGCTTGGAGCAGACCCTTTAAGCCAAGCTGCAGCTATTGGAGCATTACATGCTTATCCAGGTATGCCTTTTGATGAATGTCAAATGGTGTTTGTTTTATACTGTTTAAATCGAAATGTAAAGTTTTGATGTGTTATATATGATACAAGACGATGAATTCTAGGCGGTTTACAAGTTGGAGGTGGGATCAATTCCGAGAATTGCTTGAGTTACATTGAGGAAGGAGCAAGCCATGTCATTGTCACTTCGGTATAGCTATTTCATCTTTTTGAATATGTTATCATAGGGCTTTTGCTAGTCGTAATAATGTTTTTGTTGATTTTTTCAGTATGTATTTAGTAATGGAAAGATTGATCTTGAAAGACTCAAAGATCTTGTAAACATTGTCGGCAAACAACGACTGATATTAGACCTTAGTTGCAGAAAGAAGGTGATTCTCTGACCTGTTTCATGTTCGGTTCAATGGTTTTAACTATTCTATCATGAAAAAGATCTGCAATCAAGGATAGGCAATTATTTATATGGGTATGTTGGTGCACAGGATGGAAGATATTCAATCGTTACTGATAGATGGCAGAAGTTCAGCGATGTCATCCTTGATGAGAAATCACTGGAGTTTCTTGGAGGATTTGCAGATGAGTTTCTGGTGCACGGCGTAGATGTTGAAGGAAAGAAGTAAGCTTCATTATCTCAACACTCTGATTTCAGTGTCTTAGAGTGGATTCATTTTGCATTGAAAATACAGTATTTAGTCAGTATGTACTGATTAGTGATGGTAATATTCTTTCTCTCAAGGCTAGGGATCGATGAAGAGCTTGTAGCATTGCTTGGAAACTATTCTCCGGTGAGTAATAACACATGCATTTTCTCAATTGATATTATAGAGGCTCTAGAATCAAGGTGCTTTATTTAGCATGACTTAGAATTTATCCTACTAACCTACAGTAATTGACAGAGAACTCTACTCAGTTCAGCAAACTTGTGATGCTATAGAATTTAATAAAACCGGAATTGGATTGGATGTAGTGGTTTTGCTTCATTGGAGACACAGAGCTAGGCTGAGAACTACAATGAACTATGATCCGTAGAGAAAGCTCGATTGCAAAATTGTTCATTTGAGCATGATCTCAGATGTTTGGTTTGACCTTGACAGATTCCAGTAACTTATGCTGGAGGTGTGACGGTGATGGATGATGTAGAGAGGATCAAGGACGCAGGAAAGGGACGTGTGGATGTAACTGTGGGAAGTGCCTTAGACATTTTTGGGGGAAATCTGCCATACAAAGACGTTGTCGCATGGCATCACAAGCAGCTCTCACTCCACTGATATCTTCCCCATTTTCACTTTCTCTCTTCCTTTTTTATTTGCGTTACCCTAAACATTTAGTCGAATGACAAAATCCAAAAGATGTTCACTATTTTCATACAAATTTGTCTTTTCAATCTATCCACTTCGCTAATTGTCTTCTCAGAAGTGCTTGTTTACCAAATATACATAGATACATTTTTTCTGATTTGATTGTTATAAGTTTGGGGTAATTACATTAATTCCTCACGAAATATGTCAAATTTGAATATTTCTCAACTAATCAAATTCATTTTTATAACAGAAGTATGATTTGACTACTACTTATCAACTAATTCTCTCATTCAACCAAAAAGAAAAACATAGATACAAATATATATATAAAGATATATATATATATATATATATATATATATATTTTGTTTGACAACACGCATATACAGATATAAAATTAACTATTTACAACGGAAACAAAGAAGAATACAAAAAAAACGGCGCGGTGGGTGAAACCACCGATTTCGCGTTGCCGCCGTGTTTCTTTCTGGGAAAAGAAAAAAAAACGTTAATCAGATGCCACGTCATCACCAACGACTTTTCAAAAACTACAACAGATCCGACCAATAATAAAGTCAGACAAGACAACCAAAGTACTATTTCTACTTTCCCCCTGGGACTTAAAACACTATGTAAATGGACCCCACATCTATAACACTTGTCACACGCCACGTCAACATCCTCCACCATCCAACAAATCCGGTTTTCTTCCAGAAACGAAACGCGTCATCCCTCCCAAACCGGGAACCACCGGTTCGCCGCCGTCGAAGGAAGAACTCTTAACAGCCTCCGCAGGAAGCCGACTCCTGATGTCGTGGGACCCACGCGCCGACGCGTCTTTGCAGCCGCCTTTGATCCTGAAGATGGCTCTGAAACTTGCCAAAAACCCGGATTTCTTAACCCGGTTCTTCGGTTCGACCTGACTCGATTTCTGACGTTGCATACGGCGGCTGCGTTCTCTTCTGGACCTCACTGTCCCTATGCAAGAGACTTTTGGAGAAGAAGGTTCGAGCAGTGACGTATCCGTCTTTATTCGTGACCCGACCCGTTTCAAGATGACTCGATTCTTCTTGCCACCGTGTCTCCGCTGCTTCGCTTCGTTGAAACAAGTGTTCTGCGGTTTCGGTAAACCGATGATCGACGCTTTGGATTTCAGTAAAAACCGTTGCGAGCTTGGATTCGAGTGTGGGTTTGAATTGAGAATCCCTGAGTTCCCTCTCTGTGAATCTTTGCGGTCAAAGAAGGCGTTGTCACTGAGCCACTCCAGCTGATCAGCATCTTCTGACAAGGAATAAGATTCCGGTGGAAAATCACTCGGACTCACCGCGGAGTTGCTGTAATAAGGTGGGATCGTCGAGTCGTCGGCGAGGGTCTCACATGCGATCTTCCGGTGGTCGGAGGCACCGACACATACTGAAGAAACAAAGGCTTCTAGATCGACTTGGGGCATAGAAAGCTTGTAGAGAGAGAGAGAAATTGTAATGTGGATATGAAAAAACGATTGATGCGTGTAGGGCTTTTTATATTACCAAAAGGCCAAAGGTTCTTTTTCAGATTTTTGTATTTCTTTTTGTCTTCTTATTGTTTGATTATGACTTTATGCTCGTAAAACCTGGAGGAGGAGAGGACGACTACGTAAAAACACAATATAAAAAAAAAATAGAAATATGCAACGAAAATTAATACATATGATATACTTAAAATGGGGTTTTAAAAAAAATTATATAATATGATTTGAATTTTTGTAAGTGTTTAGATCGTGACAAAAGTTGTCTTGTAGATAAATAGTTATTTTCGAGGAAAAAGGTTCATTTACATTTATAATTTTTCTTGATATATATTGCCAGATAAAAGCTTCGAATGCTATTGGAACCGCACGACGTAGTACAGTTCTAATAGTAACGAAAATATGTATGTATATATTTTTGTTACTATTAGAACCGCACCGCACTTTTTTTACAGTTGTTCTGCACGTTA
Organism: Crucihimalaya himalaica; assembly: GCA_004349715.1. NCBI lineage: Eukaryota > Viridiplantae > Streptophyta > Magnoliopsida > Brassicales > Brassicaceae > Crucihimalaya > Crucihimalaya himalaica. The sequence goes on along the minus strand of SMJT01000004.1, from coordinate 648,505 downwards.
CCATTCGAAGCCAAAAATTAATTTTTTTTTGGCGGTCGATTTCTTCAAGGGGTTGGATCCCGACTAAATCAAATTTCCTCTGATTTCACTAAAAATATCGTTTAACTTTTTTGCACATAACAATTAAATTTACAACTTTATTTTCTATTAATTAATTATACGATTTTTTCATTTGTTAATACATTAAAATAGTAGAGACAAAACTAAAAAATTTACCAAACATCTGCATTGAAAATATAAAACACAATTTTTATAAAATAAAAATAAAGACATTATTTATAAAACAGATAAAATATGATTTAACATATCTTCTTAATTTGTTGTTTTATTAATATATTTGAATGACACCAAGTCATTGGTTGGAAGCTTCTATATGAATTCCTTATTTTCAGGTGCAATATTATTATAAACGTCCAAAACTTTAGAAAGATTACGTCAATAAAAGGTAGATACCTAACTTATATATAAGCTTGCAATGTCTAGGCACTGATAAATACAGAAAAAGATTTGTATTCATTTGTAAAACAACAATTTTTTAGATATTTATAAGATTGTTCGACAGCAATTTTGCAATAGATTCGTCTATGCTAAATTACATTTTTACGGCTCACAAATCAATTATCTTTTTTTTTTTGGGGTATAATAATCCTCTTAGATTAAAAGAAAAGTTAGACCACCCGTGATTTTGAACATCACTAAGTAGCGTTGATATTTTAAATCAAAAGAATATACGTTTTATCATGTATTTCAAAGACTAAAATGAGTTTTTGTTTAATGCCTCCAACTGTAAAAAAATAGTATGTTACACATACATATTTATAATGTATATGCTTATGTGAGTTGATAGGTTTAATAAATTCATATAGAATATAGTTATTTTAGGTCATTGTAGATTTGATTAATTTACGCTTATATTTTGCACGAATTGAGATATGTGTTCTTTCCATTTTACAATTTTATGTGAAGCAAGGTAGACCCAATTCCTTTTTAGATTTATATTATTTATTCTATCTATTCTACAAATTTTGAAGGCTAATCTAGTTATACTCGCATGGATCTTACTGACCAATTTTAATACCAATACTCTATTCTTAACTCGGACTTCATTACACAATTCCAAAAAGGATGCAAAATCTGTGGACCACGCACCCATATTTATGTCTAGTAGAATTGTGATTTGTGTATTATCGTTTACCACCAAAATCAGGGTACCGAAAATAATATAATATTAAGACCTAAAACTGATTGATGCAATCGACTAGAACATTTTAGCCTTTTGTCTGCACTCCGACATATCACACTTCAGGGGTCCTATACACTTCGACTTACTCATGACATTTCTCCCTGACATGTCTCTCTTTAACATTTCTGCCTATGAAGAAATACTCCATTGGTGATATTGTACCATGAACCATATGTCACAAATCATGGTTGTGATAAAACGAAACGGTGCAATAAGGTGGTAAATTTTGGCTGTACAAAATAGAAAAAAATTGGTGGTACAAATTGTTGTAACGTCAATATTGAATTGCAACATTTAGAAGTAGTAAAAGGATGGTCCAATTCTGATTTTCGACTATAAATTTGAATAAGTTTACCATCCTTACAGTTCAATATAAAGTTCTCGAACAAAATTATCCTAGTAATTCAACTTTTAAAAATAAATAAAAAAGTGATCTAAAATAATGTTATTGCAATACATTTTTTTTGGAACGGTGATTTTCATTAGTAGAAGTCTCTCTCTCCGTACTTTATAAACATCGAAGGAAGCTCTCTCTCTCCGTACAAGTTTTCTCCTCGAAAGCTGAGATCTCTCTCGTTTGAACTCTACCGTCGCCGACGACGGCGCGGAACCTCTCCGCCTCTTATGGCTAAGAAGAAGCATAAACCTAAGTCTCTCGACGCATCTCCCACTGGATCTGCCGCCGATTCCAGATCGCCGCCTGTGTCCCAAAACTCAGCCGCCGAATGTTCTGTAAATTCGAAGCCAGCTGCCTCTCCGGTGGTTCTTCCGAAGACGTCGTCTCTTGCCCAGCTCCCCTCAGTCACCTCCGATTTCACACGCCTGAAATCTGAAGCTGCCTCTCTGAAAATTTTAGGCTCTACAAACCCTAGATCTTGTCCACCTGGGCTCACACAAGCTACTCTCCCGATGTTGATCTCGGAGGTACCTGAGCAGCTCATTAATGGATCTCCTGTTACAGCTACAAATCCAGTGACTTCGGACGGAAACTCTAAAAATCATAACCCAGACAATTTACCAATTCAAGCTAATACAACCTTACCATCCTCAGAACATTGCTCTGCTTGGGCTGATCTCCTCAAGGGAAGCTCAGAAAGACTCCAACGAAAAGGTGAAGCTTTTACTTTGGAATCTGGTGAATCTTGTGTCACCATCCCCAACTCTGTTATTGAAAAAAACAAGAAGGCATGGGAAAATTTTATTCTTGGACAGTTCTATGAAGACTCTCCCTCTCGGGGAGCCGTTCATGGCATTGTAAATGGGATATGGAGCCGGCAAAGACGTGATATTGCAGTCTCAAAAATGGAAGGCAATTCTTTCCTATTTCGTGTGCCTTGCCCAATTGCCAGACGTCGTATTCTCAGTCAGAGTCTATGGCAGATTGATGGACAAACCATGTTTTTTGCCAAATGGTCACCAAGTATCCAACAGGAAAAGCAAGAGTTATCTTTGGTTCCGGTATGGTTAGAGTTCTCAGATGTCCCCCTCCAATTCTTCAACAGAGAAGGACTTGAGCATATTGCAGGTCTAGTGGGCAACCCTATTTGCCTCCACCCTTCAACTGAGAACTTGACAAACATTGAAATAGCAAAGGTTTACACTTTCATTGATCCAAGGAAACCTCTTGCTGAAGGTGTGAATGCAAGGTTTGAATCAGGTGCTATCAAGAGGATCAAAGTATCATTTCCATGGCTCCCATCCCTCTGTAGTTATTGCAAAAAAGTGGGGCATACTATCTCTCGTTGCACCGCTGCTCCGTCGACTTGCACTGTTTGTAATTCAGTAAAACACACTTCTGAAGTCTGCCCTCGTGCTAAGAAGACTTCTCGACCTGGCAAAGCCCCTACCCTTAGTCAGCTCCCTATTGTTCCTCAGCCTGGGATTAGAAAGTCTCAAGCCCAGTTGCAGTATGTTCTAGTTGGTTTAAAACCCATCGATCCAGCAACTCTCCCTAAGCCATCACCTCGTGGCCCAAGTGTGAATCAGACCATGGCTCCCATAGGTATTGCTTCCTCTTCAATGGATTTCAAAAATGCGTTCTCAAAGAAAGCTCTTGTAGAAAAAGGAGTTTGCCTAGCACTAAACAACTCCTTGTTCATACCCAAAGCCAGAAAGGTTGGTCTTCAATCTGTCTCTTCTATTGACTCCGAATCTGATAGCTTATCCGAGGAGGACGATAACCCGGATGAAGTAAATGATCGGTTCATTCAAGTCATCTCCAAAAGATCTGAGAAGAAAGAAAAACATCGTCTTCTGAGGGCAGGGGCCCCTTCAAACCCCTAACTCTTCCCTTCTAATGGATATTTTTTGTTGGAACATTAGAGGGTTTAATAATCATGTAAAGCGGTGATGGTTTAGGAAGTGGCTGAAGCTTAATCAGCCCATTTTTGGTGGTCTCATTGAGACTCACGTCTACCCCGACAAAGCCTCTTCTATCATTAATAGAGTCTTTCTGGGGTGGTCGTTTGATTGTAATTACGAGTTCTCCGAGTTAGGGAAAATTTAGCTTTTTTGGCATCCTTCTGTAAGAGTCATTGTCCTCTCCAAATCTCTCCAGCTGATTACATGTCTAGTAAAGTTCCCTGTTGTTGCTTCAGAATTTGCAGTGTCTATCACCTATGGCTCCTAAGTAAGAGGATAAGGAAAGATCTATGGGCTGAACTTACATCTATAGCTTCTTCACCGATCTTGACTGATGTTCCCTGGACTGTTATTGGAGATTTCAACCAGATTCTGTCGCCCACTGAGCACTCCACTGTTGCTCATTTATCTTCAACTAGTGGTATGAGGGACTTCAACCATTGTACACATGTCTCTGGTTTATTTGATTTGTCGTTCTGTGGCTCATCTTTCACCTGGACAAACAAGCAAATCTCAAGTCCTGTGGCAAAGAAGCTTGACAGGATTATGGTAAATGATTGCTGGATCAATCTTTTCCCTAACTCTATTGCTGTTTTTGGGGAGCCTGCTATTTCAGATCACAGCCCCTGTTGTCTGTTCTTGGATTCATCAAAGCAAAAAGTGAAAAAGCCATTTAAGTTCTTATCTTTGCTGAACCAAAACCCTGACTTTGCACCGCTAATTGAAAACTGTTGGAAGTCGCTCAAGTTTGAAGGTACGAAAATGTTGTGTGTGTCCAAGAAACTAAAAGAATTAAAGGGCTTCATAAGACATTTCAGTCGGGAAAACTATTCTGGTATTGAGCTACGGGTTACTGAAGCATTCCTGATCTCCTAGCATGCCAACAGAACTTACTAGCTTCACCGTCCCCTGCCGCTGCTCAAGCTGAGCAATCTGCCCACACCAAATGGTCAAATCTTGCAAAGGCTGAGGACTCTTTTCTAAGACAGAGATCACGTGTGAACTGGTTAAGTGATGGGGACTCAAATTCAGCCTTCTTCCATAGGGCAATCAAAGCCAAGCTAGCTCACAACCACATTCACCTACTTCTTGATGATGATGACTGTGTATTGAGAACAGATTGGACTTAAACAAGCACATAGTCAATTATTATGAGCAACTTTTGGGTGGACATGTTACTGCTACCTCTTCTACTCCATAAGAAATTGCAGCTCTTGTGCCTTATAGATGCTCTGCTGAATCTATGGCAGCACTTTCATCTCCTTTCCTGCCTTCTGAGATCCAGAAATCATTTTTTGCATTACCAAATTGTAAAGCTCCCGGACCTGATGGATACTCCTCAGAGTTTTTCACTGGCCATTGGAAAACTGTTGGTAATGATATGGTTGCAGCAGTGTCTGAGTTTCTTTCCACTGGTAAGATCCTTAAACAATGGAATGCCACACTTATTGCTCTAATCCCCAAGAAGACAAATGCAAACAAAATCAGGGATTTTAGACCAATTTCTTGCTGCAATACAATCTATAAAGTCGCTTCAAAGCTTCTCGCAAACAGACTTAAAGCAGTTCTCCCAAATGTCATATCTAATACTCAATCTGCGTTTATACCTGGGAGATTGTTGGCTGAAAATGTCCTACTGGCCACTGAGCTGGTCCAAGGTTACAACTGGAAAAAAATATCAAGACGAGCAATGCTAAAGGTAGATTTAAAGAAGGCATTCGACTCAGTAAATTGGGTTTTCATCACAAATACCCTCCAAGCCATGGATTTCCCACCGGTGTTCATCAATCTAATCAATCAATGCATCTCCACCACCAGATTTTCTATCTCTGTGAATGGTGAGTCCTGTGGATATTTCAAAGGCACTAAAGGTTTGAGGCAAAGTTGTCCTTTGTCCCCCTATCTTTTTGTTCTCGTTGTGGAGGTATTTTCTCACCTGCTAAATAAGGAATATCACAACAAGAAAATTGGTTTCCACCCCCTTGCACATGATCCAATTGTCTCTTATCTTGCCTTTGCTGATGATATAATGGTCTTTTTTTATGGCAAATGCAGCTCTCTGGAAAATATCTCTTCTGTAATGGCAAATTTTTCTGTTTGGTCCGGTCTGGAAATGAATAAAGATAAGACTGAATTATTTGTTGCAGGAATGAACTAGGCAGAATCTGAAGAAATCTCTAGATTCGGATTCCACTTGGGTTCATTACCCATTAGATATCTTGGGCTACCTCTAATGCACAGGAAACTGAGACAAGCAGATTTCAAGCCCCTCTGATTGCCAAGAGTTTTCGGGCTCTTGTGCACAATTAAACCTATTGTGCTCTAATACCTCAATCCTAAAGGTATGTCGTATGTAGCACTTAAGGTATCGAATCCACAGGGAAGGAAAGATAACACACTAAGAATACAGGAAACTAATCAAGCTAAATCGATAGATGTTTTTGGTTTTTGGTTTTTATGTTGTAAATGTAAAATGAAACTAAATAAGAAACTAAATGCTTAATACTTAAACAAGTAAATCAGACTTAAGAAAATTAGAAAACATAAACGAAATGCAAGAAACATAAAACGCAAGTGCAAACTGAAATGAAGCTAACAATGCAAGGCAAACTAACAACTTAAGCGGTTTAATTCAAATGCTAAAAGTATGGATCATTGGTAAGGCATTATGACAAGGGTGAATGATAACTTGATAAACGATGATTCAAACAAATAATTAATGTTCAATCCTATGACATGAATCACTTAAATAGATTAGTCCACTCCCGTGGTACTAACCCTTTTACAAACCGATTTGGTTAAGCTAGACTTCCGAATGCAACCAATCAATTCATAAACATTAAACGCAAATTCATATTTATCATCGAATCCTCCTTAGAACTCAATTCCCATTGGTTAAGGATTAGAAACGCATGCATAGAAAGTTCAGGTCGTTTCTCAACACCTTCCGGGTGAGAAACGATCAAAATCTAGAAAACTCTCTTTCGAAGCTCATTTCTAGCATTACGATCATTCTATACATGAAGATAAACAATAATCAACCATCAATCATCTCAAATCAAGCATCAATCACCCTAAATCTACCATACCAAAAATCCAAAAGGTAACTACTCACACATGCTCAAATGACAAAAATAAACCGAACAAATGATAGATAATGAAGACATAATTGAGATTATATAAAAATATTTGACAAATCTTCAATACATATGAGTAGATCTAAGTTTTAAAAGCATAAAAATATGAAAACTAGAGAGAAAATGAAGGAGAAGCCTTGAGTTGCAGAAAAAGTGGTCCTCTTTAGTGGTTGCATGATTTGAGGCTTTTATAGGTGAGTGGGTTCGCAAGTGGAGAAAGCAGAGAAAAAGTCATAAATCGGACTTGAAAATCGACCATGGGTCGATTTTTGCCAAAAATCGGACATGGAATTCGACCTTGGGTCGAGTTTTGCCAAAAATCGGACATGGAATTCGACCTTGGGTCGATTTTTGCTCTAGGTGTGTTCCTCAGCCATTTTGCCGCTCGGTCACGGAAATCGACCTTGGGTCGATTTTTGACATATCGTCACTAAATCGGCCATAACTTTTGAACCACGTATCCAAATGCTCTGAAACCACCTCCATTGGAAAGTTAACTCAATTTAATATGACTTTCATGAAGATCTCCAAAGCTAAATCGCAGTGGAAAACGTTCATCTGAGTCGATCTTTGAGATATTTGGGGCCAGTTCTGCATCATTGTTTTCTCCTTTTCCATCTAAAAGTGCATCTCCCATTATTACAACCTGAAAACAATCAAAACACACACCAAATACACACAAAAACACAAAAGAACTTCTAAAATGCAAAAATACTTATTTAGACACTAAATGCATCAAAACACAAAGAAAAAGCTGATAAAACACAATAAAATGGATATTTACAACTATGATAAAGTGATAAAATGTATAGTTATCACACCCCCAGACTTGCCTTTTGCTTGTCCTCAAGCAAACAATCAAAAGAAAAGCCAAGAGAAAAGGTTTTGCCATGACTAATCCATTCAAACTTCTACTCTAAACTCCGAAACCAAACGTAATCCAATCAATCATATCAAAGCATCTCATTCTCATTCATTAAGGTATTAAGTGCGGTCTCACAAAGGGAATTTAAATCGTCCTCAATTGGTTTGGGTTAAGGTCTTTTGAGGTGGCTTATAAGTAGTATTTCTTTGATGGGTTACTCTCAAGCAAAAAGGGTGCTAGACAAATGCAAAATCTATCTAAGACCGAGAACAATTTACGCATACAAAGTCATGCCTCTCGTTGTTCTACCCATCTTATGATATAATCTTTTCAAACCCCCTTTTTATCCTCAAACCTCAACTCCCATGATCAAAGCTTTTTTTCATTTTGGTAACCTTCTAGGGAAAAACTTTTTCTTAACTCTTATCTCTTTTCTAGCTTTCTTAGTTCCCATATCTTTTTTTATTTTATTTTTTATTTTTTATTTTTTTGTGGGAAACTAACATAATCTTTTGCACTTAGAGATTTAGAGTATTTTCCTTATCAATTTTCATTCCCTAAGGATTTTTTTTCTTTTTCTTTTTAAGCTACTGATCTAACCTCCTTTTCACTTCCTTCTCATTCGTCCCAAACCCCAATATTCAATCTAACCACCTATATCTTTCATTCCCAACCTAATCGCTAGTCTCATAATGTTCCAAGAGCTAGCTAAAAACGAGAGATTATCCTTTGTCGTTCTCAATACTCTCAAGATTTTGCAAATTATAGCACAAAACAACAAAAGACCTCACTCAACAGTGAACACAAGGTATGAAAGAAATGGTAAGGGTTCAAGGTAAGGGAACCATTCTTAAGCTTAGAATGGCCATTCGGGTTAGCATAAGCGTGATGAAATGAAAAAGAAAACCCGAATGTCATATCATGAGAACGTATTTAAACTACCTAAGCGAGAGGATTAGATTCAATTTAAGCCCAAGTTCATAGAGATGCTTTGAGGATCATGCAAGTTTCACAATGGTATGTACTTTCGAGGTATGAATGAACTAAACATGACTCTTTTTGTTTTTTTTTTTTTTTTTTTTAGTTTAAAATTCACAATGCAAGACTCAAACAATAAGAAATCAAAACACACGACTCAAAATATAAAACAAAAATCAAAACAAAATGCCTTTCCCCCAGACTTGCTTCATACCATCTCGGTGTGAGAACAAATCCAAAAGAAGACGCTGGACAAACTAAAAGAAAGCAAAATTATTAAATAGAAATACCTCGTGGGTTGCCTCCCACAAAGCGCTTGGTTAAGGTCTATAGCTTGACCACTCAACACAATATTAATCATAAGAATCATAAGGTTGAGCCAATGGACCTTTTGTCCTTCTCTTGTTAGCACAAAAAATGATACGTACCAAGTAACACACAATTGTCCATGGTAAGTAGATAAAATTCACATCAAGGAAAATTACTACAAATGTAGCATATGCTTTAAAATATTCCTTAATGGTTGAATGGTTATGAGGTTCAAATGCATTTGGAGGAAAAATAAAGTCAATTTCTTGTTTAAACGAGGTTTTAACAAAATAATCAACTTCATCCCCATTAATTTCATACAGCACAATATCTCCATCCATATAATCAACCTCATGATCTTCAATATCATGTAAAATTTTATCAATATCAATCACAACTCCTAGGTGAGATTCTTCAAGAAGAGGTTTAGATATTTCAGGCATTGAAAACTTAAACTCGAAATCATGAACATTCAAAGCACAATGATATTCAATATCAAAACATATTTCATGGTAATTCCTAGCAAGTTTTGCTGCTCTCAAATTATCTAGTCGTTGAGTCTCACTTATTAAATCATAGCATTCAGCAATGATGATGGGAGTTTGCAAACTAGAGGTCACATTTTCAATGCATGACATATGAATATCCTCAACATCATGAATTTCAAGGGGTGAAAAGTATGTACTTTCTATTTGGCTTGGTGGAACCCAATATATTACCTTGTCAAGCGCGTGAGCTTCATGTATCTCATAGCTAGTGAGTTCCCTTCCTTCACATGATGCCCGCAATGATAAGAGGTTCAACCGGATCACAATCGCTATATCACTCCTTGATATGTTAGGATTTTCCTTGTAAAGCTCATCCAACTTCACTTTTTGTTCCGGTGTGAGAACACTTTCATCAAATGGTGGCTCCACATATGGCTCATCCTCTTCTTCTTGTGACCAATCATTATGTTCCATGGCATTGGCTTCTTAGATTCATGCACCTTCAAGAAAGAGAAACAAAACAAAACATAGTTAGATATACGAAAATTAAAAATTTAGACTCGGTAGAATCCAAATCCTAATGGCTATGCTATGCCTTCCCCGGCAACGGCGCCAAATTGATTGCAAAGAGTTTTCGGGCTCTTGTGCACAATTAAACCTATTGTGCTCTAATACCTCAATCCTAAAGGTATGTCGTATGCAGCACTTAAGGTATCGAATCCACAGGGAAGAAAAGATAACAACACTAGGAATGCAAGAAACTAATCGAGCTAAACGGTTGATGCTTTTGGGTTTTTGGTATTTATCTCTTTGGAAATCCAAAATTTATATACAATCCAGAAAACAATTTTTGGGATAGTGTAAAAAACTATCCCAAAAACTCTGACAATCATCGAAATGACAAAAATCCAAAAATCCAAAAAATAATTAATTTTATAAATTTTAAAATTATTTAAATTTTTTTTTTTTAATTTTTTTTTTTTTTACATCAAAATTTTTATCTCTAATATTATTATTTTTAAAAATTATTTTTTATATATTCAACTTATAACTTTTTTTTATTTTTTTTTATTTATATACACTCATATTTAATAATTTCTAATTAATCATTTTTCAATCTTCTTTTTTTTTTTATTAATTTAATATTTAATTTAAATTTTACAATTTTTATCATTAAAATATTTCATATTAACATTTTTTTTATAACTAATATAAATTTTCAATTTTTATTTTTTCATATTTTTATTTTAATTATATTAAACAATTTCTATTATATATTATTTATTAAAATTACTTTTACTTCTATTTTTTTTTTATTAATTTTTTTTTTATATTTCTATAATATTTATTCTTTAATTTTAATTAAATTTTTTATTTATTTTTTCTATATGTTTTTAAAAATTAATTTTTATAATAAAATTATATTCAAATATTTTTTATTTTTCAACATTTATTTAATACACTTTTTTTGTAAATTCAAATAACTTTTTTAATTAACTAAATTAATATATATTTATATTTTTTTTCTTTTTTATTTATATCTTATTTTTTCTTTCATTTTATTTTTTTTATATATTTATTATCATTTTACTCTTTTATTCTAATTCTTTTTTTTTTTTACTACACTTAATTAATTAATTTTTTTTAATTTTTAATTTTTCTTATTTTTTATTAAATATTTTAATCTTCTTGTTTTTATATTTTATAAATTATTTTTCTTTTTCTACATTATTTCTATTCAAAAATTTTTATTTTATTTACTTTTTTTATTATTATTATTTTTTTTTTTTATTAATTTATATATATTTATTCTTATTTATTAATATATTAATTATATTATTTTTTATATTTCATTATTTAAATTTATATTTATTATTTTTAATATTTATTATTTTCTTATTAAAAAATTTTAATCATTATAATTATTCCAATTTTTTTTAATTTCCTATTTTTTTTTTATTAATAAATACTATTCATTATTTTTATTAACTTTTCATCTTATTTTTATTAAATTTATATTTTTTTTTTTTCAATTTTTTTTTTTATTTTTTTTTGCTTTTTCTTTTTTATTTTTTTTTCATTTTCTCTATTCTTTCATTTTTTTTCAATCTTTTATTTAAATTATAATTTCATTCCATATATCAATTTTCCAAAACTTTATCTATCATTCTCATTAATATTCTTTTTAACAAAATTATTTTTCTTATCATAATTTTTTAAATTTAATTATATTTTTTCAAAATTCATTTTTTCTTAAAATTATTAATATTAATTACATTTTTCACTTTTTTTTTTTTTATTATTATTAAATTTTTTCAATTTTTTTATTAAATTAAATTTTTTTTCTTAAAATTTTTAATCAAATAATTTCTTTAAACTAGCATTAAGAATCAACCTAAGTGAAGGATTTCTCCAAAATCATCCAAAATCATTATATTTAACCATCAAGACAATTGACCAATGATGCATAAAACATTCACATTCATTCTTTATGACATGGAACACTCAAGTAGATTAGCTCATTCCCATGATGCTAATCCATTTACAAATCAACTAGTATGGCTATTTTGTCATCCCAACAACCAAATTGCAACTAGATGATCTATATCATTAAGTATGAGTCCATATAAGTCAACAATTCATCGGTTAAAAGTGAAATGCATGCTTGGAAATTTTATAGACATTTTATCAAACACCTTGTGAGCAATAAATGTCATAAGTTCTAGAATTGAGTGATCAAGTCATTTCTAGCATAGAAATCTTTCCTAGCATGAGAACAAAATGATTATCTAAGCCTAAACATCAACAATCAATCATCAAATCATCCAAATCAAGTAATCCAAAAATCTAGAAAAAGTCAACTCACAAGAATATCAAGAACACAAAAGAAAAAGACATGAAAATGAAGAACAAGAAACAATAAAACATATATATAGATAGGGTTGAAGAAATCTTCTCTAAAGTGGCATGAATCTTGAAGAACAATACAAATCTCATGAGGAGAGAGTTTGGTCGAAACCCACTCTAAAAAGAAGAAGACTTAATGAGAAAATAGGTTTATGAACCATTTTATACAAAGGAAAACGGACTGGTCAACTCTGGTCAACTCTGTTTCTGGGTGCGTATCGACCTGTATGGGTCGGTACCTCGGTCGGTATGGAACATACCGACCTGGTTTTGGTCGGTAAGTGGGTCGTATGACTCTCCGGAATATCCAGTTTTGGTCTTCAGAATTATCGACCCGTTTGGGTCGATATGCCGGTCCGATACCGCACTAAAACGCCCATATCTTTTGAACACAACTCCAAATGCTCTGAAACCACCTCCATTGTAAAGCTAACTCAATTTCCTATGACTTTTATGAAGATCCCATAAGCTAAATCCAAAGGAAAGGCATTCGTATGACTCGATCTTTCAAGCATGTTGGATTGACTCTGCATTTGACATTTCCTAACTTTGGTCCAAAATTTGCATCCTTCATTTCCTCTATATTTCTATGCATATCCTTTGATCCAATCCACTCCTAAACACCTGAATAAACACAAAAAGAACAAAAAAGAAGACACAAAACAACTACGACATCTAAAATGCAAGACAATACTGAATGAGACTTTAATGCATGAAAACATCCCAAAAATTGTACAAAGTGGGATTTAAACATATGAAAAACTAGGCTTTAAAACATGTAAAATATACACTTATCAACTCCCCCGGACTTGCCTTTTGCTTGTCCTCAAGCAAACAAGAAATGACAAACCGAGAAAGAGATTTAAAAATGGGAATTCACAACTAAATACATGTCAAAGCATTCAATATTCAAAGGCCAAGTAATACCGAGGCATTGCAAAATTTTTATCTCAATATGACTCTAACTTCTCTAGACTTATCGTAACTCCCATTTTTTTACTCTAGACTCAAAACCAAATATCAACATAAATACTTAATAGCCAACTCCCTACATTCAATAAATCTTCAAGTGTGGTCTCACTGAGGGGTATTGATCTAGTCCATTTGGCATGGTTGAAAGAGGTTTTTACGTATGAAACAAGGTGGTTTATGATTTGGTGACTTACTCTCAAATCAAAGGAATGCAAAAACATCACACAAAAGCAAGGAAGAAATGACCAATTGATGTATACAAATAATAACTTCCATTTCTAACCCACCTAGCTTAAAATCCTAGTTTCAACTTGGAGTTAAGCTTCCTTTTCTTTTGAAGTAAACCCATTGCTCTTCTTAGCAAAATGTGTAAGTTTCATAAACCAAACTTTATTTCTTTGTGTAACATCTATGGACTTTTCTTTTCTTTTTGAGCTCTAGCCTTAATTCTTCTAAACTTAGAGCTAACTTCTTATTATTCCCATAGAATGTTTCCTTTTGATTTTCACCATCTTTCTTTCTTTTATACTCATGGCTTTTCTTTTCATTCTTTTTCCATTTCAACCAATTTTCTTTTATGCTCATGTTCCCAACCCTTTTAACAATGAAACACATAACAATCCCCTATTTGCTAGCCTTGAAGTTCACTTAGACTAGCCCTATGGAAGATCATATTTGTCGTTCCCTTCTTACAAGATTTTGCATATGCATGCATTTTCAAGAAGAGCCTCACTCAAGCAAACAATGAAGGGGTGTAAGGAAAGGTAAAGGTTACGGTGGGGAACCATCCTGAAAATGAGAATGGTCATTCGGGCTAACAAGTGTGGCACAAAGGAATAAGATAACCCGAATGTATATGTTAAAACCATGGTTAAGATCTCAAGCCCCTAAGTGAGAGAATTAAGATTTATTTTAAGTCCAATAGTATGGAGTTGGTATTAAAGCAAGCATGCATCAATAAAGCAATGAATTTCGAGTGGAGAGATCAAAGTACGAAGTTTACAAGTTTTTTAAAATCATTCAAGCAATGTAAAACCATTATCAAGGGCATCACAATGAAAGCTTATCATACACGTTTCATGAACTCTCATGCACATGAATGCTACCTATATGATCTAGACTCAATCCAAATAAAGATGGGACTATGCAAACTCATTTGTTTTGATTTTTTGATTTTTTTTTTGATTTTTGATTTTGTTTTTTTTTTGTTTTTTTTTATGCAATAAGGTATGTGCATATGCAAGACTCAAGAAAAACAAAACAAACAACTAAAAGACAATTAGTAACGGTTTCCTCCCCCGACTTACTTCTCACCGTCTTGGTGAAAAAGTAAAACGAGAAAAAGAAACGAAATACAAGAAACAAAATAAAAAAATGAAATATATATACAAAAGTGAATGTTAGAGGTACCTTGGAGTGGAATGGATTTATGAGAGGGAAGACATGGTGCGTTTAAGCTCATCGGTTTTCACCATTTTGACCCGTCCCAATATTTGCCCATTTATCCTACAAAACTTGAAAACAAAGTTTTATAAACAACGTGATACAATCACCACAAAAAGAAAAACAATATGAGATAGAGGATAGAATTGGGAGGTCCCAATTGGCGCGTTCAACGTCTCTAGCTTGACGGTTTCGTTCTCTTATTCACTCTCTCCTTGCATCATTTACTCTTAGTGCACCTAAGAGATCAATATCACAAGAAAAGGGAAAAGATTAGCAACAAAAGAAAATAAAAAGACTCTAGTCTCAATTTGAATCCTAACTCTTAATGGCATCGTTAGTCCCCGGCAACGACGCCAAATTGATTGCCAAGAGTTTTCGGGCTCTTGTGCACAATTAAACCTATTGTGCTCTAATACCTCAATCCTAAAGGTATGTCGTATGTAGCACTTAAGGTATCGAATCCACAGGGAAGGAAAGATAACACACTAAGAATACAGAGAAACTAATCAAGCTAAATCGATAGATGTTTTTGGTTTTTGGTTTTTATGTTGTAAATGTAAAATGAAACTAAATAAGAAACTAAATGCTTAATACTTAAACAAGTAAATCAGACTTAAGAAAATTAGAAAACATAAACGAAATGCAAGAAACATAAAACGCAAGTGCAAACTGAAATGAAGCTAAAATGCAAGGCAAACTACAACTTAAGCGGTTTAATTCAAATGCTAAAATGATGGATCATTGGTAAGGCATTATGACAAGGGTGAATGATAACTTGATAAACGATGATTCAAACAAATAATTAATGTTCAATCCTATGACATGAATCACTTAAATAGATTAGTCCACTCCCGTGGTACTAACCCTTTTACAAACCGATTTGGTTAAGCTAGACTTCCGAATGCAACCAATCAATTCATAAACATTAAACGCAAATTCATATTTATCATCGAATCCTCCTTAAAACTCAATTCCCATTAGTTAAGGATTAGAAACGCCATGCAATAGAAAGTTCAGGTCGTTTCTCAACACTTTCCGGGTGAGAAACGATCAAAATCTAGAAAACTCTCTTTCGAAGCTCATTTCTAGCATTACGATCATTCTATACATGAAGATAAACAATAATCAACCATCAATCATCTCAAATTAAGCATCAATCACCCTAAATCTACCATACCAAAAATTCAAAAGATAACTACTCACACATCGCTCAAATGACAAAAATAAACCATAGAAAAGCAAGATATTGAAGACATAATTCAGATTTTATAAATGAAAATGGCAAATCTTTAATACATAAGAGTAGATCAAGGTTTTAAAAACATGAAAACTAGAGAGAAAATGAAGGAGAAGACTCAGGTTGCCCAGAAAAGTCGTCCTCTCTAGTGGTTGCATGATTTGAGGCTTTTATGGATGAGTGGGTTCGCAAGTGGAGAAAGTAGAGAAAAAGTCAAAATTCCTCCAAAAATCGGTCTATGACCGATTTTCACGACCGGATTCGGACATGGAAATCGACCGTGGGTCGATTTTTGCTCTAGGTGTGTTCTTCAGCCATTTTGCCGAACGGTCACGGAAATCGGTTTCGGACCGATTTTTGACATGTCTTCACTAAATCGGCCATATCTTTTGAACCACGTATCCAAATGCTATGAAACTACTTCCATTGGAAAGCTAACTCAATTTCCCATCTTTTTTATGAAGAGCATTGAAGCTAAATCGCAGTGGAAAACGTTCATCTGAGTCGATCTTTGAGATACTTGGGGCCAGTTCTGCATCATTGTTTTCTCCTTTTCCATCTAAAACTGCATCTCCCATTATTACAACATGAAAACATTCAAAACAAACAAAACACACACCAAATATAAACGAAAACACAAAAGAACTTCTAAAATGCAAAAATACTTAGTTAGACACTAAATGCATCAAAACACAAAGAAAAAGCTAATAAAACACAATAAAATAGATATTTACAACTATGATAAAGTGATAAAATGTATAGTTATCACCCTCATGGACCAAATTACCAACAGGTTATCCTCTTGGCCTTCTAGGGCTCTTTCCTTTGCTGGTAGAAGGGAGCTCGTCTCCTCAGTCATTTATAGCACAGTGAATTTCTGGATTTAAACATTTACTCTACCAAAAGGATGTCTTAAGCAAATTGAAAGCCTTTGTTCTAGATTTCTATGGAATGGGGACTTATCAAAGAAGCCTATGACAAAGGTTGCTTGGAAGACTGTTTGTCTACCGAAGGATGAGGGCGGGCTGGGTCTTAGAAACTTCCATACCTGGAACAAAACTCTCTGTTTGAAGCTAGTTTGGTTGTTGTTTGTTGGTGACTCCCTATGGGTTCAGTGGATAAGGAAGAATAGACTCAAAGGGGATTTTTTCTGGACTGCGGATATGAAAGGCCAGTCTTCTTGGACCTGGAAATCTCTGCTGCACTTACGACCTCTTGCTACAAGATTCATCAGAGCAAATGTGGGAAATGGGAAGATGACAAGCTTCTGGTATGATCATTGGCTAAATATTGGTCCCCTCATAAAAGTATTTGGTCCTAATGGACCAGGCCACTTGGGTGTACCTATCTTATCCTCGGTTGCTTCTGCTGCTCTCAAACAGGGTGGAAAATAAGACCAGCGCGATCACATGAAGCTGAGGAGCTGCAGGTCCTTCTGACTACAATTCCTCTTCCTACACATGATGAGGGGTCAGATTCCTTTTTCTGGCAACCTGGGGAGAACAAGCTCCTCAACTTTTCAGCAAAGCATACTTGGGAATCATTAAGGCATAAGGCCTCCAAACAACAATGGGTATCAAACATCTGGTTCAAAGGGGCTATACCACGACATGCTTTTCACATGTGGGTTACTAACATGGATAGGCTCCCAACGCGTACCAGGCTAGTTAGATGGGGTTTAAATATCCCGATAGCATGTTGCCTTTGTGGCAGATTTGAAGAGGATCGGGATCACCTTTTTCTCAATTGTGAAGTAAGTGTGGAACTATGGAGTCTGGCCATTCACAGATTAGGCTATGAGCAATTCTCCTTTCCCAATTGGGCCTCCTTTTTGACTTGGTTGGGACTGAAGGATAACATAACCCCAAGGCCTCTTCGTAGATTAGTATCCCAAGCGGTCATATATGCCACATGGTCTGAAAGGAACAATCGGCTGCATTCAAACATCTCTTCCACCCCGCATGAATTATTCAACAGGTTGGATTGACAAATCAGAGACACAATTCTTGCAAGAAAAAAGTACAAACAAATCGGTGATCTAATGCAACATTGGCTCACTTATCTCTACTCTCATTGAACTAGTGTAATTACTCTAGGCTCTTGCTTGTTTTTATCTTTTTTTTGCAAGTAATGGCCTCTGGTTTAAAATTTTTGTAATTTTACAAACCCTCTCATTATTACGTAATGAAATTCATATTCGTATAAAAAAAATACATTTTTTTTAGGAAATAAGAGCATCTTCAATTTTGAGTTTCTGAAAATAAAATTATTAATATTTTACTAATTATTAAAAATATTGAACAAATAGAAAAGAGATAAGTTAGCAAAAGAATTTGTTAAAATGGAGAGAGAGTTTCTCAGGAGAGAACAAGACGAGAACAAGTTCTTGTTCTCTCTTCTCTTTTCAAATTCTTTTTATTAATTTAATATTAGGAACCTCTTTGAAAATCAACCGACGAAGAATCTGCTCTAAATGATTGTGTTAATCAGAGCTTAGAAGTACACGCTGGAGAATTTTAAACTTTTAGTTATTTCTCCAATTTTGGGCAAAGCATGCATTTTTAGCATCGACATTTAGAAAAAGAAATACCCACCAACGAAGTAATGTGTTACTTCAATCTTTTGTATCACATCATTAGTCAAATATAGAAATCATAGGATAAAAGCCAGAAAACACATACTAAAACTTTTCCAAAGCATGCAATATTTTTTTATAGCCTTACATCCTCGTGTCAGCTTTCTTTTTGTTTTAATTCCATGTTTTCCGAAGTACTGGTCAAAGTTTGATATTCTTATAAAAAAGAACTAATTCTCTAGAAAAGAAATGTTTTATTTGTTGACAAGTTCAATGCTGTGTAAACCCTTTTGGGCAGTTTATTGAAATAATAATTAATATTCAGTTCTCTCTAAGTTAATAGATCTAAATAGTAAACACTAACCAGGAATATTAACCAATATATTTTTTAATTTCGTACTTATATTGGCCGTTTTCTTTTGTCATAAGAAAAAATGACATTGGTTTTTATTTTCAAAATTAGGGTTTACATGCGGTTTTTGGGCTGATTCGATTTGAGTCATTGACTAAGCGTACCCCATATAGTATATGATGAGAATGTAAGATAAGAGCGTCAAAGGCTTTGAAACTTGTGTTGCAGTCAAATGTCCAACAAATTAATATACTAATTGATTAGGACATAAATAGTTATAATAATGAAACGAGTATGAACTCGATCCTATCTACGAGTATGGTTTCTAGAAGATCTCTTTGCCTATTATCGAGTTAAACCAGCTAGATAGTGATTTTTTTTGTTTTATGTAAAAATGTTGTCTAAGCAAGCATAGAAAGAAGAAAGTACTACTTCGAATGTTCTAGTTAGATCGTAATTTTTAGTCTCAGATGTGTTCTCCACATGGACCACACTCCACAGTTTCTAGAAGCTAAATATGTAATGCTTATCTGGTTGTCCTCATCACGAATGACATATTTGACTAATTCAGTTCCCATACATTGAGCTATTTTTCGAATTTCATGCGAACATTGATTTCATTCGTCTACGTGTTTCGTGTTTCTGTGTAAAAATAGTAATAAGTCAGTTGTCAATAAAGTAATACAGTAGATCTTAAAAAGTAAATAACGTATGTAGCACTTAAAAAACATAGTAAGTGTTTATATAACATGATAATGTATGTATTACACATACTATAACGTAATATTGATAGATAATATGATCTAGAAACAATATACTAACTGATAGTAAGAAAAACTGTAAATTACATATGTAAAAACTAAAAAGACACTTTTTGACGAAGTCTAAAACTACTTAATTATTTTTATATATTATCATAACCCTTCGTTTATTCTATTATTTATCTGTGATTAAAACGGCCGAATATTCTAAGGAAAAGTCCGAATTATGTTAAGAAAACGGTCAACCAGGGCCAATTTTTCGTAATAGAGCTTCGAAATATGTTGGGCTGGGCCTGTAAAGGTTTGAATTGATTTGGTGCTATAGATTTCATTTATAATTGATGTAGGATGTTACTAAAAAAAAAAAAAGAGAGAGAGAGAAAAATGTGATGAAATTATAAAACAATACAAAACAACATATATTTTGCATGCATCACCGAGATATATAATTTAGTGGATGACGTCGACTCCAAATAGGTTGGCAAGTTGAAAAACAAGGCAAATGGAATTATATAGAATTTCAAACGTTAATACTGGTTACGTTAAATTAAGTTAAACGAAATATACATCATAAAATGGCATATGCTTGTCTTTAAATTATAGGATGCATTCAACCACAAATTTACCTATCTTCAATATCAAAGAGATTTTTGTTTAGTTGGAAACAAAATGTTCTTTAGAGTAAATTTTGAAGACGACGTTGAAATCAAAGAGATTACCTCCGTAAGCAAAGTCAGGATTGTGCATGTGAAAATGCAAACCACAATTACAACGACTCGATAGTTTTGTTTACCTTTGACTCCAACTCAAGCATCGATTATCCACGTGAAATGACATTTGGTCCAAGCACCAATAACTTTTAACTATTAAAAATATGTAGTCTCAATTGTATTTTCAGAAGCCACAATATTTATATCGAACATAAACTGAATGTATAAACCGATACACATTTGTTCTACCGTATCAACTCATTTATCTTTGCTTTACCCATTTGTACGTCATACAGTCTAGTAATACTCATCTGAACATAACTTGTCATTTTTCTTGTCCGACTTAGCTAACTATACGTTATCCCATTTTTGTGTTGTCAAATAAATCATTTCGTAAAAAAAAACATTTATACTCGTTTAATTTGTTTTAAATAGATAAGTCACTTCGATGAATATTTAAAATTTTCCCATCGAGCAATATTCAGCGACCGATTAGTCATATATGAAGACAAAAAACATAAGAGGCTGAACCATATTCAAAGAAAAGAGGCGAACCTAGAGAGATTCGTAAATTAAACCCAAACATAATGAAAGAAAAGAGATAAGAGTCATAGTCATAGAACTAGCCTAGTCAAATACATTTTGGAATGTAATCTCAAATTCGATTCACGTAAAGGAAAACACTATAGTACACAGATTTTTAAGTAGATCACTTGAGTTCAATGGGGGCCTACTAGAAGAACTTTGAAAAGTTGTAAACCTTTGACTTTGTACAAAGTCAAAAGAGTGTATCCCAATATGCTTTAATGATTCTTCCACTTGTCTCCACCACTCCTCTCAACGGTTTCCAGCTCCAAACCATCCTTTTCTTACTTGTCTCTCCTACATTTTTCCCCCTACAAATTAAGATTTATGGCATTGGCTAATTAGTAAAAACTGAATTAGCATATGGTGTACAAAGTAAAGTCTTGATTTTTTTTATATGTTTATATGTTCTATCATAGCGTTTATCTTTTCTATATAATACAAATACAACATGTTACTTATCATGTAACTTTTGGTGGAGCAATAAATTTAACATTTTATAAATAAACAAAAACTTCTAAAAAAACTGGCTATGGAAGTTTATATTGTTTGCATAATGAAGAAGTTAAGTATGGCCTTATGCGTAGCCATAAATATAGCAGACCGGGAAGTCTGTTATGTGTTTTTTGTAGTCGAGGGAAGTAATGCGAGCCCGCCCTCGATACAAAGAGTGAAGCGAGAGATTGAGTGATGTCCATTTTGGTGACGCGAATATAAATATTTATTTTATTTGCATTTATCAGAAAAATGTACAACTAATACTTTAAATAAGAAATGTGTACAGAAATATATACATTCAAAATATTTGGACTTAAATCAAATTAAAATTATGGTGCGAGGAGTTGCACTCAATTTTTAGTACCAATAAGATTCTCTCTTTTTTTTTGTCTCTTTTTTGGTCACTAGCTAGTACCAATAAGATTCTCTTTCCTTTGACACTAAAAGAAAATGAAGTTTAAGATTTCTATTTAGATCAACAAAAGAAGGGAATCAATCGATTTTGTAACATGCAATGGTATGAACCCATAAACTTGTAAACCTGTAGCTTTGAAAGATCTTTGGATAGCTTGTGTTACCGAGTTGTGGATTGGCAATAAACTTGTTGGGTGACTTTTTCGATTATTTGAAAAAAAATAGGTAAATTCACCTCATAATCATTCTTGCTTCCTTAAGAAACTTAGAATTCAATTCGTACTTCAAATCAAATTTTATAGTTTCAATAAAAAGGAAAAAGAAACAAACCACTAGAGATTATGGTGTTAAATTTTCTTTCATAATCATGTAAACCAACAAAATAGTAAAATACAATGATGTATTAATAATTCTTATATTATGATGGTACTAAAACAAAACAAAAAAACTGTGTAAGTAAGAAAACAAATATCGACTCCGAAAATGTATAAGACAAAACAAATTAAAATGAATTTTCTTAAATTCCCTTTTTCACGTACCAACTTTGGTAGATGTTCTCGACCTATGCCTAGGGGGTTGGTGTTGAGCGTTTCTAATCCAATCATTAACTGGCCAATAATCATATATAACAAACAGAAAGTTATAATAACAATTGAATCAACCGTTTTTTAAAAATTTAGATACACTTTTGTTTTCTTCTTCATGCTGACCTTAATGGTCAGCAGGAAGGTATTTATATGAATTAAAAAAAACTAAGATAACGAGAACATCTAATTGATTAAATTATATATCACAGATAATGGTAACAACTAGAAGTTGTAATCGGCCCTCGTTGTATAGGAGTCGGCCAAGAGAGCCGGCTAGAGAATCATTCTTTTCTACAAATATACAATCATATGTTTTTTTTAGTCAAATATATAATCATAGTTGTTTATGATTTTATTTTACATAGATGACAGGTATAGCATAATAATATTGTTAAACTATATTGCATATGAGATTATCCACTTATAAAAAATGTTATGTTTTGTTAAACTTCCGCTCTTAGTTGTAGTTTTTCTCCATAGATCGTTATTTTATGATTATCTATGAAATTATAGTTAAGATACTGATAATATCTGAGTAATAAAACTAAAGAGTTTATTTCTTTAATTTTGATAAATATAACTTTTGTGTAGTTTATTCCGTAGTTTTGATTTTGAAGAACAAATATAATCGTCAAAATTGAATCATTGAATATCTACAAATTGCAAATCATCATTTTTAAACACAACTAAAAATATGGATTCTAAAACAATTTTTATCCTGTTGTATAACCACTCAAACTAACCACATTTAGGTGATTTCCAATTTATTAATGATATATTTCAAAGTTAATCAACAAATTCATGCATATATGTCAACATGCAATTAGTGCTTCCAACTCGCATATTATTATATTGGTATATCTTATACACTAAAATACGACATTACTTATGACATCTTACCTACTACTAAGACTATATATGTACATGGTTAGATGCACATACTTTAAAATACATGATTTAATTTATATCAAAGCTCATATACTTGAGCTTATATCAAAACACCTGTTGCTTAATGGATTCCATACTTGTTGTTTTCATCCATCAATTGAAATAAAATTCGTCTTTTAGTACTCATGTATATATCCGATAAGGCACTTGATGTCGATGATCACCAACTCCTTATGTGAACTTGAATATTCGGTCGTCAGAAAAATAATTAATAATTATTGGTTTTATTTAAATTTGTAAAACAAGCAATCATCTCGTTGATTAAAGGAACATATATATAATCTTGAATCAAGAATGACATTTCATATATTAAAATTAAATGTCACGGACCGTATAACGAATACGTACGAACCTCCGTGATAACCTATCGCTTGCGTAAGGTACTAAGGTAGGATATATAGATGGTGTCATATTTATTCATTTTAGTCTCCAAAGACACATATCACGTAACCATGATTTGCGACGAGATATATGCATTTTGATTATCATAATTATTTTAAAAATACATTTCCATCCGCCAAGAAATGCACCCCACTATTCGAAGTCAACACAGACAAAAAAAAAATTACGAAAACAAAAATAAAATAAAGTCAAAAGCTCGCTAGTTCTCTTTTTATTATATTGTTATACATCTCATCTTGGTATATAATCACCAACCATCTTCTTCTTCTTCTTCTTCTAAGTTCTTCAACTTCACAATTTCTAAATTCTTCTACATATCTTGAGAGTTTCCAGAGGAAAAAGAAAAACTAAAATACATAAAATAAAAATAAAAATGCTGGGAAAAAGAATAGCTTCCTTCAAGAACTTAGCCAAGAAAGTAAAAAGCATCAACACGACGACTAGAAGCGGAGGAGACGGTGGCTCCGAGTCAACTCAGAATGAGTCTCTTCTAATGAGTGAGGCGGACGAGGCGGCGATGGCTACAAAGACGCCAACGGGGACGTTCGCGGTGTATGTAGGGGAAGAGCGCGTGAGGCGCGTGGTTCCGACAAGCTATTTGAATCATCCTCTCTTTAGGATGCTCCTCGACAAGTCTCACGACGAGTTCCTCTGTTTCGAGCAGAAGGTTATGTTGGTCGTCCCTTGCAGCCTATCCGTTTTCCAAGACGTCGTTAACGCCATCGAGTCTTGTAACGGAAACTTTGATTTCGGCGATTTTGTCGAGGAGTTTCTATAATTTGACCTTGTCTTCTTCTTTATAATTATTATATATATTTTCTTAAAAACGGTTTCTAGGTCTTTTTTTAGGAAATTATATATACGTAGGATTTGATTGATTGTGAAATTTGTGATACATTGAACACCCCTTTGTTGCGTGGTGTGGAATTTGTAATTTTTCACATAATTATGATATATGTTATTTTACTATAAAATATCAATACACTATCTCTTTGGGGTTTCTTCTGAGCCTTCCATTTGACCTTAATGCTTGGTCGCTTTTGTGGTTCAAACATGTATGGATGTTTGTGTGAAGACATGTTGGTGATTTGAGTCAAAGGCTTGTCTCGAATCGTAATCCAACATCGTAGACTTTGAAAGGGTAATGACTAATGAGAGAGAGCAATTATTGCACAAGGTGGGAACTCTTGGTTTCTTTCTAACGTTACGAACTTCATTTGAGTGTTTTAATAATTTTAAATTTTATGAAAATTGTAAACGCGAGATTGAATTATAACGAATTTTTTTTTTTTAAAAGTGTTTTTTATATAGGTATAATACAGAGTACAGACACATACATAAACCTTTATTATTGAAACAATTCAAAATTAAAATATGGGAACTTTATTGTTGATTTGGAAAAATGGAATCAATGCACTAATGTATAGTAGAATACAAGATGCATACTAAGCAGTCTATGTTAAGCTTCTTACCACTGACTACAAACAAGTAATCATCAAACTTGGTTTGACAAAACATGGATGGAGTTACTTGTTCCAAAGATAAGACTGGATTTTTGTGTAGAGGTGGGCAATAATAACATATGATCTTTTTAAGGATTAATATATTTGAAATTTAAGAACGGAAGTTTATCAGAAAATATTAAATAGGAATGATAGTGTTGTTGTATAAAAAAAACGAATGGACGACTTGTCAAGCTTTCAAGGAGATTGGATGTATTATACAAAACAGAGCGACTCATCACTCATGAGTTAAGACAGACCTTATGCGACTTAGAACGCCTCGGTTCTACAATTGGCTATACCAGTAAGTTACACACAAGTTAAAGTCTTAAATTGTGTAGTTCGAAGTCTGAAATCCGTAAATCAACATACACAAGCATGATATCATATCTTTGTTTCTATATATTTGAAACCCTTCGCATGTATAAGCAGCTTAACCCCTCAGTTCAAAACAGTCTGATTCACCCAATATATGCTTATCGTCCCTATGGTTGCAAAAAGTCTTGTGACTAAATTGAGGTTTAAACCTCTACTGGGTGACCATATTTTTTCTGGTTGATAATGACAATAAACTCTACTACCAAAAAAAGTTACAATTGTTCCCAACTTTTCCCATAAAAATTAAACCCTTCGAGAAAAGTTAATCCCACTTCAAGATGTTGATGTAAACTTTGCATATGCTCTCTCGTTCAAATCTTCAAGATGATAACTTTTTTAGGAGGGCCGTTTGGGCCTTAATGGGCCGATATATCAAATGTGGACATTAAGACACGTCAGCGCCGGCATGTAGAGGGGAAGGGTAAAATGGGAATGAAGAAGCGTTAAATTCAAAAGAGAAAAGGGAGCGCCTCTTCAAATAATTTCAAATCTCACATCCACCCCGCTCTCAGATTCTGTCGCCGGTGAGAGAGAGAGAGAGAGTGAGAGAACTTCAAATAGCAAAGAAATTTCGGATCTTGCTGAGAAGAAGAAGCTATTTTGAAATCAGTCTCTCTGGATTCGCCGTCCGTTCGCCGCTTCAAGATGTCTAGCCGTCACGATAAGGAGAAAGGCGTCAATGTTCAAGTTCTCCTTAGATGCAGGTACTACCGTCGAATCAATTCTTAAATTGAATTTTGGTTTTGGGTCTAATCCCACTTTTCGATTTATTTTAAGGTTAGTGCTCAGATTGAGTTAGCTTCTGGTTTCGCTACTGTGTCGAATCTGAATTTTGTGGGTGTTTTTGACAGGCCGTTTAGTGATGATGAATTAAGGAACAATGCTCCTCAGGTTCTCACTTGTAATGATTTCCAAAGAGAAGTTGCTGTTTCCCAAAACATCGCTGGGAAGCACATTGACAGGGTTTTCACTTTTGATAAGGTGAAATAGTTGCGTCTGCTCAGCTCTTGCTTGTTTCTAACGGCTATGGCATGGAAGTATATCATGGGAAATGCTGAATTTGCCTGTTTTGGCCTTAAACTAGGACATTTTTTTAAATGGAATGAGAGATGTTTACACACTATACTTAGATAATTGATGGATTATGCTTTCATATTATGATGAGTGAGAGGGATTAGTTGAGCCACACAAGTTTTTAGAACACGGTAGTAACTGACTGGTACTTTATACCAACAGCCAGTTAGTCAGTCAAAGTGTATGCTTGGATCCCATACTCCTGTGTTTCAGTAGTCTCAAGTGTACTTTGGTATATATTGCAAGGAACTTTGCAGTATAGAGAAATGTGTAGTGTTATTTGTTCAACCTCTTTGCTTATGTAAAGTAAACTGTAGTAATCATGTGATTGTTAATGAACTTTAGTGAGTATCTACATGCTGAATGTGTGCTTTATATGTTGAACACAGGTGTTTGGACCATCGGCCCAACAGAAGGATTTGTACGATCAGGCTGTTGTTCCAATTGTGAATGAAGTACTTGAAGGTTTTAATTGTACAATATTTGCGTATGGCCAGACTGGTACAGGGAAAACATATACAATGGAAGGAGAATGTAGAAGGTCAAAGGTCTGTATTTTGTTGCAGTGTGTTTGCTTTTTAAGGTTTGCTGGTGACGTTCCATAATCTAAGCTATTTACCTCTATTTTAATTGGGACAGAGTGCACCTTGTGGAGGTCTTCCGGCAGAAGCAGGCGTTATACCTAGAGCTGTAAAACAAATCTTTGATACGCTTGAGGGACAACAAGCTGAGTACAGTGTTAAAGTCACGTTTTTGGAACTCTACAATGAAGAAATTACCGATTTGCTTGCTCCTGAAGATATATCTAAAGTTGCTTCTGAAGATAAACAAAAGAAGCCGTTACCTCTAATGGAAGACGGCAAAGGTGGTGTTCTTGTTAGAGGATTGGAAGAGGAAATTGTGACAAGTGCCAATGAAATCTTTACTTTGCTCGAGAGAGGTTCTTCTAAACGACGGACTGCAGAAACATTCTTGAATAAACAATCAAGGTAATGCATTTGATGCTTGTGTTCTTTGCTCATTAATGTCAAGATTTCAGCTACATGATAAAACCCTTCACTTGCAGTCGGTCACATTCTCTCTTCTCAATAACAATACATATTAAAGAATCCACTCCAGAAGGTGAAGAACTAATCAAGTGTGGCAAGCTGAACTTGGTTGACTTGGCAGGATCAGAAAATATATCACGTTCTGGTGCTAGGGATGTAAGTAATTTCTCACCGTTCAATCAAATTTGGAGTGTCTTTCCTCTCAATTTCTAGATTTTATGTCTGATCATGTCAGAGATACTGAATAGCGTTTCTCTATCTAGGGCCGGGCTCGAGAAGCTGGTGAAATAAACAAAAGTCTTCTTACATTAGGGCGAGTGATTAGTGCTTTGGTCGAACATCTTGGACATGTTCCTTACAGGTTTAATTTCTATTTTTTGGGTTTTCGTTCTTTACGTTAGTGATCACATAGCAGTGTTACAAGTTATGCTGAATCCTGTAATTGTTTACTGCAATGAAATTTAGGGATAGTAAGCTCACCCGTTTACTACGTGATTCCCTTGGTGGGAGAACAAAGACATGTATCATAGCAACAGTTTCACCTGCTGTTCATTGTTTGGAGGAAACCTTAAGTACTCTAGATTATGCACACAGGGCTAAGAATATTAGAAACAAGCCAGAGGTATTAATCTTTCGATTTTGTTATTTTTTTCATCCATAAATTTTAAGCCTCCCATTCAGGGCAACCATTCTTGTACATTTATTTTTGCAGGTTAACCAGAAAATGATGAAATCTACTTTGATAAAGGACCTTTATGGTGAAATAGAACGACTTAAGGCAGGTAAGAGACATTCTCACAGTAGCTGTGGATAGAATAATTTGTGGAGGGTTGAATGTGGAGTACTTATACTTAGCTTAACAAATTTACTCTACAAAAAGACTTCTGCTCTGATTCCTCTGCTTGTCTATTACTGACATGGTTTCTTTGCTTATCTATTTAGAGGTATATGCTTCCCGTGAGAAGAATGGTGTTTATATGCCAAAAGAGAGATACTATCAAGAGGAGAGTGAAAGAAAGGTATTGAGTTTCTGCGCACAATTCCTCAGATCATATTTCATTAGTTGAAGAAACAAAAAAAGATCATTTGACCTTAGAGGACATGGTAACCTATTTGCCTCCTTACTATTCTACTAATATTAGTCTTTTTTGCTCTATTTTTTAGGCAATGGCTGAGCAGATTGAACAGATGGGTGGTCAGATAGAGAATTATCAAAAAGTTAGTTTCATTTTAGTATATAGATCAACTTTATTAACGTTAGTGTCAGAAATGACATGTGAACACAGTTATTTACATATTTTTTGACCAGCAACTTGAGGAGCTGCAAGATAAGTATGTCGGTCAAGTGCGGGAGTGCTCTGATCTGACTAGCAAGCTTGATATCACTGAGGTATTTGTTACTTTGTTTGGATTGACTCTTGGGCTATATACATATATCAATACGCTCTGAGACGTCAATGTGTTATCTAGAAAAACTTGAGCCAAACATGCAAAGTGCTTGCTTCCACAAACGAGGAATTGAAGAAATCTCAATATGCCATGAAGGAGAAAGATTTCATCATTTCAGAGCAGAAAAAAGCTGGTATTTTCTTTAACATAACTCTTGTTAAATGCTTGAAAAGTCTTCTAACAAGTCGCATTTTGCCAGAAAATGTACTGGTTCAACAAGCTTGCATTTTGCAATCCAACTTAGAGAAAGCTACTAAAGACATTGCTTCATTACATCAGAAAATTGGTATGTTTATTACTATTCTTGGCTGTCTTTTCATTAGCAATTGCGTAAGAATTGTATGTTATCTTGATTCTCTGCTTTGCAGGAAGAGAGGACAAGCTCAGTGCGGATAATAGAAAAGTGGTCGACAATTATCAAATAGAACTTTCTGAACAAATTTCCAATTTGTTCAATAGGGTTGCTTCTTGTTTGTCTCAGCAAAATGCACACCTTCAGGGTGTTACCAAACTGTCCCAGTCTCGCTTAGAGGCACACAACAAGGTATCAAACTGTTTTGTTCTTTTGGTTTTATAACAATCAATGAGTTCCTGTCCAAACTTTTTTTTTTCAAGGGTACCATAAAACTAGGCTGGAAGTCGATAATAATCTAACAGTTGTCTAACTTTGTGACACTATTCGCAAATTGTTTGTCTAGGCCATTCTAGAAATGAAAAAGAAGGTTAAAGCTTCAAAGGAATTATATAGTTCTCATCTGGAGGAAGTGCAGAACGTAGTTCGGTTGCACAAGGCAAACTCGAATGCTTGTCTTGAGGAAGTTTCAGCATTGACGACTTCTAGTGCATGTTCCATTGATGAGGTACGCCTTTTATTTTATTTCCTTTTCTTTTAGTAACGTTTGGTGTGTTTTTAAAGAAGTTATCTCGTCGATTTTTTAGTTTCTTGCTTCAGGAGATGAAACAACATCATCGTTATTTGATGAACTTCAGACTGCTCTCTCGTCCCATCAGGGAGAAATGGCTCTCTTTGCAAGGGAACTGAGACAGGTCAATGCACTGATTTGTAGCTAATTTATATATATTGGCCTTAGCGATTTACAAGAGTTGTTTACTGATTTTTTTCTCTTTTGTTCCTGATATGCAGAGGTTCCACACAACGATGGAGCAAACCCAGGAGATGTTTGAATACACAAGTACGTTCTTTCAGAAGCTTATGACAGAGTCTAAAAATGCTGAGAGTCGTGCTGCAGAAGCAAATGATAGTCAAATAAACAGCATAATCGATTTTCAGAAGACTTACGAGGTCATGAGATGCTACATCTCTTCAAGTTTCACGCCAAACATTTGTGCTTATCCCATCTATAACTGATATATGTTGTGCAGGCTCAGTCGAAATCTGATACAGAGAAACTTATAGCGGATTTAACTAACCTAGTCTCAAGTCACATTCGTCGCCAACATGAATTGGTTTGTTGCTTCTTCCTTCATTTGTTTCTTTCTCTCTTCCACTTTATGTTACTTTAAACTGTATTGTTTTGCCTGGTAGGTGGATTCAAGACTCCACAACTTTAAAGATGCTGTCTCGTCCAACAAAACTTTCTTGGATGAACACGTCTCTTCTGTTAATAATCTGGCAAATGACGCAAAAAGAAAGTGGGAGACATTCTCCATGCAAGCTGAGAATGAAGCCAGAGAAGGTGCTGATTTCTCGGCTGCAAAACATTGTCGAATGGAGTTACTGCTTCAGCAATCGTAAGTTCCTTACTATGTTTTGCAATTCCTGAGTTACAAATTTTCAGCTATGCATTTAATCTCTCTGTATCTTTCTATGCGTTAGTGTGGGTCATGCTGAATCAGCTTTCAAACACTGCAAGCGAACTCATGAATCTCTAAAGGAGATGAACAGTAAGCAAGTCGCAGATGTCTCTTCACTTGTTAGGTAAGTGGTTTAACTTTTGAAGTTACATATCTGAAATTCTGATCTCTTCATCCCCTGTAGAAAATGCATTTCATCTACATTTACGAATTCTCTTCTCAATTGGCTATATTTAATTTTATGGGTTAACCATGTTATGCTACCATACATAAACTTCAATATAATTGTTTGGTTTAGGTCTGCTTGTAGTAATAACGAGCAGCACGATGTGGAAGTAGATTCCGCAAGGACTGCGGCTGAAAAAGATGTAACAAAGAAAAGCGATGAGATAATCCAGCAGATTGACCGTGAGTTTTCTGTCTTGCTCATGACTGTTTCTTTAGTCCATTTGGATAAGAGCATCTACTTAGGCCTAAAAAATTTTCTTGGCATGATCAAATATTCTCCCAACCATGAACTGATGATATCCTTGTAATCTTTCAGGCATATCAGAGGACGAAAAAGCGTCTGTATCACAAATATTGGAAAACGTCAGGTCGCATGAAAAAACTCTTGTAAGTTTCCAAGAGGATCAGTGTTGCCAAGCCAGATGCATTGAGGATAAAGCTCAAGAAACTTTCCAACAAAAATACATGGTAAGTTGTTCCTCACATCATAAAAATAAGTAATAATATACTTTTTTTCATTCTTAGAAGAGTATTTATCCCAAGCTCTCTTTTGGTGAACTGCAGGAATATGAGCCAACAGGGACAACTCCAATGAGGAGTGAACCAGAGGTCCCAACCAAAGCCACCATTGAATCTCTACGAGCCATGCCAATTGAGACATTGCTTGAAGAGTTTCGTGAAAACAACTCTTATGAATCCTTTGCGACCAAGGAACCGAAACCACAACAGTTAACACGGTCGCCTCTCTCACAAGTCAACTAGGGAACCATCTCTGTTCCATAACATGCTCTTTTGTTTTCGAAAAGCCTGTGTCTGTATTACTATTATATGTGTACACATTTGTGAAAGTGTTGGTATCAGTTAATGAAGAGTCAGATGCTTCTGACACATTTTCTAGGTTCGAAGTGTTGAAAGTAATCGCTTACTTGGGATTATACATATTTCACTTACATTGATATTTACATCATTTCAATGTATATTTTCTTGTTTCAGAGAGGGTTTATTCTAAAATATCAACATAATGTGAATTGCGAATTGCGAATCTTGGACCCTTTTTGCTCATGTTGTTTGTGCTGTGCTTGCATATACCACTTGACCATTTTCTATATATGAGTCAACCATGAAGATGCTTTCAAATCCCAAGAATGAACATTTTAAGTGGAAAATCAAGTAGCATTTGTGAAATCGTAGTCACTGTGCCACTCAGAAGATTCATCTTTCTCACTTACCATGAGAATTTCTAAAAACCATGAGCATGAGCGACTCTCATAGAATCCTCTTTTACCATTTTAAAAGAACAATTATGAACATCTTTTTGTTCGTGCTCATTTTCCAAAGCTTTACAACTCAGCAACTGTTCACTTGGGATTTTAATACAATCTCATTTGTGTATATATAAAGCTTAAGATGACATGTTATGATACTGGTAATGTCATATATGGTTTCTATATCAAGCTTTTGGTATTAGGTCATTCATTTTAGAATGTGGGAAAAATCAATAAAGTGGAATTTCTTTTTACAACTTTCTTCTCATTCTTGTTTCTTCAATCAAATGTATGTATGGTAACAATTAGTTAAGTATGGTGATAGTCCCTGCAGGTTCATATACAACAAAAGATGCAAGCAAAGTGTTGTAGTTGTAAGTGATGTTTCACAATTATTGCAATGGAATCAACATAACTATCAAAAGAGTTGTGGAAGCATTTCTAGTTTTTAAGCAAACCGAAATTGTTAAAGAAAAAAATATTCGGACTTTGACGGATACCGGAAAATTGGGTTTATATATGGAACTAAGTGCATAGCTGAAAATATAAAACTTAATCTGTGAGAAGAGTTTTTGCTTCACTTTTTGGCGTTATGATGTGATGGCAAATTGCTCAAATACAACCGGACATATAACATAAGATTCGTTATGTCTCGAGCATTGTCTCTAATTTTGAGTGTTCCGGTTGAACCATTTCTTTATTAGATTGATTATATATATATTCGAAACATTCAAAGTGAATTCAAATAAATCTTATCATCTATAATATACCCGCTTACAACCAGATTTGAATCCGGGGTTTACCATGGAACTGACAATAGTACACAATCCGGGATTAATAGGCCATCTATTTGCTAGATGGTAGGATACCGATGAGATTAGTGTATAAACTATAAACAGTCTCTCCGGTTCTCTGTCAATCCCCACCTATTCGATTTTCCCTCACTTTTTTAATTTTTTTTTGGTTAAATATTTTTTTAACACATTTTAATAAAAATTAGGCTCAATTACAAAAAAATCAGTTACAATCTATGTACTTTTAATCATTCTGCGCCTAATCCCTGTTTTGGAACATATTCGAGACCAAAGTGCTGATAAAATCGAGTGACCAAATCAACCATATTATCAATTGTATATTTGTACTATACGTTCATAATGTTAATAAAAAAAAACACTTTAAATGATCAAAAAACTAGTATTCGATTAAACTCCATATAATTTTCGATTTCCTCGCTAGGCATTAGATTCACCTCGAACGTCTGACTAACAACTAACGATATTTTGAACACAAGTTTTATTATACAAGGTTTTTTGTTGATAAATATAAATAGACAAGTTATATGTTTAGACTTCGTAAGAATAAGTCTGACTATTTTAAACTCCTATTTTGGTAATCCAAGATAAACCAGTTATTTACATAGTGGATAATTATCTACTACTTGTACGATTAATACATATCTTATATATTAAAAGAAAAATCAAAAGTTCTCTCGTTCATATTCAAAATGGTTAATTACCATTATATATTTGATCAAAGCACATTCAAAATGGTTACATACTTAATTATAAAAGTATGCACATTCAATTATAAAAAAAATCGAAATATCACTTTCAAAATAAGTTAGTATACTTTTGTAGAATCTTTCAAACATGTTAAATTACAATTTTTCAGAAACATATAAATGTGACATATGGAGATTATATGTAATTTAACATTTGTTTCATTAATTTTAAATATAAATTTTCTATAAAATATTTGTTATGATATCTATGAAAGATTATTGATAATTACGAATGAGTCAATATCCAAAATTGAAAAAATATATATATTTTCTCCGCACATGTATTTGCTACCTAGTTCCTATTCATAAGAAAAAATAATAACCATGAGCATAAACGATAATTACATAATTTGCTGTCCAATAAAAAGGGTAAATGCATCATTTTAGAAAAGTAGTTTTTTAATGAGATATTATAAAATCATTACTTATTAATGTTTGGTTCCAATATATCCAAGTTTCAAAAAATCGCTAGGTGCTAATCGGACAGTCGGGGTGGGTCTAGCACATAGCGAGAAAATTGGAGATTAAACGGGATTAATCGAGGAGTAGTTTAAAGTTTTTAATATTTTAAAACATATTAACTATTGTAATTCAGAATCAAAATTATAATAAATACAAAATTCAGCTTAAAATAAAATTGATCATGAGTCAAATATATTGTATAGTGTATAATGAGAGTTATTTGTAGATTATTTATAATACCATAACGAAATATGCTACTACAAACAAAATTTATATTTTTACAGCTATGGGCAATCATATATGTATGTGTATACATATATATTTTAATTAAAAATATTGAAAACATTAAACGATATAACGATATAACGTTGGAAAGACAAAAACCAAAAAAAAAATAAAGGACAAAAAAACAAAACAAAACAAAACAAAAAAGTTATAAAAACAAAAAAAAAATCAAGTCAAAGTAACTCATCACACATCGACTAACAGAGAAGGAAGGTCACTGGAAAGTGTATAAATAAAAGTATTTTATATAAATAAAAAAATATTTTATAACAACTTTATAATATTAAATTAAAATAAGTTTTAAATATAAAATAAAAAAAATAGATGTTTTAACAATCGAATAAGTTGAATGTATGATGATGATTTTGAAGAAAAGTGTTTTGTTGAGACTATTTATTTGTTTATATAGAGTTCAATATTTACAATTCTATTTTTTTAGAATTAGAAATTTTCTTTTTGTTTCTATAGAGTTCAATATTACAGTTATTTTTTCCTTTAGAATTCAAATTTTTCTTATGTAAGTTTACTTTTTAAAGAAATATTAATTTGTATATTTTCCTTATAGAAAATTATTTTTTCGAATAATGATAGTTAATTATTTTTTATATAGTAAGTTTCCTTCTAATAATTTTTGACATTTTTCAACATTGACACATGTTAAAATCTTGAATCGATGGATATGACACTTGTCGCGATCTTTTGAATTAATAACTTTCAAAACTCTCTTTTATATAATAAAATAAAATAGATGGTATGAAAATCGATATATCAATTGGATTTGATGACAAAGGCCAATAAAATTTAAAAATTTTCATTATTAATAGTTGAATTCAACGATGTTTAACCGTTTAAGCGTTGAAAATCGCTTAATTAAGTCGATTTGGCTATAATCGCGGCGCCTAACCAAGCGATTAATAGTTTAGACGGCCGATTTTTTGAACAAGAACTATATTATATCGCTTGGATTTTTGTAATAAAAATAATTAGTTGTTGACAAATATATAGTTTATAAAATTATCTAAAATAACCATGTTACATTGTTATACAAAATACAATAAAATTTTGTCTCTAAAAATAATAAAATTTGTTACCTGATTAAAATTTATACAAGCTATCACTTGAGCAACGAATCGTCAAAAAGTTATGGTTTAATTAAAACATCAAAATTATGGATAATTTACACTCGAGAAAGCCCTATATATAAGGAATAAAACCGACCAGCAAAAAAAATTTAACTTTATAAAATAGAAAAACAATTACAGTATATCAAAATTTAACTGGATATATATTTCTCTAATAATAGTCAGTAAAAATCTTCGGATCAGATTAACATAATCCTAAAACTTATCTACTATTCTGTTATTTTCCTCCTCATACTTCGCCTATATAATAACATTACAACAAACTACTTTTGCACTCATCACATTCTCTCCTTCTTCAAGTTAATTAAAACTGAACGCTCCAAAAAACCCTAACAAACCAAACACCACTCAGATCTTGAGTCTCTCTGGATCAATGGGTGTTTCAAATGTTGTTTCTGTCGTGTTATTGTTTGTGCTAATCAATTTAAGCAATCAAAATATCAAACGAGTCGACGCATTTCATCAGATTTACGAAGAACTGCAATCTGAATCATCAGTCAAGTCAGTGAATCATCTCCATAGACCTGGTTTTCACTTTCAACCTCCAAAGCACTGGATTAATGGTAACATTGATCTCTCCTTCTCTTTCACATATAAATATTTGTTTCTTTAGTGTTTAGTGATTTTGGTTTTGATTTTTAGTTTTCAATTTTCATTTCTGAAATTAAAGCTGATTCCTCTACAACGCTATTATCTTAGCCAGATAAAAAGATATCCCAATTTTTCAAATCCATTTTTTATTTTTCTGTTACAGTTTGTGATCAAACAATAAAACTAGTATTTTCAATGAAAGAAACAATCAACTACCATTTTTTCCCCCGATCTTGACCAAAAAAAAAAAAACAAAAGAAAAGTTCTTCTCTGAACCAATTATTATATTCCTAATAATCTCACTTATAATAACGTTGTAAACGTTATATATAGGGCGAGAAAGTAAGAATTGCATGGGTACGTTTATGACGTAATAATCTCAAGTATGGTGATTACTGTGAGTGATAACGAACGTACTTAGTATTCCTTAGTTTTAAACTATGTTGAGGAGATCTAGATTGATCGTGATCGAGTAATAAATACAAAGTTACGGTACTTTCGTATTTTTGTTACACTTTACGTTCTTTATTCACGTTTTCAAGTCGTTCTACCAAAGACGACTTTCATGTGATTTGTATAGATCGTACCCTCTTATCTTATCTTATTTTTATTGTAAAAGAAATCAAATTAATCTCATTTCCTTTGTTTTCGTGTGTTTCCATTGCGGCTTTCTCGACAAATCCCAACAGATCCAAATGGTGAGTCTATCAGAAAATACTTCTCAATATTATTATTTTTCTGTTAATTATAATACAAAATAATCTAATTTGTGGTTTTTGAAAACAGGTCCAGTATACTACAAAGGTTTGTACCATCTCTTCTACCAATATAACACCAAAGGTGCGGTTTGGGGTAATATTATATGGGCCCATTCAGTTTCTAAAGACTTGGTAAATTGGGAGGCTCTTGAACCGGC
Source organism: Crucihimalaya himalaica (assembly GCA_004349715.1). NCBI lineage: Eukaryota > Viridiplantae > Streptophyta > Magnoliopsida > Brassicales > Brassicaceae > Crucihimalaya > Crucihimalaya himalaica. The sequence continues at coordinate 611,013 of SMJT01000004.1, read as the reverse complement.
CATCCATCCCTCAAAATGGTTCGACATTGGAGGTACATGGTCCGGTTCAATAACTATCGTACCGGGAAAAGGACCGATTATCCTTTATACCGGTGTTAACCAGAACGGAACTCAGATGCAAAACTACGCAATCCCGAAAGACCCATCAGACCCATACCTAAGGAAATGGATTAAACCGGACGATAACCCAATTGCAATGCCAGACTATACCATGAACGGTTCAGCCTTTCGTGACCCGACTACGGCTTGGTTCTCCAAAGACGGACATTGGAGAACCGTCGTGGGGTCAAAAAGAAAGAGTAGAGGAATAGCTTATATCTACAGAAGCCGAGATTTCAAGAATTGGGTCAAAGCTAAGCACCCGATTCATTCCAAAGAGTCAACCGGTATGTGGGAATGTCCTGATTTCTTCCCCGTTTCCATAACCGATTTCGAAAACGGTTTGGACTTGGATTACGCTGGTCTAAACACCAAGCATGTGTTGAAGGTTAGCTTGGACCTAACCCGGTACGAGTATTACACGCTTGGTAAATACGATCTTAAGAAGGACCGGTACATACCAGACGGTAATACTCCCGATGGTTGGGACGGTTTAAGATTCGATTACGGTAATTATTACGCATCTAAGACATTCTTTGACTACAAAAAGAACAGAAGACTCTTGTGGGGTTGGGCTAATGAATCAGACACCGTTGAAGATGATATTTTGAAGGGTTGGGCCGGTATCCAGGTATGTAATTTAATTAAACTCATAATTTACATAATCAAAAGTTATGTTAAAATAACTTAATATAATGAAATGATATATAGTTAATTCCAAGAACGGTGCTTCTTGACTCAAACAAGAAGCAATTAGTGTTTTGGCCTGTTGAAGAGATAGAATCATTGAGAGGTAATTACGTTCGAATGAACAACCATAACATCAAGATGGGTCAACGCATAGAAGTTAAAGGAATCACTCCTGCTCAGGCTGATGTAGAAGTGACCTTCTACGTCGGAAGTCTAGAGAAAGCTGAGACATTTGACCCGAGCTTCATGCTCAAACCGTTTGAGTTGTGTAAGATAAAAGGTTCAAACGTGACAGGTGGTGTAGGACCCTTTGGTCTGATCACATTAGCTACTCCTGATTTAGAAGAGTACACTCCTGTCTTCTTTAGAGTCTTCAAAGACACTTCAACTCATAAGCCTAAAGTTCTCATGTGCTCCGATGCTAGACCGTATGTTTCCATGCGTGATCTCTCCATTGTTCTATTATACTATCTTATTATATAATATGCTTTTAATTAGATTAATGGAACATTCACTTTCCTTGTAGTTCGTCGTTGAAGCAAGACACGGGTACACTCCCAAAGGATAGGATGTATAAACCATCCTTTGCTGGTTTTGTGGATGTTGATATGGCTGATGGAAGGATCTCCTTAAGGAGTTTGGTACGTATAAATTTGAGAATCTTTGATACTTTTGCTTGTTTATGTTATATTATTATTATATAATGTAAAATAAATGGAATACAGATTGATCATTCGGTGGTAGAGAGTTTTGGAGCTTTGGGGAAGACGGTGATAACGTCAAGAGTGTATCCAGTGAAAGCAGTAAAAGAGAAGGCACATTTGTATGTGTTTAACAATGGGACACAGAGTGTTACCGTAGAGAGTCTCAATGCTTGGAACATGGAACGTCCTTTGCAGATGAATAATGGAGATCTTTAATTTTAGCTCTTCTCTCTATAATTTAGCTAGGTACTGTGATGATTTATGTTTTTGTGACGATTTGGTTTTATGCATGTTCATACTTTACGTATGGACTCTTGTACCTTTTATGTCTCCAATCACTCAATAAAAATAATTTAAGAAAGCGAAAAATCAAGAATAAGTCGTTGGTTATCGTTTATCAGTTTTGCTTTCTAAAAAATAATCTATTGACTTGGTTAAACAACTTATCATTTTCGTTAATGACACTTTTATGGGATACTAAAAATACAATGCGGTAAGAGGTATATATGTAAGATTGGCAGACTGACATTTTAAAGAAACATAGCAGGGATTCGGAGTTCATTAAGAAAAATTAGAATTTACTAATAATTTTGTAACATCAACTGAAACAAGTTTGTGTCAAAACACTAGAGATGTGTCTTTCAAGGGAAACGCAAAATATAACCTAAATAAGCTTCAGGTGAACAAGCTCTCTACTACCGAATTATCAATCTTTGGAGCTTTTGGGAAGACGGTGATAACGACAAGAGTGTATACAGTAAAAGAGAATGCACATTTGTATGTGTTTAACAATGGAACACAGACTCGGACCATAGATGACATAGATGAGGATGATGATGGAGATATTTAATTCACAGCTCTTCTCTCTATAAGTTAGCTTAGCCTCTTCTTTCTCTCGTTCGTTTCTTGCATAGAACCCTATGCAGGTAATGATGGAACATTGGGTGATTAGAATCCCTAATGAGCTAGTGAATTATATTTGATCTGATGGCAGAAATAAGAAACATAAGAGCAACATTAATGCAAGAGTTCTTAATGGAGTTCTTAAGTAATATTTAAATAATTAATTAAGGTTAAGAAACTTTGTTAAGAAACTATGATTTTTGGGGTTCTTAATTTTTTTTTTTTTTTTTGTATGGCAAGTTTCTTAACAAAGTTTATTAATGCATGTGATCTGTCTAATACATTAGGACAGAAAAAAAAACAAAACAAACAAACAAACAAAGAAAGAAAAACAAAATGACATGAATATAAAGTCATGACAATGTTACCATAACAACTGAAACTAATCATGACAATGCTTAAGGAAAGGTTGATTAATCTCAAAAAGGACAAACACAGAGAGACTTCTACCTTACCACTTTATCCATCCCTTCTACATAAGGCACAAGTTTCTTCACATTCCAAACATTTCCATCACATGGCATAAACTCGATGAACCGGACATTAATTGGCTTTTCCCGAGTCAACTCCACAAAATCACAAATCTCATCATCATTCAATCCCCTCATGACAACACAATTGACATGTCAAGACCAAGGACGATATGAAACCAACATATGATCCTGACTTTTCATGTAAGCTGCATTCGATTCAAAATCCAGTTAATAACAATAGCTTTTGCACCAGCTTCTTACATAAATACCAGAACTAAGACAAAGTAAGCTTACAATCCGAAACATACAAACTTCTTCCGCTTGACGGGGATCAGTAGGATATGCGCTCAACCCTGGTTTTAGCTGAAATCAAATCAGTAATCAGCTTAGAACCAAAATTCCAACAAGCACCACTAAAGCGAAAAGTAAAACTAAACAAAAAAATTCAAGCCACTGCAATATTATGAAACAAGGAACTCAGTGATGCTAGTTAGGTGAGTTCAAGTTTCATGTTAATTTCGGAACACAGAGTTCAAGTAAATTCTATGCATTAAAAGCAAAGTTATACGCTTCCGGTTTATCTAGTTGAGCTCTGCCTCAGGGCTAGGCAAGATATTGAGATGATCAAATCTAGAGGAGGATCAAATATAAAAACTTGCAGAACTAGATGACTTTCTTTATCCTTCAAACAAACAAACAAAAAAACTTTAAACGATTTCGACATGCAGGTGCGATTGTTAGATCAAGGATAGAGTTTGAGTGGATCTTAACTAAGGTCAAATAAGCTCTATCCAACAGATATGAATGAATAATATCTGGCTACACAGTCTAAGTCTTTCCACACACTAACAACCAAATTAGCTTAAATAACCCAAATGCACAACTAATGACCATAAGAATCTGAATCAAGTCTCGAAAACGACACAATATCTATCAAGCAGTGCAGGTAAACGATAGTGCAGGTGTCATATCCAGTAGGCATTCGTGACATGGATTAAAGAAAAATAGAGCAAAAAACGGAACCAATGTATCACCTGTAGAAAGAGCTCAAGTTCATTCCCGAGAGGGATAAGATCCAAATTCTGATCAAAACAGTAAACATGTACACGGCTACCAGAACTTCCAGCATCAAAAATAACAGCGTAATTCTTTGGAGCTCTCGAATTAGGACCTCCCTTGCGATTATGCACCGTGTACTCCTCAACGACGGAATCTCCCAGGCATTAGCAGAAGAACAAGAGCGATCAACACAATGGGAGCCGAAATCACAAGTTAAAGACCACGATGGCGTTGGATCTTGTCAGCAATAGATTCATGCCGACTAATCCCACGCTTCGCCGTCATCTTACCTCTGTCAACAGAGTCAGATGTAAGATAATGGTTTCCGGACTCCAGAAGCTCAGTGGAAGAAGGCGAACGGTAGCGTATCTTACCGTTGCCGTTGCCGGTGCCGGATGACGCCGTGGTCTGCGGCCGATCCTGTAACGGCTCCATATCGACGGTGGATTGTAATCGCCGGATTTGATCTGGAGAAAAGGTTGGATTCAACACTTGTGTGAAGAGTTACGACATCGAGAGACGAAGACAAATAAGGATTGGTTCTTAAAATCGATTTTTAATAAACGGTTCTTGTTATTTTATTTTCTTTTGATTTAATTAAATCATGTTTTACCTTAAGAAACTTACTTAAGAAACCCCATTAAACGATGCTCTAAATAATCTTAAAACAAAATGCCAAAAATCAGATTTACTAATAATAATCTTGAAACATTCACTGAAACAAGGTTTGTGTCAAAACAATAGAGATGTGTCTTTCTCAAGGGAAACAAAAAAAATATAACATAAAATTTTTTGGTGAAAACAGATCACTTGATCTTCTTCTTTGGCCTCAGCTGCAAAAGAATCAGAATATTAAACCATTAATATAAACTAATAACGCAAAATCTGTAGAATGGTAAAGCTAACAATAAAAAAAAGACAGGCTCTAAACCTGGTTGCTGTGGCCACACTTCTTCTTCCTGCAGTTCACAGCCCTCGGGTGCAGACGAGCATAACACCTAATAAATTAAGAAGGTTAACTTAACATGACATGAGACAATTTTCACACAAGACTTTAACTCACATCAAAGCACTGATCATAATAAGATAAAACAACTTAAGCTTTCATGTTACAATGAATAATATAAGACATTTTGCAATCCAAAAAGAATATGAAATGACATAGACTAACTGGTTCAGCTAAGTTAATTACTATGATACAGAACAATAGCCATCAAACATAGCACACTCTGAAGAACAAGGAAAAGAGATTAAAAAGCTTACTTGCGACAGATCATCTTGTCTTGATTATACTTACGAGCCAAAGCCATCAATGAGGGCTCAATGATACCTCCCCTAAGCCTCAGAACAAGATGCAAAGTCGATTCTGTTTACAACCCAAAACAAAATTAAATCAACAAAACAATCATAGCTAATAGTTGAAACCAAACGAGATTGAATCAACAAACAAACTAATCTCCGCTAAGCTAAATTTCAATTCGAGAGAAACAAAATGAGAGCACAACGGTCAAAATTTAAAAACCAAACCTTTCTGGATGTTGTAGTCAGCCAAGGTGCGACCATCTTCAAGTTGTTTTCCGGCGAAGATTAATCTCTGCTGGTCCGGAGGGATTCCTAAAACAGAGAGAAACGAATTGATAAGAGATAACAGTAATCCAAAAGGCAAAAGCCGTGCGGGTACTAAAGTAACCTTCTTTGTCCTGGATCTTGGCCTTGACATTATCGATGGTGTCACTGCTCTCGACCTCGAGAGTGATGGTCTTGCCAGTTAGTGTTTTCACGAAAATCTGCATCTTTCGCTTCGCCGGCAGTTTCAAAACGGCGTAAGAACGTGTAAAGAATGAAACTTTATAATTTCTCCATTTCTAGGGTTTTGTGTTGATTCTTAAACTGATGGGCTTTTTATTCCAAAGCCCATAAACTTTAATCATTTACACATGTAATTGAACTGTTATTTCTCGAGTCCTTGACTCTTAACCTTGTTACCTTCGGTGTTCAACTCCGGTTCTGTGAACCAGCCATGGGCTTTATGAGGTGTGATTTGGGGGAATGAGAACACACGGACAGGGTGAACTCATCGTTTTTACTTTTTACTTTCCAACTCCCAAAGTTTTTACAAGTTTCCTAGTTCCGACCAAGTCTCGTAGTCATATAATATTAAGTAGAACAGAACAATTTTCGCTAATGAATTGCCTTGTGAGCTTGACAACTTCTCCCAGCAACAAAGCATATCTAAATTTACAACTTTTCTTACTTAGTTCGTGTGACCTAATCTGTTTCACCTTATAACGTCATAATTTGCCTTCTCACTATAATTTTCTCCAGAGAAACATGACAGTGAGCTACCAACAATTGAGCTAATTTATACATATTTTTCATTCGAGGCAAAACTACAAAAGCACAAATTTTAGTTTTGAATGAGAAGCCTGGAAGCTAAAAGACTCACATCCGGTGAGGCAATGAATATTCATCGCATAAGAAGTAACTAATGTGTAGTCATTCGCAATGCCATAGACTCATCATATTAGAAAGAAATGTTGGTTCAAATTAACAAAATCATTCAACTCCAAAACTCTTCCACAATCTAACAAACTCCAAACAAACTGTTTTGACAAAATGAAACACATGGAGCTAGGTAAAGGCGTCCCATAAGCCCAAAAACTCAGAGCCTCCTTCCTCTTCTACCACCCTTTCGGCGAGTACTGTCTGTTGGGATGGGAGTAACATCCTCTGCAACAACAAGCACAATGTTAGAAATGCTTCAGAAACATTACGACAGTCAATAGCTGGAAAATAAGATTAGGTTATTAGCTTACCGATACGGCCTATTTTCATGCCAGAACGAGCAAGGGCTCTAAGAGCAGACTGGGCTCCAGGACCAGGTGTCTTGGTCTTGTTTCCACCTGTGGCACGGAGCTTCACGTGTATGGCGGTGATTCCAAGTTCCTGTGTTTTGAATAGTAGTTAGCAAAGCAGTTACATCCATGAACAAGGTGGGACTTTAGTTTCGTAATGAATATCTTAGGTCATATATATAGTAGGTACCTTGCATCGCTGAGCAACATCTTGAGCAGCAAGCATAGCTGCGTAAGGTGAGGACTCATCTCTGTCAGCTTTCACCTTCATTCCACCTAATCAAAATGAAAAGAGCAAAAGAGAATAGTTACTCATTTGTATTCAAGAATACAGCCACTGCCGTAAAGAATTCAAGTGGCTACTCAAAAGATTAGTCACAAGAGAAGTTGAGAGACTAAATAACACTTAATCTCATACACACTACAGACTACAAGGACAATAACATCAGAAAACACCATCTAAGTTCTTAATTCCTTATGGAGAGGAATGATTAAGGATCACCAATGCTTACCTGTGACACGGACAAGTGTTTCACGTCCAGACAAATCAGTAACATGCTGCAATTGAAGATACATCATGTCAGTTTCGCCATACATAAATGATGACAAATGGAATCTCAATTTTGTCAAAAACTCACAATGAAAGTGTCGTTGAATGAAGCAAAGATGTGGACAACACCGAAAACTTGCTCTCCCTCACGAACACTAGGTCCAAGAGTCACATTCTCAACCTTTGGCTCCTTGGTCTTTCTCTTCGACGACTATACAAAATATACATATCACTCAATTGCATTACGTTTTTACAATTACATTAACGCGTAATTCAAAGACCCAATATCACATATCACTTCAAATCGAGCTCAATGGTAATAAGTAAGATCAAGGGCCTAAGCAATAAACAACATCATTTTCTGACTAATCCAATAAACCAACAAAGTCAGGATCAAAAGCAAAGGAAGATAGATACTTTCATAACTCCAAATGACACGAAAGAAAAAACATTGAAAAAACGTAAATCTACATTTGTGTTATCTCAAATCAATCTGATATATTCAGAGAAAAGAGAAAAACTTTACAAGGACGAAGCTTACCATGGTTTAGGGCTAAGAAAAGTAGATCGAATTAGAAAGAGGCTCTTGGTCCTGTAGTACCGCTTACACACAAAGAGTTTGGCAAGAGAGAGACGAAGACATATCAGAAATCGCTTTTATATTAGGGTTTATGACTTCGGAGTGAAATCTAGAAGCCTTCGTTTAGGGTTTCGAAATACATTTCGGGCCCAATGTTACTTGTTGGGTTCAGCCCATGTTGATTATAAACGTCGTCGTTTTATATAAATATCACTGGGCAAAACAAATTTTAAAAGGTATGACAACTGTGGGATTGGAACCCACGCCCTTTCGGACCAGAGCCTAAATCTGGCGCCTTAGACCACTCGGCCAAATTGTCAATTATTAATATGTTGAAACTTTTTTGTACTAACCTATAGGTTTTTGGTATTGTTTTCACTTTGGTGCCCGGACTTTAAAATTATTTAGTTACCACTTACAAGTGTGATGTATTTGATAAGTAGTAATAAGTATATTGCATATTTTTTTCCTCTACCAAATATTTCTTTTACTAAAAGAATGATTTCCTAGAGTTTTTACATATTTATTAAGAAACAATCATTCTTTAGTTATTCTTTGTTCCATTAAATATTTTCCAATAACTATGAACCAACAAGAATATGATAAATTTATTTATTTTCAATCATTGCATCTTAAAAGTTTACTATTTATTAATATCAATCAATAAAAATAAAGAAAAATACTAGAATAAATTTTTGTGGAACAAAATAATAATAAAAAAGTACTAGAACAACAATCTATTACTAACTTATATAAAAACGTAAATTTATTGATAAGACAAAAAGAAAATAATATTTCTTTACGACAAACTAGCACTTGCTCTAACAAAAGATATTTAAAGACCCTCCAACAAAGTGTAACATTTGTCTTGTGGACAAGCTAAACATTAAAACGAAACATTAAACATAATTTGTTTTTATTCTTTCTTTTTTGTTTTTCTCTTCTCTTGCATGATAAATTAGTTTTTCATATGACGACCTTCTCTTTTCAAATCGTTCCAAAACCATATACGTCCCGAAAATATTTCGTACAGAGTCTTGAGTGTATTCCTGCATGACTTATGATCATGTATTACTCATATTTTTTCAAGTCTTTTCAGCTCAATTCTTCGAGAGTTTTAAGACAATTTTTATCACCCCATAATGTATTGCGTTGTATTGAAATTCAAAATACTCGATTGCGGAGAACATGATATTTCTTACCAAAATAGTATACGCAATGTCGGTTTTACGCTTATAGTGATCATCTCTGATAATGAAAGAAAAAAAATCAATATAAGGTTAGTTAGAGAAAGAGATAATAAACTAAAAATTAATTTAACACATTAAGCAACCTTATTACCGTTTTGATGATCAGCTCCATCGAAGGTGGTCTGAGCAATCTTCACCGAGGACCCATGGTTACTAAAAATATTAACACCTTGGTAGTTATCTGTTTTGATTTTGTCAAACTCCTTTGGTTTGTCATGTGTAAACAATTGAAAATATAGTGTTATTAAGGCTCTCTCAATTAACATGTAAAGGGTAACTAATTTATCGATTAGGTCGACTTTGAGATTCTTAAAATCCCAGAAAACGGTGACTCCAACCTCTCTAATTTTGCTTTTACTCGACTCAGTCGGCCATGAACCAGATGCTTTCTCATTTGGAAAAAATGAAAGAAAATAAATCAGTATCACTAATACATTGACACATATGCATTAACAAAAGAAAATAAATATACAGCCAATGTCACCTAGTTTTTAAACCATATAGACAATAATTCACTTAGAAAAAGATGGAGAGAGATTTGACTTCTTTTTTTCCTATGGTTGTTGTCCACTGACGGAGAATTGGAGGTGAAGATCTTTGTACATATATAGAGAGAATTGCTTAGCTTGATATCGTTAGTATGATCGCATCATTTTGTTGGGGTTTTAAACTTTTTGTGGGCTCTAAAATCATCTCTGATAATGAACTTCTTTACTTATTCAGCTCATTAAAACACACACTTTTCAATACTTAAAATTATACCATTTTTTGTTTGTCTTTAAAAAGTAGAAATATATTTTTTCAAATTAATGTAACACATGAAGATTAGTTACTGGGTTTAGGGTGCATTGGTACAATGTTGGACATTGACTAATTATTTTTTCTAGGAGTGAAAATGATAGCAAAAGTATAATGAAATTTTAGGAATGAGAAATTGTCGACGCTCGATCCTTTAAACTGAATGGGAACTTTGACTTGGAAAATGTAATCTAATCGTGCCAATTGAACCCTTGGAAAGTGGAAACCATATATACTGAAATAAATATAGAATTAATTAAGGTTTAGAGACCTAATTTTTGTTACCCAGAATTACAAATAGTTACTTCTCTATTATGCGTCTTTCTAGCACCATGGATCTATTGTAATTTATTCAATTTTTGTTTCCAATTTTGAGTACAAAATCAAATTAGTAACATGTTTTGTTGGGTATATTGGATTGTTCTATATATGTTTTACACTTATGTTTAATTTATTTATTTTCCTCTAACAAATAAGAAAGACAAACAAAAGAGAGATTCGAAAGTCATTTTGATATCCAAGAGTCAAATATAAATTTATGAGATACGAGCAATCTCAACAGCTCTTTTGAGGGCCCCTAAGAGGCTTCTCATGATTCTTTCTTCTCCAGGTGGTGCTTTGTCTTTCTTCCGGCCATTACGCGTCGCTTGGAACACCAAACCATTCTCTGTGGTTTGGTAAACCAAACAGTCTATGTAAACCGGAACATCGGTCTTGCCTTCATCCTCCATCACAATGAATCCTAACCTTGCTCCTCCACTTATTCTATCCACCTATATACCAAAATGTAGCTTGAGCCAAATTCACATTTTGTTCATAGAGTTCGATCAATCGCAAATAGGAAGCAATGTACCTTGAGAGGAACAGGAAGAGGCAGATTGGCTCCTTGGCAAAGACTGTTCGCCCACTGTTGTGTTGTGTATTACAAAAGAAAAAATAATCAGTTAATTAAAAATAGATCGCTAGAAGGAGGGGTCGAACCTCCGACCTTGTGGTTAACAGCCACACGCTCTAACCAACTGAGCTATTCCAGCTTTTGCATGTCATAAATTACCTGAAAAAGAAGAGTTTCGAATCTCGCGAGATCGATATTCACGGGAAGCTTCATTGTACCCAGAGAAACTCCGTCTTCTTCCACCGTCCTGACGTCTCCGTTTCCCGGCGAAGCATTTGCTACGAATGACCTCTTAATTTGCCGCCTCGCTGCGCCATTCGTCGGAAGAACGTGAAGCTGGCTATGAATTGGGGGACGGCGAAGGAATCTAGCCGGAGATCGGACGGTTACCGGGGGCGGAACGAAGAGAGCCGCTGCTGCGAAAGCCATTTTTGTATTGTCACGTCCTTCACAGAGTGAAAGATAGCTTTTTAGAGGATATGAGTTGGGACATGAAAATCTTGATGACGTGTTCTTTTCTAATCCGTTGATTGTCAAAGAGACATTTGTAAAATCAATACTTCGTGACAAATTACAAGAAGAAAAAGAGAGAATGAGTTCTTTGATTAAAACCAGTCTACAATAGTATCAAGGATCCGTACAGAGTTATAAACTTATAATTCTTCTTCTTCATGTCATAAACGTCTAATTAATGATTCCTCAACAAAGACTCATCTGCCACTAATCGATCACTTTGGTCCTCAAAATTTTCACTTCATGGATTGGCCTGAAATTAGAGATTAGGAAAGAGATAGCTTCAATTACTAGGTTTTTGCAATTGGTCAAATCTTGTTGATTCCGAACGAGTAAGTAAACTTTACCTGTCAGTGTTATCGGTTTGGACACTACCGAGCCTCTTGATCACTTCCATACCTCTGCACACTCTGCCAAAGATTGTGTGCTTTCCTGGAAGGTGCATGGAAATGTTTAAAAAAAAGAGTAATAGTAAGTGACAATTCTGGTAGAAACATGGAAAAGGATCTCAATACTTAAAACCAGTCTATTTCAGAGATGAATATGTTTACCATCCAAGGACGGTTGTGGTGCTAAAGTGATGAAAAACTGACTCCCATTTGTATTAGGACCCGCATTTGCCATTGATAAGATTCCAGCTCCAGTGTGCTTCAACTCTGGCTTTATCTCGTCCTCAAACTTCGACCTAGGAAAAAGAAAAAAAGCAAAAGACTCATATGACAAATGATAAAACAGTATACGACATGAGCAACTTAAGCGGTGTCAACCAACTTGAGACTTCTAAAAACTTGTGCTAGACTCGACAATATACATATGCTCAGAAGTTTTGAATAAGGTTTTTTACCCAATTTCAAATCTCAGTCAGTCTTGAGCGTAGATCAAACGTAAAGTAAGAAACTAGATTTGTTTGCATTGAATATAGTCACTCAAAACCTAAAGGAGCTAATTCATCAGAGCTTGATTGTATCCCCACCAAAACAAACTTCATCAGAGCTCAGCTATATGTAATCCAAATTCGATCACTAACACATCCATGAAATCAAGCAGAAAATGTAGCATTGATTAAAGAAAGACGAAGATGAGAAGAAACATTGAAACGTACCCGTAAATGGATTGACCACCTCTTCCAGTTCCTGTAGGATCCCCACCTTGCACCATGAAGTCCTGAAACAAGTCAAAAGCAAAGCAACAAATTCCTTAGAACTTCATCACAGTGATGATCTCAGTAAAACGAAAAGTAGATTGGAAAACAGAAATCAAACCTTGATGATTCGGTGAAATAGAACGTTATCATAGTAACCTCTCCGAGATAACTCGACGAAGTTCCGGCAAGTTCTGGGGGCGTGTTTGTAATACATCTGAGGAAATTGACACAAATCAAAACATTGTAAATCCTGTAAAACCTAGTCTAAAACCCTAAAAGCTTCACAAGGAGAAGTTCGATTCGATTCGAGTAGAATACAATCGGAATGAAGAAACTATATATGGAATCTAGATTTTAAGTTCGTGCGAGCTCTACATATGAATGTAATCGCCGGAATTTGTTTCGAAATTGTTTTTCGTTGATTCGATAGCTAAAAAGAATGAGAGATACCTCGACTGTGAAGGGACCCATGGAGGTCTCCAGCGTAACCTCCGGCGGACTTCCTTCAGGTCTCGCCGACATACTTCAGAGACGGCGGAAGGAAGAGCAAGAGAGAGAGAGATTTAGAGGTGCGTCTCGTCGGTAATCGAAGCAGACAAAGATGCGACGATACTCTACTACTCTTTATCGATGGGTCGGATCTGATTCTTCCTCGGTTATGATGGGTCGACCCGAGTTTTATGAAACGTTTGGGCCTAGAAAAGAAAAACACTTTGAAGATGATATAGCTCCTTAGAGCATCATCAACGCGGATCTATTACCGTCTCTTAAGATTATAAAAATGTTTAATTAATGAAACAGTGTTAAAAGTCGTTTTTTAAATTAGAAACGCAAGAGACAGTTTCTTGCATCGACGTGTCTATGTGTTATTGGCTCTTCTCTTTTGTGTGTGTCTTCTCCTCTTTCACAATAGAATCGAGAAAGAAAAATACATCGATTCACAATCCAGTCGAATCGAATCCTTCTTGCATCTGTAATCCGTGATGTTTCACCTTCGAATCCGATCCTCTTCGGTCGGAGCAGTGATGGATGCTCAAGTGAAGAAGAAGGCGATGTTTCACTCTTAAACAGGTATCGATTCGATTCTCCTCTTTGTTGATGTAACTTCATGTAATTGGATCTCAAAACAAAAGATAATTAAAATTTGATAACCGGTTTGATTTTTCTGGCACGAAATCGACAGAGACGGCGAACGAGAACCAGTTATTGCTCGAGCCGGCACAATTTGTTGCAGAAGAGGGAGGGACGATGGTGATGACAGGCAGGCGTAGCTGGCCATTAACGGGTAGACAAACAAGACATCAACTGGCTTTCGTGTTGCTCCTGGTTCTTTTAGCTGTCGGAATCTGTGTTCCAATCTTCGCTCTTCTTCCTTCACTGTCATATACTCAGTCTCTGCCTCGGGTTGAGAAGGTAAGCATGATTCATAACTTCATTGGGTGTATAATAATTGATTCTTGATGTCTTCTCTTTGGCTGCTGCTTGGTTCAATTCGGAACCGAAATCAATTTGGAAGTGGTGACTAGTGAGAGAGTTTTGATTCTTTTATATCGCTTGAGTGGATGCATACCTTCAATTACCAAGCAATTATGTTATATGGTTCTCACTTCATGTAAAAGTTGTGAACTTTCATTTTGAAAGTTGCAGATGATATCTCGTTGTTGTGTTATCTTGTTGAGTTGACACTCATGTTTTTACCACATCATGTGGAAGACTTGCTTTCACACAGAAACTAGTACTGATAAATGTTCTCATCTCTGTTGCATAATGGGATTTCGGGGGATTTCCTGCTTGGTTACTTGCTGTGAAACCACGTCTCCAACTAAGGACATCAGATCCTTCATATCTTAAGTTGATAAGTCATCAGTTAAGTGAAGCAAGTAGGTTGGGTGATCTATCTATGATGGGCAGGATAAAGAGATAAGCAACATTAAAGCGCTATTGGATTCAGCAACAGTTGATCCAAATGTGAAAGGTGGTTTAAGGTGGCCACTCGGTAAAGCTTCATCTGAGGATGGGTAGAAAGTTTTTGTCTTTTTCTCAGCCATCACAAGCCTTTTCACAAGCTTGACTAGAATGCATTTAGCAAGCTTCACAAGCCTTGACTAGAAGTGCCACAGACAAGAAACTTCACAAGCTTCATAAGGTAAGAGTCGTTGCATTCTGAATTTTGTAGACTTTTGAATGCTTTTATACAGATTGAACATTGATGTGGTCACTGGTATTAACGTCAACTATGAATTGATTATTATAGATTTTGCAAGGATGCTGTGTAAAGTCTCATCTTTTAATCTCTATTTGATGTGGTCACTGGTAACAAGACAGATCTTTTATATTTGCAATTTTGCTCACAATTCTAATGTTATGTTTGTGTGATAGATTTGGGATGTTCTCTCAAATGAAGATGTAGTGGCAATTGTAGCTTCAGCTCCATCACGTTCCTCTGCAGCAAGAGCTTTAGTTGAGTCTGCAGTTAGAGAAGAAATGAATAAAGAGAGAAACAAGTGTAAGAAGTTTTGTAATAGCTAATGAAGACGACCATGAGAGGTTGTGTGCACCAACTATGTAGATTGCTCCAGTTTCTTCTTATCTGTGTAAGTGGTCTAAGATTTTATCTTCCTTTAGATTAGCTCGAGGGATTTGGATCAGTTGTTCTGTTTTCATTAGCTGCTGCATCTATTGAGAATCATAATGGTTTCTGCAATGTTTTGTGTTTTGTTGTGTAGGTGCTACTGTATACAGAACTATATGTAAGTGAAGACTTTTTGTTGCCAAACTATTTAAAGTCATGCTTTAGTCAGTCTTGCTTTCTTCTCATCCAATAACCATTATTGCCTTTCATGCTCTGCCAAGTGCATTTTTCTCTGATGGGATACAACTACAGATAAGAACTAATAGCTGTGAAACTGCAGGGACCAAAATGAACAATCTGCAGGGAACTGCAGGGACCAAAATGAATGAACTAATAGCTGTGATCTCGACATGGATAACTATGATGAAGAGGATGATGGTATATATGTCAGCTCCTTCTTTTCTTTTTCCTACAGATGATGGTATTGCATATATGGTAATATACAGTTTCCTTCATTCTTAAAATGTAATGTTTTTATGTAATGTTTAAAATGTAATGATTTCCCTATGTTTAAAATGTAATGTTTTTATGTCAATTATGTTTATTCAAAAAATAAACTCTATTTCCAATAAAACATAATTATTTAAAAAAAAAAAATTTAAAAACCCATAATGAGGTTCCACCATTGGAGCCCAAATAAACAAAGGTTTCTTAACACAAGTTCTTAACTAAAATTATATAATTAAATATTACTTAAGAACCCATTAAATGGGTTCTACCATTGATCATGCTCTTAGCATCATGGTGAGTAGATTTTTCATGTTCACAGTTAACCCCCGGATCCTTGGGTTTCCCTGAGATCGATGGCTGGCGACGGAGCAGATCAAGCTCGGCGCTTTTTCGTGGCGGTTCAAGTCGGTGCCGGGTATCATGCGGCGGCTAGTGAGAAATCTCTAAGATCCGTAGTGAGATGCGCTTGCCTAGCCTCGTCGTTCTTCGCCAGGTCCTATTTCATTTGCAGTTTCTTCTCATAGCCCAAATCTTTTCGAATCTCTAAATTGCATACCTTAAGGTGTGGAATTTGCTTTATCTGTTGAAATTTAGGATTTTGGTGAGTGCATAGATGCTGTTGCAGCTGCCATTGAAGTCCGGGAGGTACTTGTTGGGTCGTTGTCCTATATTAATGAAGAAATAACTCTTGTAGAATTTGCCTGTAATGTCTGCAATGGCTGCTTCTCAAGTTTTATAACGATTCCTTTGTAAATCTTTGACAATTCAAGCACAAATGCTGGTAGAGGCTCTAAACTGACAGAGATGGTCATGTGGAATGTGATGCTAATCTTATGGATGGCGATTCAGGGATGTTTGGAGGAGTTGGAGCAGTTCCAGGTACTCATAAAGCTCTCATCTTAACGTTCTTCTTATATTACTAAAGATTTTGGACGATGACCCGTAGATCTGGTGTCAAAAATGCCATCAAGATTGCTGTTTTGTTGGTGTAAGAGCAGTTTAGTGGGGCAACTTTGTTAGGCCGTATACTTCCTATGTTACTCTTCTTTGTTCTGATATCAACCCAACTTTGAATCTTTTTATGTAAAGATTTTAGTATCATGTGGTTGTTCCACAATGTGAGTTCTCATAACACTAAAAAGTCTGTTCTTCAGCATTGACTTGTTTTGCCACAACTAAGCATATTGTATCTAACAAAGGTTTGTTTTCCTGTAATGCGACCAGGTTGGGACCTATGGACACTGAACCCTTTCTGAGAAACCAGGTTGGGTCAAGAAATCAATGGAGACGTTCAAGACCATGAACCCTTTCTGAGGTAGAGGCAAAGAGCACCCTATCCGCTGATGAACATCCCAGATAAACCAAGATGGACGAGACATGTGAGGTAAAAACATCACCCTTTGCAGCTGTTGATGAGGATAAGATCATGGACACTATTGGCGCAATTTGTGTTGACAGTCAAGGACACATTGCATGTGGTTCCTCAAGTGGCGGTATCGCAATGAAGGTAATATCAACGAAATCTTAGTTGTTTTATTCTGCTGAAAATAAAATTGATCCTCTATTTCTGATCATGCATTTAAGATTGCGGCCGTGTAGGTTTAGCGGCCACGTATGATTCTGGTTGCTGGGTATCCACTAAAAGACCATTTGGAGTTCAATTTCTAGTTGGCTGTTGTGTATCTGGAGCGGGATATGAGAGGTTTGCAACTAGAGAATGTTCTACTTCATTGGCACTGTATATTTCCTTATCCTTCCTAATGGTTGTGCTTTTTTCCGGCGTGGCTTATTTTTCTTTAGCAAAGCTAAGAAGGGATTTCTTATGCTGTTAGGTCATAGCCACAGGCTGGTCCAGCATCTGCCTCCATGAAGGTTTTACATTCTGTAATGCAACAAGAAGGTTCAAAGGGTGGAACCGTTGACGAAACTGTTGGAATTATAGTAGTTCAGGCGGATGCTTCAGTTGCTGTAAGTCCAAATTTTAGAAGAACCTTCTCTGCTTTTTGCTCACTTTTGGTTTGGAATCTTACTTACTCTGATTGTTCTGATTTTATTCTAAAGGTCCCTGGGAATAAGCCAAAGCTGAATGCTGTTGAGATAGCTGCTACTTACTCGTCACTGTCTTTTGGTGTGGGATACTATGGGAACTCTATGGAGAAGCCAAAGGTATGGCCTTCCTCTTAGATGCACAAAGAAAAACTTGTCACCATCAAGGGGGAAGCTTAAGAAATAAGTTTGGATCAGTGGGTCTCTTAAACAGATTTTCGATTCTTAGGAAGAAGAGACAGATGAGTGAGGCTGGGGTAGATCATTTTGAAGCCCGGATTGATCTCCGCTCAACCTGTTGCTGATTGATTTCTACTGTCTCGAATCTGAGGAGAAAAATAGTTCTGGATGGGACGCACTGGCCTATTAACATGTATTTAAAAGTAGTTCTGGATCAAGTAACAAGAACTGATAGACAATATATATAACTAAATGGTATTTTGTCCATGTTGAAACGTGATGTGATACATGTGTGGATGGATAAAAAAAAAAAGTTGATAACAATTGATATATCTTGCGACATTTACAATCATTCGGAAGCTCAATGCATCATTTTTTTGGATTTTTAAAATAGAGCATCTCCATATTACATCAGTTTTTCCTCCAAAATATATTAACTTTAAAATAAAGTTGGATTTTTCTCTAATGTATTACATTATTTCCTACTCTAAAAATAAGTATATTCTTACTTTCTATGTTATTATTAATTGCTAACAATACACTTTATTTTTAAAATTTACAAATTGATCCATTTTTTTGTTTTCAAAATTTCCAAGAATTATGCTACTATTCAAAGTTAATAAATATAATATAAAGAAAAACACATTACATCACATAAAAATAACAAAACAAAGTAAATTTAAATTTATTCATCACAATTTGTATGTTTTAAATTTATCTTATGTATTTTGTATTTCACTTTTTATTTTATTTTTAAATTTTATTATTAGTTTGTGACTTTATGTCATTTTAATTTCTATATGAAAAATATTATAAAAGATTCTGAATTATTTTTGTCAAACAAAATATTATAACTCTTAAAATTAGATCATTTAAATTTCAAAGACTACTTCATAAAAAATTCACTTAATTTTTATGAATAAAAATAATTCTTTTTAGTTTATCATAATAATAAAAATAAGTAGTATTTATTTTAATTTAATAAATAAATATTGTGTTAAAAAAAAAAATACATATATAACCAGTTTTAAAAGATAAACTAACATTTATAATTATTTTTGTTTAAATTATTTTATAAACATAAAAGCATCGTGACTACATATGAACACTTTCCGGCTTTCTAGCAAGCGGAAGACCATAAAATTTTCATGTAACACTAAATCGACCACTAGAATTATATCTTGCGGCATTTAAAAGTCATTTATGAGCTCAAGGCATCCCTTAAGAGATGGAGAAATGAACGATTGTGTTAGAGTTGAGTTACCATATTTTTCAAACAAACGATTGTGTTTTTGTTTGCTTTTAATGAATAAATGGATTATTTAACTTATCTAAATAAATATTTCAAACCAATAATTATCTAAATAAACAAACGATGCTACATCTCAGTAGAAATTATACACATTGACTACTATCTTAAAAACCAGTAATTTAATCCATTTTCTATATGTATATTGTAAGATATGCACGTATGCATGTTACATGTAAATATGAAAATATTTACTAGATAGTTTTAGTTTAGTTTGTATTTTACAACATGCATGCATATGTAGTATATTACGTCGTTAGTTTTTCACTTTTTATTTTTATGTCACAATTTTTTTATTGCAGTAAAAGAGCAGCTGGCATACCAACTATGTTACTCCTTCCGATAACAACAGCTCTTTTTCCTTCGATTTTAATGTTGTATCTATGCAATAAGTCCATGCATCCTTTTGGATTACACGGAACGAATAAGGGCTCTCTTTTACGCATGACAAGCTGTCCAATATTTAGCGGGTGAAATCCATCAACGTCTTTCTCTATACGAACCGCATTCAATATGTTCTGTGCATCCATATACTGCACATATGTACACAAATCTGCTGTAAATCACTGTTAATAACAATAAAGAACATGATGATAGACTTTGTTTAATTAACAATAAAGAACTCAGATTGAATGTCCAAACCAGAAACAATGGCATCATCATTACCTGAAAAATTAACAAATTAGAGAAAAGAATTGCATTAAAGTGAAAGAAATAAATAAATAAAAATATGAATCGTACAAAATGTACATACTAGACAACCAATATGATTAGTCGAGAGTTTTCAAGGCTCTCAAGCACACAATTAAACCTACTGTGCTTTTATACCTCAATCCTAAAGGTATGTCGTATGTAGCACTTAAGGTATCGAATCCACAGGGAAGGAAAAATAACTCACTAGGAATGCAAGACACTATTCAAGCTAAATCGATATGTGTTTTCGGTTTTTATGTAACTAATGAAAGTAAACAAACAAGAAACTAAATGCACAATGTTTAAACAAGCAAATAAGAAACAAGAAAACTAAGCAACTTAGGCGAAAACTTCAGGATAACAAGAAACATTGAACGTGGTTATGAACTTAAAGTAAACTTGCAATTCGAACAAACTAAACAACTTAAACGGTTGATTTCAAATGATAAAAGTATGGACAATTGGTAAGGTAATGGATAAAGGTAAATGATAACTTGATAGATGATGATTCAATCAAACAATCAATGCTCAATCCTATGACGTGAGTCACTTAAATAGACTAATCCACTGTCGTGATCATAGCCCTTTCATAAACCGTTCGATTAAGCTAATCTTTCAATTGCAACCTAACGATTTATAAACAATGAACTCAAACTCACAAATCCTTCTTAAAACTCAACTTTCATTGGCTAAGAACTAGAAGCGCATGCATAGAAAATTCATATCGATTCACTACACCTTTCGAGTGTGAATCGATCAACTTCTAGAAAAATCTCTTTTGAAGCTCAGTTCTAGCATTAAGATCGTTCTATGCATGAGGATAAACAATAATCAATCATCAAACATCATAAATCAAGTATCAAAACACCCTAATCTACCCTACCAATCATCCAAAAGAAGACTACTCACTACACATGGTTTTTACACCTAAAGACATGATTTTAACAACTCTAAACATGAATATAACTTAAGAACTAAAGAAAACTAAGATTACAAGTTAAAAACAAACTTCAAACATCAAGAAAATCAAGCACAAACCCAGAAAACGAACTCAACATTTAAGTAACTAAAAAGGGAAATAAAAACCATAGAGATGCTAGAAATGAAGAGATAAACAAGAATCCATAAAGAAAAGATGATTTCTAACATAAAAACTTAAAGATTCATGATACAAATGTTGTTTTTCTCTTCAAGAACAAGAGAGAGAGAGTTCTATGGTAGGTGATAATGTTTTCATCGTGGAAATTAGCATAAAAAGGGGGTTAAAGTCGTAGGGAGAAAAGAGGTGAAAAAGCAATTATTGATCCGCAGGAACCTGTATCGATCAGCCATGATCGATACAGGTGATCGGTACAGTCTCTGTCAAGCTTCCTGGATATTGTATCGATCAGCTATGATCGAAATGGCAGATCGGTATGAGTGTAGCGACCTCATCTGACCGAAACGATTGATCGATATTCCTTCTGGACAAGGTTGCATCTTCCGTCTGATCGATACCGATCTCCCTTGCCCGAAATGATTGCTCGATGTGGATCCTCTGTTTTGCAGGAACTTGTATCGGTCATTGTTGCTCGATATTGGTGATCGGAATCTTCGTACCGACCAAAGTTGATCGGTATGGTTGATCGCTACACACTCTGTTTCTGTTTTTGAGCTTGTTTTGTCTCCTTTCTTCCTCAATCCTCTCCATTCTTCAAGCATCAACTCCAAAAACCTACAAAAGAGATATGTATATGCAAATGCAACTAAAATGTCCTAAATGATGCTCAAAGACACACTAAATGCAACTAAAATGAAGTATATACATGATGAAATGCATGTATATCACAATACTTTAAAAAAAATAACTTTATGCTTCTAAAAAAGAAGTAGCCGCTTATGTGATTTATGTCAATAGAAAGCTCATTTATTTTGTTAGCTTAATATAAAATATTTGTTTAATGATAATTCTTTTAGTGGAAAAAGTGTCTCCACGGCCAGACGCAGTGATCCGTAAGCTGAGTTGGCCGACGCATGGGCGGGGGAGGAAAGAACCATGGTGGCGGTTCAAATGGACGAGACGCGACGGCGTGGAGGAGTATAAATCGGTTAACATCGGGAAACGGCAAACCAAATAGTAGTCGTGGCTTCCACCTTAATAAGTTAGGGTTTAGCGAAAATAAAGTGGAACTGTTTAATAATCACGTATGTACAAAGGTGTTTATATATACAAATCTGCTGTAAATCACTGTTAATAACAATAAAGAACATGATGATAGACTTTGTTTAATTAACAATAAAGAACTCAGATTAGATGTCCAAACCAGAAACATTGGCACATCATTACCTGAAAAATTAACAAATTAGAGAAAAGAATTGCATTAAAGTGAAAGAAATAAATAATAAAAATATGAATCGTACAAAATGTACATACTAGACAACCAATACTTTTAAAAAAATAACTTTATGCTTCTAAAAAAGAAGTAGCCCCTTATGTGATTTATGTCAATAGAAAGCTCATTTATTTTGTTAGCTTGATATAAAATATTTGTTTAATGATATTTCTTTTAGTGGAAATTATATTCTTAACTAAGTCTTCTATGTAGAGGATATGGCATCATCATTACCTGAAAAATTAACAAATTAGAGAAAAGAATTGCATTAAAGTGAAAGAAAGAAATAAATAAAAATATGAATCGTACAAAATGTACACACTAGACAACCAATACTTTAAAAAAAATAACTTTATGCTTCTAAAAAAGAAGTAGCCGCTTATGTGATTTATGTCAATAGAAATCTCATTTATTTTGTTAGCTTGATATAAAATATTTGTTTAATGATATTTCTTTTAGTGGAAATTATATTCTTAACTAAGTCTTCTATGTAGAGGATAATTTTTTATCTTGAAAACACATTCTTTAATAATGTATGTTAATTAGTAAAAAAAATTATATTTGATGTTTAATAATGTATGTTAATAAGTAAAAATATTTTTTTTTGAAGTTATCTTGGTATATTGTTGAAACTGTCTAGTATTTGTCTACGTTGAAACATTATTTGACATATGTGTGTTGTATGCATCGATAAAGAAAAAGAAAATCTCCTATAAGCATATTGAAAAGAAATAAGTATTTTGTAACATTTATAAGATTAAGGTGTAAATGTATCAATCATCTCCACCATCAATCCAAGCCGTTGAGTATCAATCATGCCTCAAGCTCTAAATCAATTACTCATTTTTCACCATCTTGTAAAATAAGAAACTCATTATCTCATTTACCTTTTGCATAGCTTATGATATGTTAAATCAGGAAAACTCACTATCTGAATAAGTTAAATCTAGCTGAGAAGCAAATAAGAACAAACAGACAAGAAATAAATGTTAAAAGACCATATTATATATCTGACTTAATTAAAAACAAAAAAGAAAATTATTGAAATCATTGTCTTCAAAAACCAAAGTAAGATTTGTTTATTCCAAAAAAGGCCACCAATCTACTTGTAAGGTCACTAGAAATTGTGAATTCTCTTGGCTGCTGTTAAAGTGTTGGATAGAAGCATGGCTATGGTCATTGGTCCTACGCCGCCAGGAACAGGCGTGATGGCTGATGCAACTTTGCAAGCCTCCTCATAGCAAACGTCTCCAACCACTCGATGGCCACTGGCAGCACTTGGATCCTGCAATTCATATTATATATTTTACATATTGGATTTGATTTGATCATTCATTATATTACAATATGTGAAAATCATCTACTCACCTCAACATGATTAATCCCAACATCGATGACAACTGCGCCTTGTTTTATCCAGCTTCCTCTGACCATGTTTGGTTGTCCAGCAGCTGCGATTAGGATATCAGCTTGTATTGTGATTTCTTCAGGGTTCTCTGTTTCTGAATGGATAATGCTAACAGTTGCATCCTCCTTCTACAAAACCAAAACACATCAATAAAGACCAAACATAAAACTAAAGATTGAATGTCTCAACCAAAAAAAATGACATTTTTAAGAAGGTATCATCATTACGTGCAGTAAAAGAGCAGCTGGCATACCAACTATGTTACTCCTTCCGATAACAACCGCTCTTTTTCCTTTGATTTCAATGTTGTATCTATGCAATAACTCGATGCATCCTTTTGGTGTACACGGAATGAATAAGGGCTCTCTTCCACGCATGGCAAGCCGTCCAATATTTAGCGGGTGAAAACCGTCAACGTCTTTCTCTATACTAACCGCATTCAATATGTTCTGTTCATCCATATGCTGCACATTTATACACACATCCCAAAACGCTATCGTAAATCACTGTTTATTTCAATGAAGAACATAATGATAGACATTGTTTACCGATGGCAGAGGCAACTGAACAAGGATTCCATGGACAGAAGGATCATCGTTGAAGCCTGATACAGATTTCAACACCTCCTCTTCTGATGCATCTTCAGCTAGACGAACTTCGAACGATTTAATTCCAACGGTGTCACAAGCTTTCTTCTTGTTCCTGACATAAGTTGCAGAATCCTTTCTGTCCCCAACAAGGATTACTGCTAAACCAGGAATCACACCAATTGATTCCTTCATTCTTGAAACTTCGATTGTGATTTCATCTCTAATCTTTTTTGCCTCAGCCTTTCCATCAATTACAATTGCGGCAGCCTCTGATTTTGTATCAGCTGTAGAGAAGACCAAAATTATGATTCCGACAAGAGGATAAAGGAACACAATTTTACCGGGAAAAAAAAGTCTAATTGTCTATAACATCAAGAAAGTGGAATTTACAAAATTTCAATCGATGTCAAGTTCAATTCCGTGCTAGGTTAAGTCAAAAGGTTTAATCCTTACCGGAAATGGCAGAAACAGGAGAAGAAGAGGAGCGAATGCAGCCACGGCCAGACGCAGTGGTCTGTAAACGGAGTTGGCCGACGCATTGACGGAGGAGGAAAGTACCGGTACGGCGGTTCAAATGGATGAGACGCGACGTCGTGGAGGAGGAGCAATCAGTAAACATAATCGACGCCATTATTTGACAAGGCAAACAGAATAGTGGTTTGCTCGTCGTGGCTTTAAACTCTGAGTTAAAGCGGAAGAGGGTAGTGATGGAGACACAAGACTATGAAGTCTTTTAATTTGGCAGAGAAGAAACGATAAATTGAGAAGAAGATGAAGATGACTTCGTCGTCTACAGAGAGTTGGAGACTAGGGCTTCTAAAGGGTTTAAGTTCAAATCCCAAATAACAAACCGGTTTGTTGAATTTACTTGAATTTTCCGGTTTTATTATACCAGGCAAGACATTTGTTTTCTTAATACAGTATAAAAAATGATCCAAGAGGACCGTTTCATACAGCATTAGTTAGTTTACCTATGTTGTAGTAGTATATTGTAGCTTTTTTTTATTCGATTAGTCGTCTTTTCCTTTTCAAATTTTCGATTCTTTTGGAATACTCAGATTAATCGTTTTTTTTTATTTAACATTGATCGATATATCAAATAGTTATCGTAGTAAGTTTGTTGACTTACGGTCCACTCTCTATCTGTGGTCTAAAGTACCACACGAGATATACCCTAGAGATTTGACTCGAGAGCTCGAACGATCAAAATCGAGTCAAGAGTGGAATCAAGGTAGAATTGAGATGTGAAATGTTGGATTGCAAGGGAGACTAAAGCATGTGGAAACATAGGTACTATCAAACATTATGTTTTAACTATCTGCTCAACTCCCTAATCCCTACAACTAGAAAGTAGTACAGACAAATAGTGTCGGATTAATATGAAAATGAGGGATAGATCCACATATTAGACCAATGTTGAATACAAATATTATTTGCTTTTGTTTTTCCCCGACAGGAAAGAAACTAGAGAAATTTCAACACATCATCCCATCAAAATTTGAGAGTTTGTTAATTTTTCTCCACTACGATTCTTCAAAATAAGGATTTGGTTTCTGTACACTTCTTTTAAGCAAAACAAGTTGAAATGGGGTCTTACCAGAAGCGAGAAAAAGGTTAGATAGCAAGTGTGCCTTCAATAATCTGGTTATCGTCAGAGGTATCAGATGGTGATGTTGATGGTGATTTTGGTTTGCTCGTACTTCTAGAGTACCCGTAACCTAGAGAGCTTCCACTTGCCTCACATAGCTGTACCATCATGGGATCCATTAAACTGGACAGAAAGTAGATATATAGTTTTTCTTATAGACAAAACATACCTCGGCTAGTTCAGACAAGTGACGAGTTCTGAACTCATTGATCGTTGTTGCAATTTCTGACGTCGGTAATTTGGCCTGAAAAAGAAGCCGACAAGGTTAACTGATCTTATCTTTGATGGATTATTTACTACAAGAAGAATCTCTTGTACCTGTGCAAGAACAGCAGCTGCCAACTGTAGACTTGGTTCCAGTGTCTCGGGAACAACCTAATGAGATTTTGGGTCGAGAATAATCAGTCTACATTGCAAAAGTTGAGTAATAACTAATAAGAGAAAGAGAAGAAAGGTTGTAAAGATATTACAGCGGTGGCGCCGGCTTTTTCAAGATTGAGGCCATGATCAACGTCATGTGCACGGACAAAGGTTTTGACATTGGGGAAATATTTGCTGAGAGCCCAGACACACCTGTAATTTGCTCCAGGTGTGTCTAAAGCAATAGCCGCAGCACATGCTCTCTCTGCCCCAATTTTGTGGAGTACCTGCGAGTATAAGTAAAACAACGTCAAGAATTTTGGATGATGTGTGGTTATACTTTTGATTCGTTTCATCTGCTTTCTACTCGTACCTCTCTACTACCAGCATCTCCGAAATAAACTGGGAGATCTAGGGAACGACCAATTGCTACTCTATCACTGTAAAATAGGAGATTTTTGGTGCGAAAATGAGACAAATAAAAAGTTCTTTAGAAACATTGAGCAAGACAAGGCAAGAATGTTATGTTACCTGCTGACATTGAGGGCAACAAACGGGATAAGTCTTTCTGAAAGAAGCTGAGCGATTATCTGCGCGTAGCATTTAGAAAGCAGTGGTCAAGACGAATTTAATCATATAACACCAAGCTATCCTCTAAATCAAAGTATCTAAAGTTTTAGAGGAGTTTTATTTTCTCAAAAAGCTAATAGATATTAATACCAACCTGACCAATTCGTCCAAATCCGCAAATAATGATGTGACCCTGTAAATCATCTGTCTGCAAATAAATTCAGACAAAAGTAAAGGATCAGTCATCTTTACTAGCCTAGTAATGGTTTTCTAAACCCAAGAATGCATGAGCTTCAGAAGGATATTGAGATCAATATGGTCTTATTGTTTTATTTTACAATCGACACTGGAAATGGTGATAAATGATTTATTTTTAAGTGTTGTGAAGGATTACCTCGCTTTCAACTGGTAATAAATTCAGACAAACGTATAGGATCAGTCATCTTTACTAGCCTAGTAATGGTTTTCTCAACCCAAGAATGCATGAGCTTCAGAAGGATATTGAGATCAATATGGTCTTATTGTTTTATTTTACAATCGACGCTGGAAATGGTGATAAATGATTTATTTTTAAGTGTTGTGAAGGGGTACCTCGCTTTCAACTGGTAATAAACTTCGAACATCTTGTAACTCAAATCGAGACGCAATTAATTGACCACCGGCAGCTAACCAAGGAGTAAGAGCCATTGATATTCCCACAACGAGAAACAGTAACGAAGATAGCTGCGGAGACATTATACCCTGGAAGAAACACCAATCAAGCCTTAGAGGAAACATGGGACAATGAGAGTAAAGTAGAGCGGAAACCTCAGCTGTCTTATCCATAAAACATGACAATATCGTTTTCTAGTTTCAATCTAAATGACTAATTATAAACTAATAGAACTGCTTGCATCATGATGTGAGCCTAACTTTCCCAATAATTAATAAATGTGGGGCATCAAAAACAACCCATCTAGTTTCCAAGAAACATTGCAGTTACTAATCCCATTGAGAAAAGCAAAAAAGAAATCATCATATATATAACGAACCTGATTGACAGCTTCTCCAAAAGCAACAAAACGCGAACTCTCCACCTGGAGCCAGAAGAAGACCGACCCTCACGGTAGATATGATTGAAATGCCAAACAATTTGCCTATGATCGCCACTAATATGGTCTTGCCAACTAATAAAAGTCCTAAGGTCCCCATTATGACAGGGAAGTTGGCAAGAAGAAGTTTTGGATCAATGGACATGCCAACCTGAATTTTATGCAGCTCGTCTCATTAGTTTCATGAATGAAAATGATTGTACTTAAGAGCTGAAAACAAAATTGGAATCTAAAGAGCATATAAGCCTAGTTCACAAATTACCGTCATGAAGAAGAGTCCCAACAGAAGACCACGGTATGGAGCAATATCTGATTCAACTTGCAAGGAAAATTCAGTCTCTGCAAGGAGTAGACCAGCCAAAAAGGCTCCTAATGCCATGGAAAGTCCCGCCTAAATTAAAGAAAGAAAAAAGTTACCTTAACGAAACAAAAGATATGGCAGAATATACAAGAATGACAAGCACCAAAAAGGAAAATCAAGGTCATACCCTAGATGTAAGTAAACTAGTCCCAAGAATAACCAGAAGTGTATTGGCGGAGAATATCTCAGCATTTCGGTTTTCTGCAATTTGCTTGTATATCGGCCGCAGAAGCTGTGTGTGCCACAAATCAATGCATTGTAAAACTATGATTCAGCCCCGTAGAAGAAGCATTAGCTATAGAGTTTAATTATAAGTTCATGTAAACCCACTTTTTAGAAAATCTAATGTTTTTCCATTACTTATCTGGATCACTCTTTTGTTGTTAAACTTATTCAGATATAAGTCTCAAAAGAGAAAGAAAACCATTGAGACTTACGAGACGGCCACCAGCAATTATGGCTAGCAACTGCTGCTTTGATTGCAGCAAGTCCAAGAGCTTCAGCAATGGCTTGAAATCCAATCTGAGAAAAGCAGTTAGCAACTTAGCGTTCTCCACTTACGGAATAATATCTAGGCTTCCTTGAGAAATATGCAAGACAATAGCATTTTTCAGCAAATACTAGATACACATGTGACATGACCATGAGTATTTCCTTGAAAGAGCAGAGAGAATATTGAACTTACGTTATCTGCCATTACATCACAATAAACACAACACAAAGGGAAATATAAGGGAAAAAAAAAAGGGAAACGGTAAAGCTAAGCTTACCCCTCCTTTGGATGAATTAGGTGAAATAAGTGGGATGAGAATCAGTAACACGACCACAGCCAGATCCTGTGAAGACCAGCAGATTGACCAGAACTACCAAGCATAATAGCAATTATACAAGTGTATTAAAAACTCTGTGTTCTGAACAAACCTGAAAAAGTAAGACCGAAAATGTAGCTCGTCCATGTCTTGAGGTGCTCTCACCCCGTTCTTGTAAAACCTGCAAACCGAGTACATTATCTCAGTTCAACCAATTGGTAGCTAAATCGCATAAAAAGCTAAACGAGCTATCACAAAATCATTTTCTTAACAAACGTAATTTAAGAAAAAGATTAGTAGCACTGGCAATTTCTGGATATCTTTCCAAAAAACAGTAACAGGTTCACCTATTATAAATTGTGAATTGGTGTACATTTGGAAGAATGTAACTGAATTTTACCTGAAGAACAACAGCAGTGGAAGACAATGCCAGGCCATTGCCAATTACTATTGCCGCTGGACCAGCCTGACCAGCAATATAGTGAGTGATCAAACCAACTACTGCTGCCGTTACCAGAACCTGGATTACATCAATGAAAAACCAGATTAAAGGAATACAGCAATATACACAGAAACAGGCATACCTTGTAGCTGAAAAAATACAACGAAAGAGTCTCAAATCACCTGCGCGGAGCCTAATCCAAAAACATATTTCTTCATGGAACTAAGTCTTTCAACAGAGAGCTGTCAGACAAAGAAAATCGAGATAATTGGCTCTTCTTTCCTCTAAGCACATATCAAAGGAAAAAGGAACAAACACAAAAAAAATATATCAAATACTGAAGTTCACCTCAAGGCCAATGTTGAAAAGCAAGAAGACAACTCCAAATTCTGCAATGGCCTTGGTTCCATGCACATTACGAATTATTGAGAGACCATACGGACCAATCAAGATTCCCGCCGCCAAATACCCAAGAACAGGGCTGCCTATAGATTGCAGCAGATGAAACCAACAAGATAGCACATAAATTTCTATGCATTATGATTGCAGCACCAGAACTGAAATGGTTTTTCTGATGATAACAATGAATAGTACGAGTCCAAATAAAACAAGGAGACAAAATATGGGGATTAAAATACAATGAGAAATAATATATGATCATATTACGTTACCTCCAGGGATTTTCTGAAATAGAGGCACGAATATGACGCTTGGAAGCAGTAACCACAACACATCGAGAAGGGAAGCTTCCTCCTCATTAACCTAAGTGTTATAGAAGTTAGAGGCAGACAGTTAAATTCCATAAGGTTTGTTTGGAACTAGTGAAAGAGTACATTTCCTGTATGACCACTCATACCTCTTGCTGAGGGAACATCTCAAGTAGTTTCTTTATTCTCTTTGAAAGTTTCTGCACCTGCCGGATCAGAGGCTTTGTGCTGGAGGAAACATCGTATGTGCTAGTGCTGACAATATTTGTCTGTTGTGGCAGTTGACTGTTCCTTCCTACTCCGTTGGAATAGATTGTCACTCTAGAATGAATCAAAACACTTGCAATTTAAAAATCAGACAAAAGTTTATGGTTTAAAATAATTCTTCAAAACAATGAGTATCCACTAACCCTGCTCCAAGAAGTGCAAATCCAAGAATTAGCCTAGGCCACTGCTGTTTCACAGATTCAACTAGACTCTCAAAAACTGTCACAGTGCCATCCCCATTGGAAGAGAAGAAAGATGCAGGAAAGAAACGAGAGGATTTCTTCAATGATGCCTTGGTACCATTAAGAGATGAACTATCCCTTGGCAGATCTTTCTACACATCCTGTTTTTTTGTCTGAACAGCATTCTTTGACTTCTCTGCTTCTGCTTCAACATCTTTCGCGAAATCTGTAGTTGGCTTTCCGTTCTCATTATCTGAGTCGTAAGACTGAGTCACAACATCTGATGGAACTCCATCTACTGATAAGTCTCTTTCAGCCTGATGACTTACATCAACAAATTCACTCAATACTTCATCCTCATCTAGAACAGTACTTTTTCCATCCAACACCTTTCCCTGGATTGTTTCTTGGGTTTGAGAACCAAAAAGAGACTTCTCTGCACTCTGCAAAGCAATCTCTGCATCATTCACACGTTGAGTAGCCTCAAGCTCAAATGCCACAGCTTGTTCGGCCAATACCATGATATTTGCAACATCCTCCTCGGCTTTCAAAGCGCTGATCTGTGCTCTCTCAGCAGCCTCGTTCAATCTGTCTACTTCCTTCTGCAGCTCTTCCTTCTTAATTTGCAAACGCCTGAGTTGGTCCTCGCAACTTGCTAAATTTTCTTGGCACTCTTTTATGTCGTCCTTAGCAGATAAAAGAGCTTCCTCTATATCTTTAACACCATCTCTAGCCTCAATCTCTTCAGAAACTTCTGCAGTATCATACCCTTCTGCTTCTAGTGATTCCAGCGCAACCTGCAGCCTTGCTTCAGCCATAGATAATGCCATAGTAGCCTTCTGAACAGCTTCTTTAGCAACACAATCTTCATCAACCGTCTCTTGAACCAAATTAAGGGTTTGGTTTACATGATTCCACGCACTGGTTGCTTCATCCTTGAGTGCTATCGCTACCTCTGATATTCTCTGAGCCTTTTCCTCAAACATGGTACTGTTGAGACTAGCAACCTCCAATTCTTTAGTTGCCTTATTCAGTAGATCCCTGAGTTCCTCCAAACTAGGAGTAGAATCTTGCTCTCTCGTGTCTTTTTCTTCCATAGAAAACGTAACCTCCCTGTCATCACTACCTTCTGCGAATTCCAAATTCCGGTCATTCCCATCCATATCTCCTACAGAATCATTACCTTTCGAAAGTAACCTAAATCCTAGGGGAGCATTTTTCGGTTTTGTAGGAAGCAAATGACAGTAGAATCTTCCAGTGAAACCAGCATTCAAAGTCAAAGGACTACGACGTGATACATTTCTTTTCAATCTATTAGGTGAGCTAACTTTAGAATCAATCGTCGGATCCCAAAATCTACTTCCGGCGAGTCCTTTGGGAACCAGTTTCGCACTTATCATGCGATTAGGCAAGCAGTAACCAGCACAATCCGCACCAACATGAAACATACTCCGCCGCTGAAAGCTACAAGCAAAATCCATACTAGTGCACAATGACGGAAAGAACGAGAGACTGACCGATCATAAGAAGAGAGCGTCGAGGCTTAGCTGATGAAGAATCATCAATGGCCGAGAGAGAGTGAGAATCGAGTAGTGATTAGAAGAAGAAACGTATCTCCTGAGAAAAACGTAAGAGTTCCGTTTCAACAGTATTTCTCGGCGGTCTTCAGATTTTCCGTCCAACTCTCTCTTTCCTTTTTTTCGCCAATCAGTCGTGGTAGGATTTTTATAAGAAAGTTACGAAAATGCCCTCACGTTGCCGAGAGATTCAATTCGTGCACAAATATAATATGCCGTGAATATACCACCAACTCTCTTACTCCTAGTCGCATGAGCCGCATTATCATGTACACGCGGTTCGAATCAACGACTACGCTTTATCCTACTTGGTTTGTTGAGGTGGCTGGTTTAGTTTCGCACTGCCTTCGGAGGCGCGTGTGACCAAGTCCTTTCCCAATGTCTTATAATATTTGTAAAAATATAAATAAAAAAAGGGAGAGACGTTGTTCTTTGATGAGGGAACGACCGTACGCTTGGCGACCTTCTCCGATTGCGTAGAGTCGTTTGCCTTTATTGGGCTTACACTGTCTCTTCGGCCCACAATGTATTTTTATTTTGTTTCCGTTGTTCTCTTTCCAACCTCACGACTTACACCATGTACAATGATTTTTTTTATCATGTGATTATTGTGTTCTTTAGACTAAAAAAAGCAAATCATCACCCTCCATTAGTGCATGTAGAGTAACACAGTAATTTAGGGGTTCACATTACCGGGCTAAAACCTTTATTATTAGTGATTATAAATGTATTCACTACTTTAGTAATTATTTGAAACAAGCTATTATTATATACGTAGAATTCATGCAACCTAACAAAGTTTTGTTTACATAACTTGCATGCAATATCTTCCAAGTTCGCAAGATAGATTCTACACCACGCTTACGAACAACTATGATTTCTTCATCTCCATTTATAAAAACTTGACACACACGAAATAGCTTACAAACGATATTGATACAATTTAAAAACTTCAACAATAGCCGCCTTTTTTACGGCTTATTTATACAAAATATTATTCTATATTACCACATATGTTTTGAAATTTTGAAACTATTTAGTCTCTTACGAGATAGATATGATACTTCACTCGATGGCCCTTAATACGCTCCTTCTATATTTTTCATGGTACATAGCCACCGCTGCCTTCTCCGCCACCAGCACCGCCACCGTGACCGTATCCAGAAGCGGCAGCATAGCCTCCACCACCTCCTCCTCCACCTCCGGCACCACCACCACCTCCTCCTCCACCACCATGCCCACCAGCTCCAGCTCCACCACCATATCCCTCTCCAGCTCCACCTCCTGCTCCGTAACCACCACCGTGAGCTCCTCCTTCGCCAGAACCTCCTCCTCCACCGCCACCATTTCCACCGCCTCCACCACCTCCATGTCCACCGGCACCGGCACCTCCACCTCCGTATCCTCCTCCAGCACCACCACCTTGTCCACCACCATACCCTCCACCATGTGCACTGCCACCTCCTCCACCACCGCCTTCTCCGCTTCCTCCACCTCCACCATGCCCACCAGCTTCTCCGCCTCCGTATCCAGCTCCACCACCTTCACCGCTTCCACCTCCATAGCCTCCTCCAGGACCACCAGCACCACCTCCACCAGCACCACCACCATGTCCACCGCCTCCGCCTCCACCAATATGTCCCTCACCATACCCACCAGCTCCACCACCTTCACCACTTCCACCTCCGTAACCAGATCCTCCTCCAGGACCACCACCGCCACCTCCTCCAGCACCACCACCATGTCCACCACCTCCGCCTCCGCCAATACCACCAGCTCCGCCGTAGCCAGCACCACCACCTTCTCCGCCGCCACCACCAACACCACCACCAATACCAACACCAACACCAAGACCAGCACTTAAACCACTTTTCACGCCATACGCAGCGACTTCAGCCTCGGATTCAGAGGAGTGGAGAAGTGCTCGTCTAGCAGAACATAACCCTAAACCTATTAAGAAACATATAAAGAAGAGATTTTTGTGATTACCCATATTTCACTCTTTGTGCGTAATTTTAGTTGTGAGATGAGCTTGGCTTGAGAATGTGTCCGTATTTATAGGCATTTCACGAGACCCAACCGCGTTTGTCGCACATAGGATGGATGTCATAAAATTTCACTCGTTGAAGCCCACACCTAACCTATCCATTTCATTTGATTATCTTATGTGCTTTTATCTTGGAATGTCATGATTATAGGTAATTTTTTTATATGCAACTACGAACACTGTTAAAGGTATATATCAGATCAGATTTTTTAATACATGTGTTGAAACAAATTGGCGGCAATAACATAAATCATTGGACTAGATATTTGTATTCATATATTTATACAAACAAGTTTTGATCAGCTTAGAGTTTTAACGAGATGGTTACAAAGAAAACAAAAGCCAACGTGATGGTGTATGAGATACTAAGCTACAACAACATATTGGATCATCTGTGAGTTAAAGTCTTACAAAGTTTGAATAATATATCGACCACTAGTTAACAACACTTCCCATTTATAGGCGGTAGACCGACACACTTTTATCCACATATATGTTTTATGGGGTTTACTACTGTAGTACTGTACCACGTACCAATATATATGCGTGAATATCGAACATACGAGTACACTACTAATTTCAGATTCACTAATCACTAAATAGTGCCACTTGTGTGTGTATGTTTGGTTGTCTCCCATATTGCATAAATGACAAATATATTCAACTAATTATACTGTAAATATAATGAATCAGACCTAATTTATACATATTATCATATTGTTCTTTATGGATATCTGACTCACTCCTAGCTATGTCTACACTAATTAACTTTCAGAATTTAAAATCATTCCTACAACTTGTGTTTATTAGTGGCTCCTCTAATATTTTTTTACAAGGCAATAGATATAAACGTAATTAATTACACGAATATATATCTGACCTCCAGTTAGTTCTCGTTTTATAATGTCTATACATTTTTCATTATCCAGAAGTTTTGAAAAGATGATTTTTTATAATAATTAAAAGGACATGTGAAATTCTCATTATTAGCATTTTGGCAATGGCAATGAAGTGTGCCATCCAGCAAATTAGCAACACTAGAGAGATAATACTTTCCAGTCACATACCCACTTGTTATTCTATTTGTTGAAAGTTTATTAATACATTAGAAGTTAGAACATCATAAAAATAAGTTTCATCACAAAAATCTTATTCAAGATTTATAATATACTCCTAATTTACGAAAATTGATCTTTTAACCTTTACCGTGAATTGTTTTTTTTTTTCTTTAAATAATTATTCCTATGTACTTTATACATTTATTAAGGTCAACTATAGATCTTATGTCAATTTAGCTTTGATACTCTTTATAATAATTTTCTTTGCAAACAAGCATTACATAGCATTCAATATTAATCATTCATCAATTGACACATGTTAAAAATAAGACAAAGACAACCGTAATCTAATCGAACCCTAGCAATACCGAACCAAACTTATAACTGAACCAAACCGGATCAAAATGACTTTGGTTAGATTTTAATTACAATTTTACTAAAATCAAACTAACCAAACCTAGCTAAACCAAACCCAAAACTAATCTGAAATGCCAATTGAAATGTGAGAGGATTGCCTGAAGAGGTGTTTAAACCGAACCATAGCGTGGTGGTTTATGCCCGACCCTAAGATCATCAGTCCGAATTGACAGGTTTTAGTTGGCCGCAAATAAAGTGTTTAGATTTGTACATAGGAAAGTGGACCCAACCATTTGACTTTGTTTCGCAAGTGGCTCCTTTGATAACTTTCCTAAACTTTTGACAAATGGGTTTTGGGTTTATGATTGTCATGTAACATATAGAATCACACTTATACAAAGTTTAAGAACTTATCATATACAAAAAGGGGGGGGGGGGGGGGGGGGGGGGGGGGGTACATAATTAAGGCCCAAACATTATAACCGGAATGTGCCAACTAAAACTGTTAATTAGTGATCCACATTATGTATATCTTTGACTGATTATACTAAAATATAATTTCATTAAATTATAAATTATAATGGATATTTTTCTTTTGTCATAACTAATTTATGGTTGCTAAAAAGAAAAAATGGTAGCCTAATGGTTGAAAGATATTACATATTAGCTGAGGAATCATAATTCATGTTCTCCCACTACAATGTCAATCATTGTTGGTCTGTGAACGTTTTAAGAAAACCCGGGTTTTCACAAGCATACATGTTTATTTTATACAGTACACAATTTATAAAATGATTTTAATCACACCTTAAAAGATCAATGCACGTGTCGCCGACCATATCTTTTCCTTGTGAACCACCCACGTTCCAAGGGAAAGCATAGGCCCATTAATCTTATGAGTTGCATCAAAACGCGATGATCACTCGACTATTGCACATAATTCTTTCTTCATCTTGTCCAACATGACCAGTGCACACATAACCATTATCTCATAAAGCAAATTACTATGTTACCGATAATCCGAGCCAGTTGAATTTTAAAATGTTGGTCAACATATTAAATATCTATGATCACGAGTGGATATACTATACATACGGGAATCCAGTTTATATGCAATATTTTGAAAATAAAGACATATTTTCGTTTGTTCACCGAACTAATGTTATAATTGACTAAAAGAGTTAGTTTGTTCAAATTTTGTTTTAATAAATGTTAGTTAAATAGGTTTTGATTAACAAAATTCGATAATGATCAATATAAAAGAGTAAAATAAATACATAAAATCAACGTTATACAAAAATTATGTTAAAACAAAAATAGACAATTCTGGATTCCGGGATTGACAATGCATAAATGATAACCATATAAGTGTTTTGCTTGAAAAAAAAAACAAAATAGATAGTTATTCGATCAACATACAATTGGCATGTAATAAAATGTAATCACACATCAGCTCATTTGCCTACGAACGGATACCAACTTCAATAGTTTACAAATTCTTTTGAGTTCAATTGTTAGCTCAAACACAAATAAGTGGGGGAAAGTAAGAAGCAACAACTCCTCTCCCCAGACTCTAACAAATCAACTAATAAACTCAAATATCAAACAAGTTTAAAAAAGCTAATAATTAATTAGCTACTAATTATTCCTAATTAACCACTGCATAATACAAGCACTATATAAACACTTGTCCATCTTCCATTAGTTTCCCACCACAACTACAAAACATTCCAATACACAACACACAAAGCACACACTTTGTCTTTCTTAAACCCCAATTAAAAAGAGAAAATGGCGAAAGAGTCCACCACCATTGACGTAGGCGAGCCAAGCACCGTGACCAAAAGTTCCAGCCGTGTCGTAGTTGACGAGAAGAAGAAGGGCTTCGTAGCAGCCGCCGCAGGAGGTGGCGCCAAGAGAGGTTTGGCCATATTCGATTTCCTCCTCCGTTTGGCAGCCATAGCAGCCACCATCGGGGCTGCCTCTGTCATGTACACCGCCGAGGAGACTCTCCCCTTCTTTACTCAGTTCCTCCAGTTCCAAGCCAGTTACGATGACCTTCCCACGTTTCAGTACGTCCAAATCTATCTTCTTCATATATAATTACTTATTTACATCATATTTACAAAACTAATGCATATATATCTCTAAATACGGTGAAACATACCTAGAATTTGTAATAGTTTTCTTGAAATAAAAAAAAATTAAATACTATTTATTAGAAAGTCAAGTCACGTTCCGGTTATATCATTGTGCCGTTAGTGACCTAATGAAATATATAAATCGTTTTTGAAGATACTTTGTGATAGTCGTAGCTATAGTCGCCAGCTATCTTGTCCTTTCACTTCCCTTCTCCATCGTAGCTATTGTCCGTCCACTCGCTGTCGCGCCTCGGCTGATCCTCCTCATCTTCGATACTGTAACTTATCTTATAACCCATTCTCCATTTCTTTCTTTTCAATTTCATATTGTTCACTCTCTTTTATGTTATGATGAAAATTATAAAAGCTGGTCGTGACGCTCAACACATCAGCAGCAGCAGCGGCAGCATCAATCGTCTACCTTGCACACAACGGTAACCAAAGCACGAACTGGCTCCCTATCTGTCAGCAGTTTGGAGATTTCTGCCAAAACGTGAGCACCGCGGTTGTAGCAGCTTCTGTCGCGATTGTCTTCTTCATCATTCTAATCATCATCTCCGCCATCGCCCTCAAAAGGCATTGATACATCTCACCTTTTTCTAAGTGTCAAGATTGTAAAGTAAGTATGGCCCTAGTGGTTCTTCTTTGTATATGTTTGTGGCTTGTGCTTTGTGGAACATGAGAATTGGTATTATTGTGTGAAAATGTAATTGAAGTTGTTTTTATGTATTAAAGAAAGAAATTTGTCTTTTGGGTCAATTTTGAATGCTTCGGATTCATGTAGAGGTTCTCGAAAGACAAAACCCAACAAGAGACACAAAGCCTAAAATCCCAAAAGCTACAGTCAAAATGTCAAATACCGATTCTACCCTCATCTTCTTCTCCTTCGTCTCTCTCTTCTTCTCCATAAACTCTTCATGTCTCCTCTTCAATTCTACTTCTCTCCTTCGTCCATTTACCCTTTTACCCTCCATTACTCTCCTCAAAATTACCAAACTATCCCTCCCGTTCAAGTGCGTTCCCTCCATCTTCTCTACCTTGAGACTCACCTCCCTCACGTGCATCTCCTCCTCACCGCACGTGACCACCGTGATCACACACTCCACCGTCTCCACCACCGTCGCGAATTGCGCCTCTACTTCTCCGCTTATCCAGTTCCGCTGCACCGACACCGGCCGGTGACTCGATAAATTCGCCGCTCGTTTCCCGATCGGATCAATCACGATCCAGCTCAAAGTCAGATCCTTCTCTAGATCACGACACGTGTCTTCCGTCCTCCGTCTTCGTTTAATCGGCGTCACAACTGTACCCTTCGTATCTACCAGATCAATCCTCAACGGCGAGCTCTTAAACCACGCCGTCGTAGTCTCCGTCTTCACGACTCTACTGAAAATCAATTTCCCTCTGTAGTGAAGATCCACGGCGGAGATCAATTCCGGAAACGGACGGTCGAGATCAGAGACTGAACTGGCGGTGGTTTCCACCATAGAATACGCGTCGGAGAAAAAAGAACGAGAACCATCGGAGCAAGAAGGCCAAGTGGATCGGCAGATTTTGGACCAGAGGATCTCGTTAGAAGCGAGAGTGTGAAGATAAGAGGAGGCGCATGAGACGGAGGCTAAGGTTGCGCCGTCGAGACGTGTCAAGATGTGAGACTCTATGATGTCGTGATGGACGGTGGAGATTAAATCTGTTACGGTGGTGGTGGTGGACGAAGTAGCCATCTCTGTTTCACGTTGCTCTGAGTGATTACTACTAATTGCGAGTGATTAGTTAATGATGTTTTGGTTAATCAGTGAAGGGGTATTTATATAAGAGCATTAAAGTCTTTTTGGTTGACACAAGGTTTTTTACTTGATTACAATAATACCACTGCCCAAGTTGATACTAGTATTTGTTTATATTTATTAACGTCATTTTCTTTAGTATAATAAATAATTTACGCAATTTATGTCGACGTTGAAAAGAATAATTAAATAAATAAATTAGAAAAATTTGAATGACTATAAAAAGATCTGTGTGAGACATCATTCTACTATTAATTTAATTCAATTTTGTTTTTATCATATAGACTCTGTGTCAAATATTATAGATAGTTTGGAAATTAAAATTACATGAATGAAAAGATTATAAATAAATATGTTTGATTTTTAAAGAAGAGTGTCTTAACATTACAAACACATTTAAACCCTCCAAATATTATGAATTATGTTTGATTTTTAAAGAAGCGTGTCTTAATATTATAAACACATTTAAATCTCCAAAAATTAGGATTTAGTACTGAAAATAAATATCTTTTGTTAACAAATAATTATTTTATTATTAAAAATAAAAAAATCCAAAATTATTTTAAAAAATAAATAAATTCTAAAATTCTGTAAAAATTATTACATCCTCCATGAAGTTTATCCATACACCAAATTCTTTATGATGAATTAAAAATATTTTTTAAATTATTAATTTTAAGTTTTAATATTTTAGTAATTTTTTAGAATTTTAAAGTTTTTTGGATTTTTTAATAATTTTTAAAATATTATAGATTTTTATAAATGTTTTTGGATTTTTTTTAGAAAATATAATTTTTAATACTAGTTTTAATTTTAGTATTTTCTTATGTTTTTAAGAATTTTTGAACTTTTTGATTTTTTCAAATTTTTAAGTATTTTTTGGATTTTGAATTTTTTAAAAATAAAATAATTATTTATTAACGAAAATTATTGTTCCATTAGATTTTCCGTCAAGTTTTGTGGGTCCGTGAACACAAGAACCATTTTGAAAATTTATTTTATCAAATTTACCATGTTGAAAATTTATTGTGAGAGTAAAAAACCGTTTATGTTTAAAATGAAAGTGGTTGCCATCTTGAAAGTTTTTTTATGGATTTTCCTAAACTAAATAATTTATTTTTGTAAATAAAATTAATTGAGTTTAAAACACAAAAAAAATAACCAATATTTTAGTTCTGAAAATAAAAATTAACCAATTAACCGATATAGTTCTGAACAATTAAGTGCCCTAGCAAATAATTGCATTGGGAAAGGCCCAAACATTTGTTTAGCAAATGAACAAGTAAAACCGAAAGATCTCTGGGTTTCACTTATTTGTGCACAAATGAGTGACTCGTAACACTCTGATAATAAGTTTCTACAGAAAACCTCTTATTTAACGTACTAAAATCTTATGGTTTGTATTTCTATTTTATGATAATCTTTAACATTAACGTATTTTCATATAACAACAGATTATATAAATACCGAATGTTTCGGCATCGAAATTTGATCTATAATTACACAGACCACAGTTCACATATACCAAAAAAAAACAAAGACATAGCAGTACAGACGCAACCGATGTCAGAAACTCAGAATCTTTAAAAGTGTTTATGCAAAAAACATAAAAGTGATTAAGATCAACGTACACACATATGCGACGAGACATTCACAAACAAAGGAATCATAAAGATACGTAAGAAGGTGGGAAAGGGTGGCCCATGTTGACCTCTTGTATTTGTTCAGCTAGTACTATAAATTAAATATGATATCGTATTTAACCTTTATTTCAATTAAACTAGCAAGGGTCGGCTACACAGTATTAGCAAAATACGAGACACAACAAGTATAATATACACGCAAACTGGCACAATGATATTTATAGTATTTTGTTTTGAACTTTTTTGTGTAGGTAATTGAGCTTTTATTTTTAAATCATATTTAATATACTATTGTTTAATATTATCAACGCTTCAACCATATAAATTGCATTTTGATTAAACAATTTCATGCATTGGATCACCGGCTGCCTAGTAGTTAGCTTTTTTAAAAAACATTGACAATGAGACATTATTGGTTGACAAGAGAAAAATGACAATGAGACATTATTTACAATATAATTTCAAAACAACAGTCTTACCACCAAAAAAAAAAATTATAATTTCAAAACAACAGGGCATGGATAACTTTTAAGGGTTCCCTTAAATTCGAGTCAAGATATCACTATCGATTAGGTTTATACAGCTCCTTGTGTTAAGTAAAAAAATTGACTAGTAAGTAATAACCAAAAAGAAAGGGCTCAATGAGAAAATGAAAGACCAACAATGATATACATCAGCATGACTGAAAATAATTGACAAATAACATCGTCTTGGTATTTTCTTATATATAATTAAAATTTGAAAAATACTAAAATATATTAAGTTAATTAATATACTAACAAAAGGGTATAAGTTAAATGATATAGGAGTATTAGATTTCGGGGTTGTAAATCTTTATTATAAATCCTATTTGAAGTTTTTTCATATTTTCTTAGTGTTTTTTGAATTTTTAAAACTTAGCGTAATAAATTAATAACCGATGAAATGATTGGGACTCGGAGCAAAAACGGACAAAAAATTAATAGAAAACTTGTTTGGGAATCAGCATTCGATCTATGGACTTGACGGAGCCAACCCAACGGTGATCAGGTGCACCAGTCCAAAGCACATGTACACATCTGGTGGCCTTCACGGAGCCAACCCAATAGTCATGTCCGCCACCAGTCCATAAGATTTTGACCAACTATGACCCATGCAGGTCGATCCATATACATCTGACGCAGTTTTTTTCTTATGACTTTCTTTTATTTTGTTGTGAGACCTATATAAAAAGTTTTTGTTTTTGTTCAATAGTTTAATACAAACTTAATAAACTAACAATATTGTCGGTTTCATTTGCGTCATTATTAAAATAAGCCAACGACATTATTGTATGTGTATCCGGTTCCTACTCTCAACCTAATTTTCCCCTTTTTGACAGACTATATCCACTGAAGATATACAGTTACATTTTGAATTGTATATCTTATATCGTCAAACACTGATCTTATCGAATGTATTACATCTACAGTTTAGGATACAAACAGAAGATATCATTAAAAAAGAACCCAACTTTTTGTATGGTTTGTTTCCAGATCGTTAAAACTATAGTTTTGTGGGTTATAGAAAACTGTTGATACCTCTTCTGGTAGTAGATTTGATTTTTCGGGAAGCAAGGATAATCTCGACTTGATAAGCAGCTTTGATATCGGAGCAATACAATCTTTTTATTTGGTTGGCTTTCTATACCACAATTTTGTATCAGGTTCTTCAATTTTTCGATACTCTAAACCGGTTAGAATTGGGCTCCTAAAAATATAGTTTCTCCATGTTTAGTTCTCGGCCAGGATATTTCCACTAGATTGTGCCGAAAGACTAATTCAAACAGGTCCAAGATTATGCTATCAAGGTTAGGTCGCGAAAGGCTCATGCAAATTATGTGTATGATGGATATATTAGGATCCCACGCGTTAATAGTTTATATGAAAAGATACTAGTATATAAATATATGAGTCATTTTGCTTACTGTCAATTGATTTTAAATTGGAAATCTATGAAACTTAATATGGTATCGAAGTCTCGTTTGTTGATCCAAGTAAAGTGGTCCAAAACAATCTATTATCGGCTACGTTGCACATAGTCATCAAAAGCAGAAATGGAAGCGTTTGGAGACGCGTGGAATCGCAAGAGAATCCGATTCCTATAATTGGCGATTGAAAATGTTGTGGAAACATACGATTCTGAGTTGGAAGTGTGATAGTGTTTGTTAATTGGAATCGTGGTGGATTTGTTTATGGTTTTTGGCCAGATCTTAAACGAAGAAGGAAACTAATTTTTCCCACATACGTTTCTAAATTTCTCTATTACTTTTTAATGTTTCTTTTGTTTTGGCCCAATTGAACCCAATTGTTTTTATTTCTTCTACCGAATTACCCAATTATCATTATATATTTTATTATTTTAATTTTTGTTACGCCAACAAAATCATTAGGCCTACATGGTTTACGTACTTAGAAAAATATATACACAAGAAAAAAATCATTATGCCTACATGGTTTACGTACTTAGAAAAATATATACACAAGAAAAAAAGTAGACTACTTAAAATAAACACACTTTCTATTATTTCTCGTTCTCACTATTATAATAATTATATAATCACCAGTTGTCATTAATTAGTTCACCGATTTTCACTATCCTTATGTTATTTTTGGAGTGATGAATTTTTTTTTTTA
The DNA here is from genome assembly GCA_004349715.1 of Crucihimalaya himalaica. NCBI lineage: Eukaryota > Viridiplantae > Streptophyta > Magnoliopsida > Brassicales > Brassicaceae > Crucihimalaya > Crucihimalaya himalaica. Next base: position 567,119 of record SMJT01000004.1, on the reverse strand, counting down.
AATGAAAAGAGCTCTTTTAAAAACTGTTTACATCACACCCACTTCCTATACAATAAAATAAGACTTAACTCGAATTAAGTCTATAAAAACCAGGGCATATTAGATTATACATTTAGTTTTAAAAATAAAAACACTAGTACTAGTATATAAAGTACATGACAAATTCACTCAATATAAATTAGTTTTGAGTTATTAAGAAAATACGTCCATAATCATCTCGTTCCACACTATACACGATACGTTCTATAATATATTTCGTATAATAATAGCATTCATCTCTCCGTATGGAGCGGACTACTTCACATTACTTCTAAACTATCAAGTCAATTACAAAATTAATGACATTTGTTTAAGACATCTCATTTGTGTCAGTACTCATACATTATACTTGCCATAATTCTCTGTATTGAAAAGCAATCTTGTACTCAATTACTTCTAAGTACAATGAACTAGCACAGTTGATCTCATATCTTTTTCAAAACAATATTTTTTTAAGTATGAATCCAGGTGTGTCAGATACCTACTATATCAAACTTGGATTCTCTGTCTATTTTTAATTATACATTGTTTTCGTAATCAAACGTCTACAAATATCGTACTTGTATATGTACACAAATGTACATGCACAGTGCACACATACTTAGACGTAGGTGTACGTAGTGGCACGTGGGTATAGTAGTCTAGATACTTCTGATAATGTTTTTTTCTTTGTCGCTACATGATTTTTAAATTTGATGCTTTTTTATTAAAAAATATATTTTCGATTTTAAAAAATATATTACGAGCTGAAATGCTGCATAAGTTCACAATTAATTTAGTCGGAGGAGCTACGTCTTTGGCTGCTACCATATTTGAAACGACGTACTAATGAAATTTCGTTTTTTTATTTTTCTTCGATTTAAGAAGGTGTTTAACATCTAAGACGCTTTTAGAAAGGTTATATTCCTTTTTCAAACTTATTGTTGTGGCACTAAACAAATTTGAAAAAATACAGGTATATATATTAATGGAAAAAAGATAATACTATTAGACTGCCCTATCTTTTTATATTCCGTCTAAATCCATCTAATAACCTTAATTAAAAAGTCAGATTCATGTTAATTAATGACTCTGTTTAAGATTAGAAAAAATGTTTCTCCAATTCAACTAAAATGATGATAAGTCTCCGATTACCTCATTGTTATATTATCATTCGTAACAAATCTCAAACCACTGTGTTTAGTACTTCATCCCACTATTGTGTCACCGCCACACCACCGTCTATTCGACTCGTCGTCTTGCTATATATTGAGCTACTACAACAAAGGATTTACAAGTCTAATTTAGTTTGAATAGTTTTGATTTAAATTAACCAGTATGTAATTGCTTTTGAAAATTGAATATCAATTTGGATGGAGACGAACAAAAAATAAGTTTTTGTTTACAAAATTGAAGATTATATGAACATTATTAGAGAAATGTGTAAAATGATTTAGTTAACTTGACCCGTGGCTAATTTATCTATTCTAATGAAACCTATAGAACTATTTACATAACAATTATTCCAATAATTAGGAATTCGATTTTTAAAATAAGGTTTACTTTAGACACAAACAACTATAGAAGATCACAGTCACACCATATATATATATATATAGTTAATTGATATTAAAAAAAAAATATTTTCTGTTATTACTTAAAAAACTTACTAGTTAACAATAGCTTTTATAGATTGTTCTAGTTGTTCAGGTACAATCTTTGAATTAATTTGGAGATCGAGTGGTTCAGAATAGCTACATTTACTAAATATCTATCGGATCCAAGAGACTTGATCAACTTCATAAATCATAACGGTCCAAAAATCACGTCCAATTGCTCATCCGGAATACTTTTGGTTAACTTAATATAACCCGAATTCTTGAATCGCGACACAAATTGATAAATAAATATATATGTATGTACTTGAGAAATAAAGGTTTACGTCAGGGCTTTTAACATGAAGATTTTCGTTGTATACGACGTCGCGTGTATAAGCATCATATATTTATAGTATAAAAGAGCATCATATATTTTAAAAAGTATTGAAAATACTTATTGGGATCATAAACGGGAACACAATAATTGCGAAAAGGGAATCAAAAATAAGTACACCAAAGCAAAATAGCCATAAGCGTGGACGTGGAGCATATATGACCTTCGTGCATGGTCAAACTCAGAGCCGGTCATGAGTACAAACAGGCCAACACATATATTTACCACCGATATCTATATATCTATTTTCCCCGTTTTTCTTCAAAAGTTAATTATTAAATTATCAAACAAAAAACTATCTGTAAAAAATATAATACAATTGTTTTATTAAAAAAAAACGAAAAAGCGGAATATCGAGTAACAAAAATCACAATCAATTGTTTCAATATTTTTATAGTTATTTTCAGTTAGGATATTCGAATTTTGGATCGGATTTAATTTGGATTTTTTACATTAGGTTTGGATAAGTAAATTTTAAATTTTTGTTTGAAATAATTATTTGGTATAAACTCTTGTTTGTGTTGTTAACAAAGTAAGCAAGTTCCTCCGGTCAGAAAATATGGAAATTGATATTGCTATTGTTCAACTGAAAGATCTTGTTTTTTTTTAGAAACTATAGACAAACATGCTTTCAAAACAGCAAAATTAGAAGTTGATGTAGATATGAAAATTGGTATTGTATTTTATGTGAAAGCAAAACGTCTTAGCAAAAAAAAAAAACAAAATCATGAAGAAGAGTCCGGAAAAAATCATGATAATAAAATCATAATTAACATTAGTTAGAGGAAGAAAAAATCAATTACTTTATTAAGATCGTTGATAAAGGGTTAATTTTTTAAAAAACAAAGTTTGATCAACTTGAAAATTGTGAAAAGATTTTGGATTTTTATTTGATTCGAAGAAATTGAAGTTAGCGAACAAGGATAAATTGATGGCTTCTTGTGCCAATCTTGAAATTTATCTGAGACATAATAATCATTTTGATCTCGATGTTAATGATCTATTGGTACTACCTAAAGAGATTAAGAAGGTTGTTGAGGTTTTGGATTTTTTGGAAAACATGAAAAATTGTTATCCAAATACATGGACTTCATATCGCATAATGTTGACGATTTCATTTTTGTTGCCTTTGTATAGAGACTCATAAAATCTGATCTAAAGTCGTTATGTCACAGAAAAAGGTTAAACAAATTGTCGATGTTGTCCACTAAAAAGGGTATAGCGGAATGATGGCAAAAAAAAAAAAAAAAAAAAAGGTATAGAGGAAAAACTTAACTACAAAAATTTGATAGATGAGTTCGCAAGTAATAATACAAGAATAATCATATTTTAAAAAATGTATTGATCTCTAGTTCTGTAAAACTTTAGTGCTTTTGCTAAACATATTCTGTTTTATATTTGCTTTGATCATTTTTTTTATGAACATATGCAAGTAATAATACAAGAATAATACAAGAATTTGATAGATGAGTTCGCAAGTAATAATACAAGAATAATCATATTTTAAAAAATGTATTGATCTCTAGTTCTGTAAAACTTTAGTGCTTTTGCTAAACATATTCTGTTTTATATTTGCTTTGATCATTTTTTTTATGAACATATGCAAAGTAGTCTTTTTTCCCGTCGCTTATAGTCTTCTAAAACGTAGAGCCAGCTTATAGTCAAACTTATTAGTCTAACTCACTGTCCTTACAATATAATCTCATACTGTATACTTTTTTATTTTATGAAACCAAAGATCTCTCCTAAAATTTTACAATTTCTTGGAATTTGTTTGTCTCTCTTTATCTATATATATTTTATAAATGATTCCCTATCTTGATAATTCGCTAAGGATCCATGTTCCTTCTCTGTTGTTCTCATTATTGTTTTCTTTTCCTTTCTTATAGAACTATTTAGTTATTGCAATAATATTTTGGTAAGATATAACATTATCAATATGTTTTCTGAATACAATTAGATCATCTCTTTTATCGTAATACATGGGTTTATATATTGTCTTTAATTTGGTTTTGCCTGAAAAGAATCACAAAAACAAATAGCTTTGTAGCTGAAAATAATATTTTGTAAATTATTTTCATGTTCAACTGATATCTCAATATTCAGCAAAACGTTATCTAATGTAATCAAAATTTCCTGATAAATTTTTTATTCAATTTACTAACAACCCGATAAGCAAATTTTAATAATATAACCAAAACTAGAAGAAGAAAAAAAATCATTTTTGTTTCAATGTCAACTCTCTTTATTTCAGTTTTAGACGAACTCTATAATTAACTCGTACAAACTGATTTTACATAAGGTAAAGTGTAATTGTGGAGAAACATTGATGTCAGTAGTAGAATTGAAGAAACAGGGTTTACCTGATAGAATGAATCTACTTGGAAATCGAGGAAGTTTCGCAGCAATCGAGGATGAGGTATTAGCACTTGACCTGGTTTTTGTATTAAAATATTACTGTATAGAAATATCACATAACAACTTTTTTGGTGGACGAAAACTTTTTCGAATTAAAATGTTTCAGATCTAAACAAGTTGTCGATATAACGTCAAATAAATAACAAAGCAAGTGGTCGATATAACGTATATGACGTTTTTGCTATACATTCGTTACACCATTAAGTTATGTGCTGCATTTCACTATCACCAACCTAAGTTATATAGTACAGAATAAGTTGAAATTTGAAATCATGTCACACAAGTTTTAAACTTCTGAAACGATATTATCCGCGTGTTTGCTTACATATATGATAGTGAGATAAGATCACCTCCTCCGTTTCTTCTATATGAGAACCATAAGCAAAAATAGTTCTAACTTCTCTTCAGTAGACTTTACATTACTATAAGGATTAATATAGTTTTATACGTACCAATTTAATGCAAAACTAAATAGTTTTCATGTACATTATCATCAAAATTGTTTAAATTCATGTTAAACACTTTTGAAAACGAAAAAAATATAAAAAAAATTACAATAATACTGAATTTAAACTATATTTGTGCATAAACATGATGTTATGATTACTATAAGATCCGCTGGATACTCACCTAACATATAACTTCATGAGGTTATAGAAAATTAATCTATCAAGAGCATAATGACAGATTGTGATAAATATGTTAGAAAAAGGAAACAAAGAGGACAAAGTAATCGGAAAGACATAAAAAACAAAAAGCGAGTAACAAATTAGAAAAGTTTGTTTTGGGTTTACGTAATACATCCACGAATTTTTTATTCTTGTTTTATTATATGTTTGTTAGTGAGGGGAGATTGTGAGGAGAGGATTGAAACACGACTGTAGAAAGAAGACAGACAAATTGAAGACAGATCTTATCTCTATCCATCCCACGACTCTTTCTTTGGAAACACAAAGCTATACTATATATGTGTTCTTTTTCTTTTCATATATAGCAATTAATTTACATAAAATAGTCAGAGAAACAATTTTCGAAATTTGATGAACAATATACGTAAACGTTATTGAGATGTGTCATGCACGTGATGAAAAAAAAAACTAAATAAGGAAAGGCTGTACATAGAAATCTTCTTGGTTAAGAGACAAAATATCTTTTCTAGGCTTTGGTCCATGTATCTGCCTTTCTTCTCTTTTTTTTTTTTTGTATAATATATATATATATATATATATATATATATATATATATTATTCAAGAGTATCTGCATTATCGTCAAAGATAAAATAGGCTACCTTACTTTTTTTTGTTGTCAACAAATAGGCTACCTTACTATTTATGGAATTATATAATATTTACTCATATAGACATGGTTTTGTGTGTTAAATTTAACACAAAGCTGATAATTCTACCGTACCTGATGAAACTGGTAGGGTCACAAATTCAAGTAATAACGAAAATAAAGTAAATGTTGGTGTAAGAAAACAATATGTAATGTCAGTTAATTAGTAGTACATATGTCAATATGTCAAAACTAACATAATTAAGAATGAGATAATTGGATGATTTGTTGGGTGGTGAATGGAGAGCACGTGCTTGAGAAGGTAGTAGTAAGCTAAATAGAAAATGAAGGATAATGCGATAACATGTGCCTTATCCCGACAAACACATCTCACATGTAAATATAGATATGTGCATATATATCAAAATGTGAAATCCATACACCCTAAAATACCACTAGATAACAATATTTATTCTTTATATAGTGATATCAACCACCATTCCATATTTTTTCTTTGTATTGTAAGTAAACTTTTTGCATTTATTATCAGGAATATTAAATTATTCATGTTTTACTGAAATTTATGTGTTCAACATTTTATTATTCTTTTTACATCGAAATTTATATCTCCGATTATATATAGAAATTACTAGAAAGGTTACATATATATTATACATACTTGATAATTATAGATCAATTTTCTCTTTCTTTAAAACTTATAATATACTTATATAAATGGAGGCTAAATGTAAACTCCCTAAAGGAGGTGGTATCTCAAAAAATATTTGCCCTTTTACTCTCTCTCTTTCTCATCACTATTTGCCATCTCTCTATCTATCTTTCAAATGTCAATAACCCAATACTCAAGCGATTTCCACTACCATTCTCTCATGTGGCAACAACAGCAGCAACAACAACGCCACCAAAACGAAGTCGTGGAAGAAAAAGAAGCTCTCTTCGAGAAACCTTTAACCCCAAGTGACGTCGGAAAACTCAACCGCCTCGTCATACCAAAACAGCACGCCGAAAGATACTTCCCACTAGCGGCAGCCGCCGCAGACGCGGTGGAGAAGGGACTTCTCCTCTGCTTCGAGGATGAAGAAGGTAAGCCATGGAGATTCAGATACTCGTATTGGAACAGTAGCCAGAGTTACGTATTGACCAAAGGCTGGAGCAGATACGTCAAGGAGAAGCACCTTGACGCCGGAGACGTCGTTCTCTTCCATCGCCACCGTGCTGATGGTGGAAGATTCTTCATCGGCTGGAGAAGACGCGGTGACTCTTCCTCTTCCTCCGACTCTTATCGCCATCATCAACCCAATGCCTCGCTCCAATATTATCCTCGTGCAGGTACCTTGCTCTTCTTTTTTAATTTTTTTACATTTAAAGCACTAAATGTGATTAACAATAATTACAATTGCTAAACCAATCCATGTGAATATCAATATATAAGTAAAATTTATGGAAATAGGAAAAAGTGTCCATTTTTTGTGTCAACGTATAATTCATTTTCCATGCACAAATTAGGTAGACAAAGGAGTTAAAATATAACGAATAATGCGATATTATATATCCCAAGTTAAAAAGTGAAGATCTATTTCATGAAATCTATGAAGTTACGTGACCCAAATGAAAAACTCTTTTATCTAGTATGGGCGCGTGAGATTAGACGCGCTTTAGAGTAAGACGAGAAGTAAAAAAAATAAAGAAATGATGGAAGCCCATAGAAACAGAATCGGATTCGTATTATCTACTCTGCGTGACATTTGTTGCGTATCCTTACTTACACATATATACTCTTTCTCCATTTCCATTTTTCACTATATATACACTTATAAATCCGTATATATACGCAAACCTAGTTTAGAGTATGTATATGTTTAATTGTTTAATGTGATGGGGACATTTTGTAGTTCCAATGTAACTCGCATATAATATACTTTGTATAAACGTGGCGTCTCACTGTGGTAAAGCTTGTCATCTGAGAGTACCAAAATTGGAAATTCTAGTCCGATTAAAAGTCTTGTTCTTTTTGGGAAATGCTGACTAAAGTCTCGGTTGTTATCCATTATAGATTCCTCGATTTCCAATCTATACATTAAATTATATAACAATATTGACGTTACTTAATTGAATGGCACACAGGGGCTCAGGCGGTAGAGAGCCAGAGAGCGAATTCGAAGACATTGAGACTGTTCGGAGTGAACATGGAGTGCCAGCTAGACTCGGACTGGTCGGAGCCATCCACACCTGACGGTTCCAACACATGTACAACTACTCCCGACCAGTTTCATTTCTACCCTCAGCAACAACACTATCCTCCTCCGTACTACATGGTACGTTTCAAGTAACAAATAAACAAATAAAATTTGCTTTCGTTTTCAAATTCAAACGAAGTTACTCTATCTCTCATTCTCTATCAAGAATTGTATCAATAAGTTTATAGTTTTATTAAGAAACTAAGGATAGGGATTAGGGACAAATGGTCTTTTAGTTTCTTGGGTTGTGAAGGACATTAGAGAGTGAAGACGTACTGTTCATATATCACGCCGAGTGGTCTATCCAAAAATCTTATCCCAAAAAAGTGCGGTCCATTATTATTATAAAGTTGTTATTACTATATACTATAAGTGTTATTACTATTAGTGTTTGTTATTGTTAGGCACGTTTCTCATTTATAACTTATACTTTTTGGTCTTTAGAACAATAATTTTGACAATTTCGTCAAACTTTTCTTCTATACGACTGTACCTAACCCCTTATACATGAATGAGCATAATTGATGTGTCGATGTTACGTGCGTACGTATACATATAGACACATATGTCTTTGTTCCCACATCTATTATTGGATTTTTCGTACCGATCACAATATAATCTATTATTTGACACGAAAATATTTGGATTTGGACATATTCTTCACGAAAGGTTGTCCCAATAATAAAGTACAAATAACCATTTTGTTGGGAGATAATTTTACATCTAACACCTAGCTATTAATGTATCTCTTTATCTTGACTACATAAGTAAAGAAAATGGAAAGTCTACGTGATACTTTTCAGTTTTCAAGAGATTCTAAAATCACATGCTCTTTTTTTAATAACGATTTTTATTTTTATTTTGCAGGACATAAATTTAACAGGAGATGTGAACCAGACGAGAAGCCCACAAGGATAGGAAAAAAAAGCTTCACATGTTGTTTTAGATGTTGATCCCTTAATTTTACAAAGCTTTATTTTGTATTATTTATAAAGTAAAATCGTAATTGATTCTTCTTTTAATCTCTCTCAAAATTTCACTCTCTTCATCTTCTTCTTATGTATTAGATTCTTTTATTTAGCTAACAATTGTATAGAATTCAGAATTCTGGCTATTCCAAAGTTATATTATCTCTTTTCTTCTTATATGTTTTCTTATTTCCAATCCTATGGAGGCAAATATGAACAAAATTACATCTCTTAATTCTAATAAAACTGAACTAATGAAACCGGACACAAATCAAACCAAGACTACACTAATTAAGACTTAGACTTATCAATGGGCCTTAATGATTCAACTAGATACTATTTATGGGCCTAAGTCTTTACAGAATATGAGCTAAATCGCCCAATACTACAAGGACGTGCGTAATATACTGTTTGGAAACGACGTTTGCTATATATCCTCCACTAACGAAATATACCTATCCGTGTATCCAAACAAGTCTCTAAATGGTATCGAGAGAAACCTCTCTAGGGCTTTAGCTGTCTTCTGGGTTTGGTTTGTTTCTCAAGGAAAATTTTCAACTTTCTTTCATTTTTCCGATAACTAAAGATATGTTTCCAATCTTAATTTGATTCTTCTCGCTGCGGCTAATTCAAGGGCCGCTTATAGGGTCTCTGCTTCATTAAGTTTTTTTTTTTTTTTTTTAAGATTCACTACGAAATTTGTTGTAATGGCGAGTAGAAAGCTGGTTCGAGATTTACTGATCACAAAGCAGCCTCTTTTCCAGCAATTGACGCACCAACGGGTTCGTTTTGTTGTGATTCATTTGTAGTGGTTGTGATTACGAGCTTTCAAAATGGGGATGATTGATTTTGGTGATTAATTTTGTGTTTGATTTTAGAGATTAGGCGCAAGACTAGGGCTTCTGCCGGGAAATGGGTATGCGAGTCATCGCCGGTTTAGTGTTTTCAGCGAGTTCTCCAAGAAAATTAGAGGGGAAGTTGATAAGTAAGAAGCCTTAAAAAATGCAAATTGTTATGTATGTGTGACATGTGAACCCGAAAGTTTAATCCTTTTTGTTTACATCGGTGTTGTAGCAATCCTGAATTTCAAAAAACTGTGAAGGAGCTGAAGGAAAGAGCGGAAGAGTTGAAAGGTGTTAAAGAGGACTTGAAAGTTAGGTAATTTACATTTGTAATTGCACTTTAGGTAAGAGATACATTGTATGTCAAAGTAAGCTTATAAATGAATTGGCAAATGCAGAACGAAACAAACGACTGAGAAGTTGTATAAGCAAGTTGATGGAGTCTGGACGGAGGCTGAATCTGTGGCCAAAAAGGTATGCTTTAGTAATTGGCACCATATCTGTTTCAGTCTATCTCTTTCAAGAATGTTTGGATTGCATTATTGTTTTAAAAATACAAAGACATTCTAAGCTGGGATTGTGTCTTCGTTGCTTGTTTTGTATATTTTGATTTTCCTATATTAAGTATGTGCTTTCTTCTCTTTCTGAAATCATTGGCTGTGTGTATGATGTATCTTTCCTATTCTGTTAACCAAATTGTTTTAATGACCTGTAACTCAGTTTTTTAATGTTAGACTAGCCAACTTTGTACATTGTAAAAGGCTAAGAATTGTCCCTAACAAAACAGCTTTGCGGTGCAGGTCTCTTCAAGTGTGAAAGACAAGCTCTCAGCAGCCACAGAAGAGGTCTTGCTGGAATTTCACCTTTTTTGTTGTTGTCCTTTCAGTGGTTAATTGTGGTATTTTTATGTTAATTCGGTTATTTATCTTTTTTGTGGTCAGGTCAAGGAGTCATTCAAGCTCGGAAAGGAGGAGAATCCAGAGTCAGCAAGTTCATCAGGCACAGGAACCACTGAAGATGAAAAACAGCAGCAGCAGCAGCAGCAATCAGGTACGACTGAGGAGCAACATACATTTTTTGGAAAATTCAAATCGAGCATTTCTTCGCCAAAGCTATCCGAGGCGTTTCACAAGCTGAAGGAAGCCAAACCCCTTGACTTTGCAAAGAAGGGACTTGACATTGTAAAGGATGAATTGCGTGGAAACCCATCTAAAAGGAAACACCTGGAATATACACCTCAGACGCCATTTACAGGTGAGAGAAGTACGAGAACAGAGATGGTGATTACGCCAACAAAACAGTCTAAGTGGCAAAAAAAATGGGAATCGTTTAGAAAAAAGGTATATGGCCCTCTTTGTCTTGTCCACTTATGCCATGTTTTGAAGGCCCTTGTTGAGTGTTTTCTTTAAATTTGGTTTAGATGCAAGGTAATCCTGTATTTAAACGTCTAAGCGGGATGAGTGAGCCTGTTGTCAACAAGAGCCAAGAGGTACATCACATCTTCTCTTTACTTATATTTTTCAAATATCTTATCTTGCATTACTGTCTTTGCTGATACTGCTTTGTTATTGTAAATTGGCAATGCATTTGGACTGTGTAGATTGCAGAAGATGTGATGGAAAGATGGGAAACCAGTGATAGTCCGATTGTTCACAAGATTCAGGAGTATGTTCTAATTACTCCTTTACTATCTTCCTTTGAAAGTAACTTACTTACAGCAACTTAAAGATATGTGCATTCTTTTGTTTGGCAGCATGAATGAGAAGATCTTTGAGGAAACAGGTTCTGCATCAACTTACAAAGAGATACGCCGTCGAGATCCGTAAGTTACAGAGGCCGATTATTGGTTTGAAGATATGGCCCTGGTAATCATATTCGTATCTCTTTTATGGTCAGATCATTCTCCTTGCCGGACTTTGCTGCAGAAGTTCAGGAAGCCATCAGACCAGTCTTGAATGCATATAGTAAGGTATATCTCAGGTTTTTGAATAGATCATCTCGTCCCATCTTTGTTCTTGTTGCTTCTAACCGATTCCCATCTTTGTGCAGGGAGATGCTGAGGCCTTGAAGAAGTTCTGCAGCAAGGAAATGATTGAACGGTGCATGGCAGAGCACAGAGCTTTCCAGAGTCATGGTTTTTTTTTCGATCACAAGGTAAAGTTTTTGTTCTCAGGTTCATCCACGGGATCCAGGTTCTCATGAAATCATGTAAATCTCTGAGTAACTTGCTTCGTTTTGTGGTGAGTAAAATCGATTTGGCTGTGATGTGCAGCTTCTGCATGTATCTGAAGTTGAAGTTCTAGAGACAAAGATGATGGGAACTTCTCCAATAATCGTCGTCAGGGTAATGATCTTCATTTTCCTTCTGAGGTCATCCTTTAGCTAAGAATTGGGTCTGATATATTTATAATCTTTGGTGTCAGTTCCAAACGCAAGAAATCCACTGTGTTCGCGACAAGAATGGAGAAATCAAAGAAGGAGGCCAGGTAAAAAAGAAAGTATTGTGAATAAAAATCATGAATCAAACCCAAAACATATGGGCAATACCAGCAATGCCACAGTCCATTAAGAATTTGTTGTGGTTGTTGTTGTGTGTTGGATTTAGGACACAATACACACGGTGTACTACGCCTGGGCAATGCAACAAGTGGAGGCAGCAGAGTTAGGGGAAGGTGCGATTTATCCCATTTGGAGGCTCAGAGAGATGCAGAGAATGGGTGTTCAAGCTCTAATTTAAATCTCCATCATTTTTAACTTAAAAGAGCTAAGCCTCTCTCTTTGCAATGTACCACATTTACTCAAATCTTGTTTACTCTTGAATTATTTTTATTTTTTTAGTTTTCTTCTTCTCTCGGGAAGGAGTGGGTTCCCATGTTTCTGGGGAATAAGTTTTGACAAATATATAAATAGATCCCAAGTCTTTTTTTAAGTTTAACGAATTTTGTTGTTTTGTTTGTGTCCTAAAAGGGTAAAAAACCCTATGGTTAGAAAATATGAGAACTGGATTTATTTGGTAATGAATTTGTAAATTACAGTGTTCAATTCAAGTTTGGGTTTTCACAGATTTGTTAGATTAGTGCTCATGTTCTGCTTCCTCTTGTCTAAAGTTACCCTAAACCTTTCCATACATATATTGTTCAGTAAGTTTCTGTTCTAAAAACATGTTGTTGGGTAACTCGGTCTGATCACTTCTGGAGTTAAAATGTTTTGAGGAACAAGCCTCCTTCCTCTAGTAGAAAAGTTTGAGGATCCTCTTCTTCGACCACTTTGTATTCCGTTACTATATCGATATGACATTCCATTATAACCATATGCGTTATTGTTACCTCTGAAAGGTTTGAGCATCAAACTGTCCTTTCTGTAACATAGGAAAGAATTAGGTTCACATTTTGTCTGCAGTTTTGACCCTCAAGTGCTTGGAGTTGAGATACAATGTCATCAATTGAAGGGAATGCGATAGGAGGATGATACATTGTAGTACGACACAAATTATACCCTTCACCAAGTCCCTCGACCTTCATATTCTCATAAACAAAACAGTTTTTTCCTAAATCACCTAGTTAATCACGAAGCCCCTTAAGCTCGCATAAGTGTTGTATTCTTCTTCTCAACTTTTGTAGCATAGCTAGGAGATCAAACTGTTTTGCTACAGAGCTCCTACTATAGTGAACCGTTAAGGGTTAATATACATGATGACAAGTGTTTAATCAAACTACATGGCAGAGAGCTTTCACTGAAATTGTTCCAATATTTCATGATTTCATAGTCTGGATCTGGACTAGACTCAGCCACATCTGTCTCCCCAAGTCATGCCAAAGGACATGGGGTTCTTCCATAAACAAGACTCCTCTATACGTGATTCATTGGCCCATCAACAGCCCATACAGAGCCTTATTATGTAAGTGAAAGTTTAAAAACAATATAAATCAAAAATTAAGCTAGTTTACAATCATTCATGATAAGTTTACAGGGGGAGAGTGATTTTATTTTGATTTTTTTCAACAATACTCAATAATATAACACAGTTCAAAAATAAAAACCGGAGGTTGAAACGTTTACAAAACTAATATCATAAGGATAAATAAAGAATCAGTGAAAAGTTTGTCAAATAATGAAATTTTATGTTTGGGGTTATTCTGAAAAATATCTAAACTTTATGGAGATAATTGTGAGAGAACAAAACTTTGGGTAGCGGAAAATAAGTAGTTGCCACTCCAATTGTCGTCACATCAGTAGAGTATTCAACTGCCCCAATTATTCTCTACATTAGCGTTTGTGTCTTCTTCGCATCAGAATCTCTCAGTTCTTCTCAATTTAGGTCAGATCTCACAATCAATCGACTCGAACCATACCTCGGTTCATCAAATCATGACTCTTGGCTCAGGGGGATCGAGTGTTGTCGGTAAAGTTTCGACCTTTTTCGTGTGTTCTTTTTAAGTTTCCTAGGGTTTTGATTTGAGGTGAAAACGCATTCTTGGTGTTATCTTAGATATTTCAATCGATCTTTTTTCTTGATTGTTTGTGGGTTATCTTCATATAAGCCATACATGAAGTCTCTGTTTCTTGTGCTGGGTAATTTGATTGTTTTGTGTATTTTTTTCGTGTTCTCTCTATATCTGTAATTGTTTAGTTTTTGGCTAACCATTGGAATGGTATTATACAGATTCTCAGGGTTCTGAGTTCTGGTTGTGGTGATAGATTGTTTTCATGCACAATGCTTTGATTATAATATAGAGCTTATTTGTGTAATTGTGTTTGTTTCATTCACAAAAAAAAAAAACCAGAGTTTTTTTAGGAGTATAAAGGCAAATATAGTGATGAGCTGAGCTGTTTGATGTGACCTTGTGGTTGGTTCAATATAGTTCCGAGGAATTTCAGGTTGCTGGAGGAGCTTGAACGTGGGGAGAAGGGTATAGGAGATGGAACTGTCAGCTACGGAATGGATGATGGAGATGACATTTATATGCGCTCTTGGACTGGCACTATCATCGGTCCTCACAACGTAGTTATATCTCTTTTTTAGATCTTCACTTGCTAGAAACCTTTTGAATAGGACTTTGTGTCTCCTTCTTGAATGCTTTTTGAATATGAAACAGGATAGGGAGAATCGGAAACACATTGTGATTTCATCTGACTGGTATTTTGTTTGTGCAGACTGTACACGAGGGTCGAATTTATCAGTTGAAACTTTTCTGTGACAAAGATTACCCTGAAAAACCCCCGACTGTTCGGTTCCATTCACGCATCAACATGACTTGTGTCAACCATGAAACCGGCGTGGTAAGAATGTGATTTTTAATTTTGAGATTTGTTGTTTTTGAATTAGTTTACTCAATGTGAATTTGCATGTAGGTGGATTCGAAGAAGTTTGGAGTTCTTGCAAACTGGCAAAGGGAGTACACAATGGAGGACATACTGACTCAACTGAAGAAGGAGATGGCTACATCGCATAACCGGAAGCTTGTTCAACCTCCTGAAGGAACCTTCTTCTAATACTCTCAAAAGCCCTGTACCGTTGAGGGGCTTTCTCCATTGTTGATCTCAAGCTTTTTTTCTTTCGTACCTAAAAGTAAAAACAATGGTGTCTGTTGATGAATGATGATGTTCGATTAATCATCTGGAGTTTAATCCGTGCGTGCAAAATATATGAAGACAAAGTTGGCTCATGTCTTCATCTTCTCAATTTAGATATAATATGGGAAATTGATCTTCTAGGAGCAAAAGCAGCGTTATTTGGCTTTATGGCATGTTACTGAATTGTTTGATTTATTTCGCTCTCACTTGACTTGAACCCTCCTATTGTATTCACACCTGGGTGCATATCATGTAAGAACTGCATCAAGATCATTGGACTGTAGGTCGTCATGCAATTCGGTATTGAAATATGATTCCGACCTTCAGTTACACGAGGGGTGTAACTTGAGGGAAGTGTTAGGATTACGATCTTCACCAAGACTTAAGGACGCAAGGAGATTACCTTGTTCTTAGACTAATTTGATTGTATCTAACCTGATTATAATATGCCTCTAAAGAAAATTCTCAAAAACTATTTCTTCGTCTCTCTGTTCCATGTGTCAAAGTTTCAGTTTCGAGTTTGATTTGGACAAAAGAGTGAACGCTGTAACGTCCAGTATTAGTAGAATCATGTCGGTGTATCTGTTTCCTCATGTCCTAGGCTTGGGAAGTGTGTCATATCTCCTTCACCTTTAGCTTGACTATTAACGACTGTCCATTACTTCTCTCCTCTAGCTTTTTACATCTTGACCCAAGATTCTTTTTTCCATGTGACTTTTTGTTTTTTCCATCACAAACATTGACAGCTATTTTTTATGGCTATCTTTCAATCTATGCAAGTCCTTTTTGGTTCTTAAGGAATTAACTTTTTTTTAGGTCGTTTGTCACATCATATCATTCAAAGGTACTTTAAACTATTTTTTTAATATCTCATTATAAATAATGATATTTACATCCACAACAAACGAATCTTATTTTCTGTAACACTTGAAAATATGGCGAATGGTTTGCCATATCAATTGTCACGTCAACAACTATTAACGGTATGATTAACGAAGCTAAAATCAATATATGTTTTAGCCAAAATATGTTAGTCAATAGTCGTAGGTAGTAAACAACACTCACGTCGAAACAATCAACAATATACAATTTGTGTTTTAACTTTCTCATTCATAGTTGTGTGTTACTATTTTACAAACTACAACACAATAAAATCGACAATACGCGCGTTTATGTATCTTCTTGTAAAAACAATTGTGAAGACTTTCAAAGTCTATATGTACATACCTTACCACACGGTTCATGAATCCCGCCACCTCATATCATAATTCATATCATACGACCAAATCATTATTATTTGTTTTGTTAAAGACGACCAAATCATTAGCAACCAATGAATCAATGATACATGATTATAAAATTATGATTATAACGAAAAAGTGTAATATCATGTTGAGAATGCATACATACATAACGCAAATGGGTCCATCCAAAAGGCCATGCACCCATGTGCTCATCATTCAAAGGAAGGTACGGACGATTTTCGTTTGATTCTTGCTTTGGTAACGCATCTGTCGTGTTTTCATATTTGATTTTTATTTGGAATGTGCTTTTGGGTTCATCTACATGGATGGTAAGTTGTAATCTACATACAACATACTGATTAGTAATTACTAGCGGCTACATTAAGGTCATGTTTGTTTCGTAACTGCTAACGACAGTGATAATAACAATCACCAACATGTTTTTTGTTCATATGCTAGTGGTCAACAATCAAAACATTGAGAGACAAATTTACTAAACATTACTTTACTTTTAAAACATACTTTTTGGCATTATTTATGTTATAACGCATAATCAATTAATCAATCATCATTTGTCTTCATTTTGGTATAAACATTTGTGATTGCTTTCAATCTTAATCTTAACTTACCACAAACATTAAGATTTTGAAATTTTTGCATGGATGGGATCAAAACACTTGTATGAGTGAAATTTAGAATATTTGTTTGGGCCACTAGAGAGAAGACAATGATGGTCCCAAGGAAATAAGGATTAGTTAGATAAGATTGGGCCTACACTATTCTTTGAAAGCGATAATCTTAATATTTAATATTCAAAGATCCAAAACAGTAACATCACATTCTCCAACTTCGGAGTTACAACATATCTTTCGTATTCGTGACACCAACACACAGACCCATCTTCACTACTTTAGTCACGTCGCTGCAATTTCATGGACCCAAAAACACTTGCATTATATATAAACCTTAAGATATTCAATTATTACTACATTTCTACGTTATAAATTTGTGTCGGGATAACTTTTTATGTAAAAACCTCGTTCCAATTCCCAAACAAGATATCTACATATAGATATTTGTAAGCATAATCATTTAGTTCTTTTTTTTTTGTGTGTTTGATAGTCAATCATATAGTAAATTTGGAAAGAGGAAGTACTTGATAATCGACTTTTGTAATTGATTTGTAATATTATAAAACTATAAGGTGAAATGAGATAGTAATTATTTGTTTTGAATGGATTAAACAAACGGTTTTTTAAAAAAAAAAAAATGTATCCAAAACTGGTGAGCCAAAGCTAAGGATTATATATATTACCTATTTCAGCTAAGGATAATATTACTATATGAAGTTTGTAAATTAGTAGAAAGGAATCATGATTTTGGTATAACGATGAAGAGAGAAGGATGATAGATTTCGTAGGGAGAGGACCACATTCGCAGCTGATGCATCCCACCGAAATGGTCCCTTTCTTTTGCTCTCTCACCACCGTTGAACTTCCATAACTTAAAATATACAATTATATTCTAACAATTTTAATTGTTAATTCTTAGAAAACATTACTTTGGAAAGGGTAACGGGTTCATATGAAAAAAATAATAATCAAAATATTGTTTGTTGAGAATCTCGCAGTCGAAGCACGCTTTATCGACTTGAACTTTATGAACCTAAAATCACAATATATCCATTAAGCCTCCCATGCATGGTCTAAAAATGAACTGTGAATCATGGTTTTATCAACTTTAATCTTTTGAACCGAAAACTATGATATATATCGGACTATCACGACTTGAGTTTCAATAGTTATTAAAGCAAAAGAATGAAGAAAACAGAAAAAATAAATACTCCGTCACGCATAAGATTTTGATATCTCTCATGGTTTGGAAATTACATATTGAAATCTTTCAGATACAGGATCCATATATATATGTGGATCATGCTCAGCTAGATCATAGTTCATAGTTATATTCCATAGTTCGTTCAAGATACTACGATTATGCTAAAGTTTTTCTGTATGGTCTGAAGTTTAAACCATGGATACATAAAAGTGTTAAAACTCATAACCTATGGACCAAATTATTAAAAAAAATATATATATAATGATTAGCTAAGAGCGATGAATATTGTTATAAAAAGAAAATGTGATTATTAAAATGAAACGCCAACGAAATTTCCATGAAGACAATGGCATAATAAGAATTTAGAAGACATACAGCTTTCAATCATTATCTTCCCTTATAAAAATCCACATGATTTGTCTAATATCTTCGCTTATGGTTGTATAATTATTTGGAAGCTTCTACTTCTATATACTATATTATTGTTTGTCAGTTGAGATGTTTTAAACTTATAAATATTTGATATGATAATGATTTTGATATCTCTCCTCCCGTGTCGCAATCTCTTCACTGGCGTCGCGTGAGAGGCACGTGAGTGAAAGTTACGTGCAAAATGGAATTGTGAGAGACTCACATGGCACTGCCACTTATATAATATAAATTCACCAATACGATGTATGATTATTGATTTTTTATTTATTTATATGATCTACTGCATTCTACAAAAAAAATATACATCGATTATACTACTTTTTACGGAAGAATCATTCTCAGTGAGAAATTAAGCTATCTATTTTGAACATTATATGTAGTAAATATTTCTACAATCGTCGGATATGAGTTATTGACATAAAAACATACAATATACATTTATACGTAATACACGGATGCAATCATGCAAGCGAACCTATAGATAAATATACGTAATGATAGGTTTCAAGTGCGAGCAGTTTCCATGAAAGAGAAACACAAAAAAATGTTTCTGATTCGGGGAGTAAGCGTGTAATAACAATTAGTTTTAAATGCAAAATAATTGCATAGTTTGAGATATTGTCTGATTTTACAAAATTTCTTTAAACCGACGTCATATCTTTTGTTTGTTGGTCAGTTAGTTGGTTGATTCGTTGGTTTAATTGGTTGTTGAGTTTTTCTTGTTATGGAGTATATAATTTTCTATGTTAAGGTTTTATTTTATTCCATTTAAATCATTTGTCAAGTCAAAATTATATTATGGATTGCGTTTCTGTTTGGGTTTTGTTATTTTGGTTTCAAATTTAAAGAATAATAACTATATTATAACTAGTTTGATACGAGTTGGGTTTTGATTTACATGTCTATGAAATATATAGTTTAATTTTTTAAAAAATAATTAAGCTAATCGTCTCCATCTCATTTAGGCGATTATTGTGTCTGAGATTTGGTTTCTATGAGATATGGATGTTTACTTCTGTAGACATGGATTCAGAATGGAACTAAATCAAAATAATAAATTGTTATGGACCAAACTTTTAATGTGACCTAATATTTTGTCTTTCTTTATAAATAACGATTACGTTCCTTTACCACGTGCAATGCAAATGTGTAGTCCCCTAGTACGGAAGCTTCAATTATCTTTTTTGAAATTGCGATCATCGACACTTAGCTAACTTTCAAAATAAGTAATATTAAAATATTTGCATTCGTCTGTGCTTAATTAATTCATAGGTATTGATGTAACACAGTAAACAATGTTAGACGATTTTTTTATTTAAAAAATAGCCGGATTCAAACCCAATAATTTAGGATAGGAGTATACTCCTAATATAAACCTTTTAGGATCCTTTCGAAAAGTTCAAAAATTCTTTTCGAATAAGTCTAAGATTGCAGAAGCTATGAGAAAAGAAAAACGAAAACAAGAAAGCATCATTCATTATAATAATAAATACGAAAACAGCTTAACCGGGAAAAGGTATTGAATTATAGTATTGAATGAACCCCAACCAAACAACATTAAATTTTGAAGCCAATAATTAAATACAACAACCAAATAAATTTAATATAGAAATATAATAAGACGCTAAAATATGTAAAGAAATATAAAGAAAATAGACCCCATCATCCTTCTCTGTCCTCTCCCCTTCAAACCCTTAAAATCTTCCCTCCCTCACTCCATTAACTCTCTCAGTTTTCTTATTTTTGAATCCAATCCCAAAAAAACATACAAACAATAGTAAAAGAAGACCACGAAAACCAAATTTATTTTCTTGTCCTAGTTTTCCAAGAAAAAAAAAACATGAAACTCCCATTTCTAAACAAGAACAACTCTACATCTTCATATTCTTCAAATTCGAATTCAAATCCATCATCATCTCATTCCTCTTCATGGCCATGGCCTTCATGTAACCAAAACCCTAAAACCATGTCTTTCAGAGCCACCATCACTTTCACCAACCCTATTCACGACCAAGACGACGATGAGCTCGACCCACCGGAGATTTCAGAGTCGGTAGAGAATGTGATAAAAAGGCTAAGATCATCAGAGAGACTCATCTTTGAAAGCAAAGGAGAAACCAACTCTATACTTGAAGAAGCTACGAGTAAGCGAGAAGAAGACAAAGAAGAAGACGAAGACGAAGAAGGCTTCATGCTCTTCTCCTTGGAATCGAACGATCCTTACACTGATTTCAAGAGATCCATGGAAGAGATGGTTGAAGCACACGCGCTTCACCACAACTGGAAAAGCCTCGAGACGCTTCTCCTTCAGTTCTTGAAAGTCAACGCCAAGGCCAGCCATCGATACATTTTCGCGGCCTTCGTCGATCTCCTCGTGAACTTAGCACTACACACGGAAAAACCCATCATCAATAACGACATTTCCAAAGATGACGGCGTCTCAGCATCACGCGCCACCGCAGCAGGAGAAGCAAGCACTTCGTGTTGTAATAGTATGACTCTTGGCGAATCTCCGTCGTCTCCCTTATCGTTCTACACGTCGTGTTCTTCCTCTTCTTCCTCCGATGAGACTTCCTCGACGTCCGTACGATTCTTGCCGTTGTCTTCGTTGTTAGAGATGGATGAGAAGACTAAAGACATTTTGGTTTAGAATGCTTAGTTTACTTTTTTTTTTTCTTAATTAATTTGTTCTTTAGCTTAATTAAAATTTGTGCAGAATCGTAACATTGGCTACCCCCGACTACACATGGAAATGATGAATGGTATTAATATAATATTGGTATGTATTGGCTCACCTATTAATTTTTTTTCAGTACTGTTATTAATTGTTCTAATTTGTATAGGATGATGATAGTTCTATTGGACCATTATTTCATAGATTCAAAATTTAGGCAATTAAATCGGTAATTATTCTTATTTTTTTAGTATATCATAACATTTAGTACCTTTTTATATCTATAAGAAAATAATAATAATAACTATAGTGAATAAGATAAAATAAAATAATAGTTGCATATAATGCTTTCACCTTTCAGTCAAAATGTACATATGAAAAGAACTAAATTCGAGTTAAGTTCTATATATTTTGGTGAGCCTACAACCAAATTATTTCACCTGCAAAATTTTGGCATTTTTTTGAATGGAATCAGATAAAATTTAAATATACATGTGGATATACAAAGTTTAAAGTATAAAATTTAAAACTTTGTTTGAACGTTGGATAAACTGAGAACGGGAGAACAGTGAAGATCTTCGCTTCAACGGCAGGTTTGGCTTTAAGATGAGACGACATGTGGGACTGTGAGTCTGTGACATGTACAATCCTACGAGATTGTCTCCTAATCTATAGTATTTTACAACTACGTAAAATAATTACTAATAGGTTCATAACTTGACAAAAAATAAAAATAAATAACAGGTTCATAACTAATTAACATGGGATGAATTAACAATTACGTATGATTTAATTAGTCTCTGACATCGTGTTTTTGATAGATCTCATCTGAGCCGTTGGTTTTGAATTTTACTGTCGTTATTTATATAGCAGGTTTTTGTTTTATAAGAGACCTGGTTCTTATAGTAAATCCAAAAATAATTGTGACTGCAAAAAAGAGCTCAGAAATTCAGAATATAACAAAATATTAGATGCTGTAAGATATACCTGCATCTGCCCTTTTAAAAAAGCCCTGACATCTGTCTTTTTTGATAAATCTTCCACGTATATATATACATTTTATAAAATGATTACTGTTAAAAATATATTTAAGAGCGTTTAAGTTATACTATATCTTAAATCTAATTAAGCCGATGGTTTCTTTGATTACAGCGAAACGAACATAATTGTATTGCTAGTTAATCGTCGTTGTTAATAATCGTGTAACGAATAAGCGTTGTAGACTATATATGATCCAACTCTAAGATATTTTTCTATTATTTTGAAGGAATTGTGATAGATTGAAACTTTTTTAAAAAATTCCTTAACTAATTTACAAACTTAAAAATGTAAATATAGTTGATTATATAGCTAATTATATAACAACACGTATGTATGGTAAATTGCTAATTAAGTAATTAGTTGCAGCTAAACGGTTATCGACGACGCTAGTTAAGATAAAGACAAATACTTTGTATTGATTTGATAAAATTCTTTAAAATTGATGTAAAAACAAAATAATTGTCAACTCTCTACCCTCGAGATTCATAGATCTTTCTGCGGTAACGATTATTAAATTCTCAAGAAGCTTCGAACTTTTGTATCAGTAGCTATTTAAATAACATTCATAATAACCCTCGTTGAATCTAAAATTTATATAAATATATATATATAATGGAAGTAATAAAATATGAGCATTTATAAACGGATTGGGTCCAAAATTTTAGGCCGTGTTTTGCTCTCTTGAAATTCAAAGTTCACATTTATCAGAAAGACCAAATCTCAAGTCAGATTTCAACTTAAGCTCATAGTTACCCAAGCAACAATTCATTGGTAATCTATCTTCTTCTTTTTCACTCCGCATTTCTTGTGTTATAACGTTTTTAGCCTAACTAATGCAATAAGGTTCGTTATGCCAACTTATGAAAAATAGATTCAGTGACACATTCGAGCTAATATGGTGTAACTGTGTTTGTTAATAAATTGCTGGAAAGTACACTAAAAAATTCAAATGACACTAAATAATTAAAATGTGGTATGTTATTTGCAGTAAAACAAAACGACAGATTGATTAATTAACCATAATTTTGTAAGCATGCACATACTTATTTGCGTTATTTCATTCCCATCAGTTTAGTCATCTACTTCAAAAGTCACACAACGGTTATCTTCATGGCATTGAATTGTTACAAGTTACGGTAGTGACCTGTTCTTTTCACTTACCAGTAAATGTTGCTTACCTTTGCTATGTACAGTATATATGGATCGTGGTTTATTTTGTCTTACCGGTTTGATTAACCCAACTCGTAATCAAACCCAATAAAGATAACTACTCCGTTCAGTCCCGATTCAAAATAATTGTCTACTAAGCTCTCGGCTTTTCTGTCAAACACTCAAATCGAAACGATTTATATAACCAATAATATACTGGCTTTATTTAAAATAAATGGGTTCATTAACATACGTTAAATTTCTAGGAAAATGGAGATACAATTAATGGGTTTGTAATCTAAAATTAAATTGTTTTGTGAGGAATTATGTGTTGGGTTTCTCTAAAACATTTGGACTAGTAAAAGCCTGCAGGTGTGTCTGTTACTTTGTCTAAGCTCCAGTAATCATATACATCTGACTTATGTTTCTAATGGTGGACTCCTACTGGGAACTTACGCATCGCCGTCGAGTATGTTGACTTTTAGTTAACACCGTTGATCACTTGAACAAAACTAGAAGACTATTAAGTTGGATAAATGGTAATTAAAAGATAATTATCGTATACCACTCTCCGAACCATCTAGTCTCTTAAGTAACAGCCCATATTGTTCAAGCCCGTACACATGTATGGCCCGACTATATTAGAAAGGTTTGGAAATTTAAACCGGAGGACTGAGTTTACATACATATATAATATTTTGCGTGTATACATGTATATTTTATGCAAGGTTGTTCACCTTTAGATTAATTTTTCATGAAACAAACAACAACAAGAAAGATCAAAAAATTTCTTTACTTTGTTCCATCTTTTTCATAAATGTCTTGAACGTTGGCATTTATGTGGTGTAGACAACATTTTCACCAATTCTAAACAGTTGGTGAGAAACGCAATATCAATCTTTTGTTCTGCCTTCATATAATGCATCGACCATAACTCCATTGTGCAGTTGTAGAGTTGGATTTTCAAAACATTAGTCTCTCCGACGAAAAATTTAAAACTATATTTGTGTATATCAACATTTTATAACGTATGATCGAAAAATCCATGTCAACATATATATACATGTGAACAAAAAAAAAAAATCTACATTACACTATCACTAAATAGAATTTCTGGTTAACTCCCCCACCCTAACACATTAATCTTCAAACTAACAATACAAATCTATAGGCTAAGATTTCAGAAGTTTTGAGAAATTTGGCTTAGGAAGCCATTAATGGAGGAGCACGAGAATCTCACAGAATCATTATTGTCTCCTTTTATTGCTAATCGTTAATGCTCCTTTTATTCACAGATTTCTGAGCTTATAATTATTACTAGTTTGCTGGTTAGTCTAATCTGAAATTTACTTCAATATTGATTACCATATTTACTTTTGGTAGTTGGGTCATATATTTATAGCACCCATTGATTATTCTTTCAGCATTAATATGAATGCGTGTATTTATAGTCATAAATATTATAAGTAGTACTAGTATATACGAGCCTAGTTGGATGAAGTTACGTATTTTAGATATGATTTTGGTTTTGGACTTTTGTGATGAGAAGCCAGTGTTTCTAAAATGGTATCGAACCACCCGTTCAGATCGGTCTAACTCTGATCTTAAACAATAGTATATGATTTGGCTTAATTCTACGCACACACATTTTTTTGAGCCAACACACAAACACACACATATATACCAACACCAGTCTAAAAAGTGTTGATCAGTGATTACACATAAAAAAAAAAAAAAGACTTTCTATTCTGAGTGTAAGAACTTTGGATTTTGTAGTGGTACCACCCACCAGATGGTCCAAGCGAACAAAGTGGCTTTTGAAAGAAAAAGGGAAAAAAACAATTGGTATTTTTGTTGTAATTTAGACTGAACAAAAATAATTAACCGAATTATTTTGTTGACAACGGAAATGAAAATTAACATTCAAATTCTATATTTTTTTCTATTTTGTTTGCACGCAGATGAAACCACTCATTTGCAACTGTGGTACATGATCCAATAACATGGTCAGTCTTGTTTTAACTAAGAAACCAAATAGGTGAAAAAACAAATTATCATAAAAACGATCGTTCAAAATAACAACAAAATTCTTTAACTATCAAAATTGGTAAATCATATATGTGTCTTAGCCATATTTATTTCATATTTTTGTGGAATTTTTAAAATAATGTATTGTCTCTTCCTTGCATAGTATTCCGTTTATTTATATTTATGAATTCAAAAATCATATAATGTAAAAAATAATTTAATAATCAAGTAGAAGAAAATTAAAATTTTGAAATTTTGGGTGCATGCACAATGTATAAGATCGAATGAATTTTAAATTTAAAAAGAAAAACACTAAGTATCTCTTTTATGGGATTGAGTTTTGGCTTAACTTACACAATCACTAGTTAAATCCTCTTAACTTTTCTTGAAGCTGATACCACTTACGATATTAAATAAACGAAAGAGTACAGTTTTTTTTTTAACAATCTCATCGATGAACTAGAAATTACTGGGTCAGTGAAGAATTAAATACATTGGGGACCAATGTTAACTTAAATCTCTTACGACAAAACTTTTATTAGAAAAATGTAATTTCTTGAAATTTCTGTAGACCTGAGTGGGCCACTAAACAAAAACTAATAATTACTACAATTTTGTTTGTTTGGCAACAATAATAATTGCAAATATTTATAAGGATGGATCATAGAGGAAACTGTAAGAAGGGTTCGTCCAAAGTATCATCATCAATAAAATACACGAAGAAAGAAGTAATGCTGTAATAAAATGGTACAGCTAAGTGTCTGCCTCACTATTTATTTACACACTCTTTCTAATAATTACGAGTACCAAATCCCAATGCACCCTCATGTCTTTTACCGCCAAAATCCACAGGTTCGCTACTTTTCTATGACTGTTGTATTCATTATGACTTAGGAAGGTGGTAAAGAATCACTACGGATTAGTTTTTTTTTGTCGCACTTATTAATATATTATACAAATTTTTTATTAGTTAACACAATAAAATAACAGGAAGCGATATATATATGAAGCAGTATCGATATGTTTTCTAAAGCGACTAAATAGTACCGTACGTGGCAGATCATCCATTTTTCATATTTGATATCTGACATGAGTGAATCAAGTCTGTCGTTTTTATAATGATGACCAATGATTTAAGACTTGCCGTACTGAACTATCTTTACACACGATGATCAATTCTTCCATTACCCAATAATGATCACACCCATTGATCATATATTATTTCCTAATCTGACCATGCATGATTAATTACACATACTAGTGACGAATTTTATTTTTCCAAGAATGGTCATTACACATATTAACCATTATCAGACTCAACATCAAAAAGAATTATTACATGGAGTATTTACATCTATCTAACAAGATCGTCCTTTCCATTTTACAGACTAATTAACAGTTCGAACAACCAGTTTTTTTTTTTTTTTAAGTATCTGACCTCAACAACCGGATTTTTTTGTATTTTTAATTTTACTAGTCACCACTAATCTTCTTTTTTATTTTTCGATTTTACTTGAGATTAACTATAATCTTTCTTTTTAACTATGTCCAGAGACTCTTATTTTTCTTGGTAGATTAATATTTTGGACTTGCCACTAAACACACCGACATACGTTAGTCTGAAGTTGCTTACTATATACTGGCACACTTCCAAAAGTAGAGCACATACAATCCGAAATTGGCAATAAAGGTTTAACACCAGACTGATATATATAGAATCCGGGATCTGGTACTCGAGAAACTAGCACACGGCCAAGCTATTGGTGTGAAACTAGTAACAACCTTAATTAGGCTAGTATTCAACATGGCAACACATCTTTAGCTAGCACATGATGTTTAAAACACAACATATATTGTCACATATTGTAAGATCTGTACATACTTCAAGACATATATTTAACATGTTGGAGTTAAGTCCAAAATAAGTATCCTTCTAAAGGTTGGTCCCCGTAAACTACCAAAAAATTGTACTCCGTATCGCTTTCTGATTCGTCTATGCTAAAGTTTTTTTACCCCAAAAATTAATGCATAACGGCCAAACAAAAATAAGCTGTTATAAATTGGAGAAAAATGAAGAATATAATACATTATGTATATACAGTCCACAAGTATTATCAAGACATGCACGGTTCATATCTGGAAAATTATAAACCTAACATTCAAAAATATTCGGCTAAAAATACCTCTTCGACAGAGTTACAAAAAATTCTTTTTACTGCTCATTTTCGTACATTTATCAGTCTTTGACCATATATCACGTGATAAACTACATAATATGTGAATATATATGTTGTTTCATAAATCTTAAATTTTCGCACTCTGGTAATAAATAAATAAAAAGATTTCACGTGGATTTGTTTTGGGAACCTTCACGTCATCGTCCTAATGAGAGTCACGAGTGGCATGCACAAAGAACTTTAAAACTTCTAATTCTTTTTCGATTTTGGCAGAATACAACAACAAAAATCAACATTGAAACATGTAGCAATATTATTATTACATATTCTACCATTGTCGTTACACTTGGTTAAAAAGACAGAAGAAAATCCAAAAGCTAAGATAAGAAGTTAAAAAGCACAAACCCAATAAAATATTGACACGTTGGTTAGTAGGTCAAATGGATAGTCAACGTGTCAATACGTTATTGGTGGCGTGGCATAATTCTTAGTTCAAAAAAGGTTACATCGATCGGTGGTAGTGGTTACGGTGTGAGGCACGTGAGCCATGACGGTGGACGAGTGGAGACTCTTGGACGCCGCCACGGCGTTTGACGGCGGCAGAGAAAACACCGTCCCAGATTTCGGAGAAAGCGCGGATGATGATGCCATGGTGGTAAGGCTCGTTGAGAGAGAGGAAGCAGTGGAGAAGCTCTCTGAGATCGTCTTTGGAGTAAATCTCGTTCTCAAGAATCATCTGAAGCATAGACTGTCGGAAATCGAGGTAAGGGTCGTCGGAATCTTTCTCGACGGCGACGGCAGCGGTGGAGGGTGTGGCGGAGGAGGAAGAAGCGTCGGAGAACCAGTGGGAGGTGGAGGGAACGGCGGAGGAGGAGGAGGCAGTGGTGGTGGTAGAGGAGTGGCAGTTACCGTAATTAGAGGAGTACTGACGGGGCTTTTTGGGGGAAGGGTTGAAAAAAGAAGACAAGTTTGAGAACTTACAGTTGCTGCAGCCCATGTCTACAACAGAGACTGCCTTAAGGACCATCTTCTTCTTCTTGCTTTTGCCTGTACTCATTGCTTTTGCTCTCTCTTTGTGACTCTGTAGAGGAAATTGGTATGAGAGAGAGACAGAGAGTGAGTGAGAGGGAGGGAGAGAGAGAGAGAGTCTATGTGGATTGGTATTAAAGGATGCATGTGGTAACACTGAGATGGATTAATGAGAAGTAAACTCTTAGCAATAATATTTAATTTGATGTTCAACGACAGTTTTGTAATTTCTTTTGATTTGTTTGTGAAAGTTTTTAAAACATAAGTAAATGTCTATGTGCATGACAGCATGAGCGTTAATTTGACATTTACTTACTCCACTGGTTCTACTTCTTTGAGTTAAGTAATAAAATATAATTATATATAGACTATAGTGTCCAATATTTCAGGTTTTCCATTATGATTTCAAATTTAGTTGGCCAATGTATATATATATATATATCTTTTATAAAAAATCTAACTTCTTTCTTTTCTTCAGAAAGTTGGAAGATTAGTATGTCTTTCTTATTTATAATCGGAGATCTCTTCAAAAAATATTTAGTTAATATATATACTCTCTTTCAGTTCATACAAATCATTTTACATTATCTTTTAATTCCTAAGAGATTGTTGTTATAAAATTACACGTAAATATTGATGATAAAATAATAAAATATATAATTTACACATGACGTTTACAGTTATTTTAGAGAAGTTGTAGAATACTAGAATTAGTCAATTAGAGCTTAGATATTAACATACCTTCTAAGAGCACCTCCATTTGTGAAACTCATAGAGGGGTTCTTAGCAATATTATATTATTAATTTTTAGTTTTGATGAATAGTTAAAAACTTGTGTAATTTTGTATGTCCATTTGTGAACCCAAAGTTGGGGTTCTTTAAAAAAAAAAAAAAATTTGTTAAACATTGTAAATTAATAATTTTGTTAAACATTGTAAATATTAATGATTTGAAAACATACAATAATTATTACTCAAAATGACCAAATTTGTGCCATAAATGCTCAACGAGATCTGCTTTAAGTCGTTCATGTGTCCGTTTATCACGAATTTGATTCCGAATGCCCATCATATTACCGAGATTTGAAGGCATGTCTGTGGAGTACGACAAATCCACCTGAGAACTTCTGCTTACTTCTCCTTCTTCGAAGTCAGATGTATCATACTGCGTGTATCCTTCTCGTTCGTCTTCTACTATCATATTGTGCAGTATGATACATGCTCTCATAATCTTTCCTATTTTTTGCTTATCCCAAATAAGAGCTGGATTTTTAACAATTGCAAATCGAGATTGCAATACTCGAAAAGCGCGCTCGACATCTTTTCGGACGGCTTCTTGACGTTTTGCAAATAGCTCTGCTTTACGGCCTTGAGGAAGTGAGATAGATTGGATAAAGGTTGACCATTTTGGATAAATACCGTCTATGAGGTAGTACGCCAAATTGTAGTTGTGTCCGTTGACCATGAAATCTACTTCCGGTGCACGACCTTGTAATATGTCATCGAAAACAGGTGACCGATCAAGAACATTAATATCGTTTAAGGTACCTGGAGGTCCGAAAAATGCATGCCATATCCAAAGATCATATGATGCTACAGCCTCTAAGACGATTGTCGGCTTTCCTGAACCACGGGTATACTGACCTTTCCAAGCTGTTGGGCAATTTTTCCACTCCCAATGCATACAATCGATGCTTCCTATCATCCCTGGAAACCCGCGGATTTCTCCAACATCGAGTAGTCGCTGAAGATCTTCTTGCGTGGGTCTTCTTAGATATTCATCTCCAAACAACTGTATTATTCCTTCAGTAAATTGTTCCAAACATAAAATTGCAGTACTTTCACCTACACGGAGATATTCGTCAACCCCGTCAGCTGCACCACCGTAAGCTAGCATACGAATTGCTGCCGTACACTTTTGTAGACCAGATAGCCCGAATCTCCCGGCTCTATTTCTTCTACGTTGAAAGTAATGGACTTCATTGGAGAGGCGATCAACAATGCGCATGAACAAGGACTTGTTCATTCGAAAACGGCGTCTGAATAAATGAGGCGGGTATGTAGGATTTTCACTGAAGTAGTCGGCCCATAAACGGATGTGGCCTTGTTCACGTTCTCTTTCAATATATGCCCGTTTCTTCTTTTTTGATTGACACTCAAATTATTCATCAAATTGTTGATCCAACATCTCGTCCAAAGCTTCATCTACTAGTCCATCAACCTCACTTGTTGAAGATGAAGACATTTTTAGAGAAAGAAAAAGAACTTGGGTGAAAGATCAAGACTAGAGAGGAACAAGAGAATGTTATTTAGAAAGGTGTGATAGAAAAGATATATATATATATAGAAAGAGAGAGTAAGGTATTGAGTGGTAGAAAGGATATATATATAGAAAAAGAACTTGGGTGAAAGATCAAGACTATATATATATAGCTAGGAAGCAAGAATCAAACCACAATGTGAACAAGAAGAGAGAAATGGGATCGTTATTTGCTTCGTGTGAGAGCAAAGCGATGAAGAGGAGAGAGAGAGAGTTATGGTTGTGAAATTGAATGTTTCGTAAGAGAGAGAGAAAGAGAGGTTTTTACATTGATTTAGTAGTGTAGTACATTACAGACAACCCTTAAAGACAACCAACCAGTACATTACATTACAGTACATTACAGACAACCAGTACATCACTAGAAAAGCAGAGAAGAAGAAAATACAAAAAGACATAAGAACAAATAAAACCAGTACAGACCCGTGACTTTGGCCTCCTTCACTCACATGTCTTTTGCTTTGGCCTGAATTAAAACAAATGAGAACTAAGTCAGAAAGACAACCCGTGACTTTGTCCTCCTTCACTCACATGTCTCTTGCTTTGGCCTGAAAGAAGAAGACAATACACGTCTAACATCAGAACAAATAAAAGTAAGCTACAAGAATCAAAACAAATGAGAACTAAGTCAGAAAGATTACCACCAAAACAAAACAAACTTCTAAACTAATACCAAAGAGAAATCCGATTAACCCAACAGCTCAGCAATGAGTTAATTTTTAAGGGTTATTTCTATATCAGAAAGTTGGTTAGTGGAAGCAAGGAGCCGGTCAAGAAGTTTCTGTTTTGAGATCTTCTCCCTCGTAGCCAACATGTCTTTTAGCTGTAACATGTTCTCTTCTTTTGCAGATCTCTTTCGTTTAGCAGCCTTCACTCCCGGAGGTCTACATTCAGGAACTTCCTCTTCCACAACAGCCGCTGCAACGTTCTTTCCCTTATCCTTCCCTCCATCTTTAGCATTGACCGTGGAACACCATTTCTGGTCATTCCTTAACTCCCTCCAAGCATGTTCAACAGAGAATTTGACTTGGTAATCGTTGAAGAATATCTCGTGGGCTGCCTTCATCACATCATTCTCGTTCTGACCGCTTCTTTGTTCCTTCAAGGCAGCATTGTAGCACCCCACGAATTTACAGACATGATCATTAAGCCTCCCCCACCTTTGCTTGCACTGACTCAACTCTCTAGGAGGCATGCCAGCTAGTTGAGGACTAGAATTAAAGTAATCCTGAATCCTCTTCCAGAATGCACCCGCCTTTTGCTCATTGCCCACCACTGGGTCTTTGCTTGTGTTCAACCAAGCGCTTATGAGGACTACATCCTCTTTTGGAGTCCACTTTCTCCTCTCTTTAACGCTTGCATCATCAGAACCTTGGCTACTAAAGCGAGGAGATTCTGATGAGTCAAGGTCTATAGATTGATAACCTTGACTAGCTAAAAGGTTAACAAATCCAGAGGAGAATGGATCCATCTTTAAGTATTGAATTAAAAAGCAAGTTTTTTAGAAATTTCTGATATGTTTTTCGTTTTGATCTTCTTAAGTTTACACAAGATTGTTTAGTTTATATAAGGAAATGTTTTAAGTTACTTCATAGATTTTTAGCAATAAACTGTTAGCAGATAACCATCAAATCGCTATTAAAGTGTAACCTAACAAGCATTTACTAATGTAATGTAATAAACATAACTAATAAGCCAACCTCTCTCAGTATTAGAATGAAGTCTAGTGGACCAAGAACTCCAACAAATTGGCCTTTACCAAAGTAAAAGCAGTCAGAATTTATGGTAAGTTAAAGATTCCTGTTTTATACATCAGAAAAAATCAATCATACTTAGACTAATGACACAGTTAAAGAATACTCTGAAGAAGATCAACCGCAGTTTAAAATAACTGAGTGTAACATTAGTGGCTTCTTAATCATCTCATATTCTAATAGTTAAACGAGGAAATTACTGAAAATACTTGGTATGAATTGAACAAAACTTAAAGAAAGACTTACCAGTTGTCTTTTGCCCATTTACATCCATCAGATTCTACTACATGTAAGCTATAGGCATGTCTTGACTTCGGGGATAGATCCTCGAAATTGCACACCGAAAGTCCACATTAAAAACAGTACAAATCATGATTTATCAGAGCTCAGCAAAATCTAAACTATGAGCAAGCTTCATCATATACAAGGTTACACCATTTTCACCTGGTACACGTACATCGATTGAGTTAAAACTCAAATGAAAGTCTTTGATGAATAAAAAGCATGTAGAAAAGAAAATAGAATGCCTTACATTGTAAAGAAGCTCTAATGCATGCTTTCTGAAATCTCTTCCGTCCAATACATATCATTCCCCTTCCAGAGCGCTCTGAGAAACTTGATGAACCATGTGATGGCGGGTGCTGTCCTTGAGGTTCATAGTTTCGAGCATGCGGTGGACCAACAGAAGTTCGCCTAGGTGACCTGGATCTGCTCCTGTGAGAAGCAGAAGAGCTTTTCATCTCACCATCCTCCTTAACCTTGTGAACAGCATCAACCCCTTTCCTCAAGATTAATCTGTCCTTGCCACTAACAATTATGAACTTCTCATCCATTTTAATCTTGCAGCCGGTCTCCCTTTCAATACTTTCCATAATTTTCTCCGTAAACAAAACTCTTACATTCTTGTCCCTAGCCGGTACCCTTTCAAAGAATTCTTGAGACTTCCTGTTGGCACCAAGTGTAGATGGACATCCCTAACATATGGAAGAAAGTGTAATGATGCAACAATTAGAAAAACACACATATGATGTATAAACTACAAAGGAGTTAGCTAGAAGAAAATTTGAGGATTACCTGAGTAAAATGACCAGACTCCCCACAAATTTTACAGATCATTTCTTCTTCTTTTCTCTTCTTCCAATTCCTCTCAGTAGCTTTCGATTTAGCCTCCCAAACCTTAGCCTCTCGGCTAGTGAAATCGGTTGGTACAGAATTGGGGTCAGGTAGTTGCTCTTCTTCATCATATCTTTCTTCAGACTGTTGTTTGATGGCATTGTCTTTTTCTTGGATAGTGTTGGTCACAGTACTTGCAGGACCAGTGTACTCCTTGTAGATTTCACTAAAGTCATCATCAAGCTCTGGTTCCGATCTAGTGCTTTCCATCTGAAATCAAACACAACTTTCACTTTCAATTTTTTAGAAAGAGTCTCAAAGACAAAGATATAATTGAGAGCTCATTCATCTACAGAAGTATCAATTCGATTAGAAATATATAAGAAAGAAGTCACATTTTTCCATAAGACACATAACGTAACTATGAGAAGTTCTTCATTACTCCATGCGATTAACCCACAAAAAGTGTAGGAATAAACAAAACTTGTGCAAAAATTCGAATAACCCTGCTACCAAACTCGCCGATTGTCACAGAATGTCACAGATAGCTCAATGCAACCAATGAGCGGCGGAGAAAGCCAACAAGAGAGAAGAAGAAGAAGAAGAAGAAGAAGAAGAAGAAGAAGAAGAAGAAGAAGAAGAAGAAGAAGAAGAAGAAGAAGAAGAAGAAGAAGAAGAGTGTAATCTAGAAATCGAGAGTTAGGGGTTATCATACCTTGCGAGGAGCGAATCAATGGCGACCCAATTTCTCGAAAACGAGAAGAAGATGCCGAACGAGACAATTAGCAGAGGAATTCGTGGCTCTGATCTTTTAATTGAGAAGGTAGAAGAAGAGTATAGAGCTCGATGATCGCAAAGAGACAAATTGATTGATGGAAGCAGCAAGAATTAGTGATTTGAAAAGTTGGAGAGAACCCTAATTAGAGAGAGTGGAGATGGCATTGTTTGGATCTGGAAACGATGGTTAAGGTGAAGAAGCGCCCAAAAAATTGCAGCCAATCACGTAAGAGCACGTCATTTAGAAACTCAGTATCATCAGCTTCCTCCGTAAGAAACGATATCACAAATAAGTAGGTAAAAATTTATTAAACAATTAATATTCTACATATGATTTTGTGCCTAATTTTGTTAATAACCTCAGATGGAGGTGCTCTAAGTAAAGTTTGTTTTAAATGTATTTGTATTTGGGCCTTCATGAGCTTTATAAATGCCTTTAAATGAGCCTTAATAATGTGTCACTCAAGACGGATTTAAACCCAAAGGCCGTAGCCCCTCCTAGCCTAAAGACATCCAGACGACAAGTTTTTTATCAACAACTGCGACCACACTTTATTCCAACATTTATATTATTGCTCTAAGTAGAAAGATGTATAATCTTAGTTCCGGAGCCCAAATATACTTGGTGTATGTAGTATTGTTACACACATATCTTATTTCACAATAAACACTAGCAAGTAGCAACTATAAACCAATTCAAATTCACCGAAAGCTTATGATTTCTGATATATTATTAGAGGCCGATATAACATCATGTATCAATACTGCCGATCAATGTGATTTTCGATTTGAGATAAACCTAGCGTACAATGTAAGTAACTTAAGTAATAAGGTCACTACTGATCACCACCAATTGATTTTGACTTGAGTTTAAACATATATATGTTCGATTAATTACATTATTTTTGATTCCGGAATGCATCATTTTAGTTAGATTATGATAAAAGTCTTAACATAAAAATCATAGTAAGTAATCATTTGAATAAGTAAGTTCAAGACGGAATACTCCGATTGAATCGTTGACTATGTCTCTAACCCATATAGTATTCTATATGGGTTAATGTCTCTAACTTAATTTTTGATTCTTGAAGGACTATATTTTGTAAATTCATATGAAGCATTGGACAATATTAAATCACGAGAATAATTTAAAAAAAAAAAAACAATGATTGGAGATAACGGTCAAACGGTAAACCCGTTCCTCGTACCCACAAATACAAGTAGCGTTTGTGGCAAGAAATTTAAAACCGTTTACTTTTTTTTTTTTTTTTTAAATTGTTTATTGACGTTTGTATTTTTTCTAAACCCTGAAGTATTCGTATACCAATTATAGAACTCACGCGTCTTCATAATCTTCTTCTTTTTTTTTCTCTCTTTGATATTCAAAGTTTTTGTTTTTGTTTTTCTTTGCTTAAACCGGAGAGACACCCTCTCCCTAATTTAAGGTTTGTTTATAAACATTTAGACATTTTTATCTTTTCTTATAATATAACTTAATCCATAACCAATAAACATAGTTTGATCTCATTTGCAGTTTTGATCTTTACAAGGACGAGATCTTCCTAACGTCTTTGATCTTCTTCAATAGGTTCGTTTGCATTTGTCATACGCGTAAAATAATGGATCGATTGGGGTTATACATATGTGATTTTTGGATCGATTTTTTTGTGTTTGTATCAGGAAATAATTCTAATTTTGGTCGAAGATGTTAGGAGATTTTATCATCAGACTCCTTGTGTATGTTCTACCATAACTTTTTCTATTTTATTAATATTCCTGCAAAAATATTCACTTTGATTCTGTATAGTTAGATCATTGTATATACTTTAATTGAAATGGTGATAATGGCAGATTAATATTAGGGTACACATACCCTGCATTCGAATGCTTTAAAACGGTGGAGAAGAACAAAGTTGATATCGAGGAACTCAGATTTTGGTGCCAATACTGGTATTTATATATTGTCATCCCTTTTTTTTTTTTTTTTTTTTCTATCCTTATAATTTTAAACTTTGATATATGACTATATATTGTAATTATGTGTAATGTTATAGATTTGTTGTGGTGTATAAATCGATTTTAGTTTGATTTTAAAAGATAGAAGACATACAAAATTCCGTTAAGTTGGTGTTCTCTGTTAGAAAATCTTTTTGAATGCTTCTAATCTTTTCTACAAGTCTTTTGATCTCCAACTTTTATTATATATTTGTTTGGGATTACTGGTACATACAATTCTATTAGGATATTTTTATTGATATCTCAATGTATGCGATGCACGTAATTTTAAAATATAATTTATTTATTGTTCGTATGAACTGGAAAATATGAATTTAATAAACATATGTATTTGAATAATTAGGATACTCTTGGCGCTAATTTCATCATTTGAGAGGGTTGGCGATATATTTATCTCATGGTAAGTAAGATTTATTATTAGTTAATTCATGCCCTAAATCAACATTTAAAAATGCATCTCAAAGTATTTATATATGCCATTATTATTTGCAGGTTACCGTTATACGGAGAGATGAAAGTAGTCTTCTTCGTATATCTCTGGTACCCCAAAACAAAGGTAAATGGACATATTGATAAGTGTAATTTTTGTATAGTATGATTATGTACTAATAATAATAGCTTAAAAATGAATGAAGGGAACGAGACATGTGTATGAGACATTGTTGAAGCCATACATGGCTCAGCATGAGACAGAGATTGACAGAAAGATAATGGAGTTGCGAGCTCGAGCTTGGGATTTTTTCATCTTCTACTTCCACAACTTTGCTCAGGTCCTTTTTTTTGTTTTCCTATTTGTACGAAAATATTATAACATTAACAATATTAATGTAATATCGATGCACAGGCTGGTCAATCTACCTTGATCCAGGGTTTTCAGTACGTACTCGCCCAATCGGTCCGCTTCTCAGCCGCTGCAGCTAACCCATCGGTACCAACCTATCGCTCAAATTTTGCCCATAAATATTTTACACTTACATATATCTAGTATTCAAGTTGGGTATTTAACTAACACATATATTAGTCCATGAAGATTGTTTGTGTTACGTAATTTTATTATGTACAACTCTAAAATGATTCTATAATTTTAAGCAT
The DNA here is from genome assembly GCA_004349715.1 of Crucihimalaya himalaica. Classification (NCBI taxonomy): domain Eukaryota; kingdom Viridiplantae; phylum Streptophyta; class Magnoliopsida; order Brassicales; family Brassicaceae; genus Crucihimalaya; species Crucihimalaya himalaica. The sequence goes on along the minus strand of SMJT01000004.1, from coordinate 529,092 downwards.
TTTAAACAAATTGTTGTTTGTTAATTATAAATGTAAACGTCATACGTTTGTACGTGTTTATTAATTAATAATTACCTTTTCACCTTCGACACTTTTTTCTTGTGTTCCTTCCAAAGCCGATGGAGCGGAACGTGAACGCGAACGCGCAGTCACCGGTAGAGCTGGACAATGAACAGCAGTCACCGCAGGCTCCAAGACCGCTGAACAAATCTCTGTCTGCGTTGCGATCGTTAGAGAAGCAAACGAGCAGAGGGAGGAAATGGCCGCCACCAACACCACCACCAACACCAGGCCGAGACTCAGCTGGAACATTCAACGGAGAAGACGGAGGAGTCAACATCCCTGACACTATTCCGGGATCACCCCTCACCGATGCTCGGGCGAAGCTCCGACGTTCTAACTCCAGAACTCAGCCCGCAGCATAGTAACGTACATATTTACGTGACTCGACGAAAACCCTTTTCAATTTGTTAAAAGATATATAGGGAAAGAAAAGTGAAATGAAAGTTTTGAATTGTTCAAAATACAAAACAGATTGATTTTTCTTCATGTGTTTTTGTAAATTGAAGCAGTAAGTATAAATACAGCGAGAATATTTGTGTGCTTGTTTCACTTAATCTTCTCTGGCTAGGTTGTTCAATCTGGATATCGGTTCGGATAGAGAACATTTGTTATATAATGATGCATTTGGATGGTCAAAAATTTATACTCAAATAGTGTACCAATGCAGCCGATGAAGTGCATTCTCTGTTAAACTTACATTAGTTTCTCGTAACTGGTGCTCCTCTACAACATTACTCTAGCGATAAATGAATCATAATCTAATGGTACATTGTATGGAACGCACCTGCCATTGGTTCATGCAGGTTCTGTATTTGCTCCCTCCTTAGATTTGATTTTGGTCGTGTTGTGAGGTAACACATTTGGGATCAGAAGTTGAGATGTGTGCATGGTATTGGATCATCTCGGGGTTGAGTCAACAGCGGTTGGCGCTATTTCGCCCATTACCGGTGGTGGAGTACTCACGTCGGCTATTCCATAATCCCAATCGATAACAGCTTTTGCTACAGTTAAGGATGGCTTAAATTATATCATATGCAAATATAGATACATTGAACTATAAGAGAGTAATAATATGCATATATGCAAAGGATACAGTCAGTTTTCCAAATATCCGTCATGCTAATTTCAGCATTTGAGAGAAGCCAGTAGTCCGACTCATCATTCTGCAAAATATAAGACCGACATCAAACAACATTTACAAGAATAGATTTTGAGAGTCACGTTAATAAGTTCCTGTGCACAACATCAATTCTCTTTTTCATTCTAAAGTTTTCTTAAGTATCTTAAAAGAAGCAGGAAGATGACTTACTTCGACTTCAGAGGGAGTGATCTTAAGCATTCCTCCTACTTGCTCCTGCAAATAATTAAGATCAGAGGTATCGCCGGGTTGAGGATGAGCATGATCATGAGACACCTGATGCTCAATAGCAGTTCCTGTGTTGTCAACAGTTAAGGCTTCAATGTCATGGTGTCCTGTAGATCCTGAGCTAGAAGCAATAGGCAAGCATGCTGGTGGTGCAACACTCCCATTTGTGTCTTCGAACTTCCCTTCAAATTCGCTGAACATGAAGTCAATGTAAAAGCAAGTAAACCGGAGAATGAATTTTCCAATTGAAGAGTACATTGCATGTACAGAAATGTCAATAACAAAGTTTCTGTTATTTGTTTTATAGCTACTCCAGGAGGAATGCTTCTATGTGTTGCTAACTGGGAAAAAAAAAATCTAATAAGTCTTTTGTATGTTACGACATTGTCTTTGATTATGTTAAATATGGGTGATTGCTATTTCAATTTTATATATATACACACTTTGAACTTTGAAGAGACAGAAGAAACGAGAAGCCAAGGCATAAATACCTGACGAGGTATACGTCAATAGGTCCCATTGTACTTCTAAGAATGATCCTGTATCTCCTTTGTGGGTGGTCAACCGCCTGTCAAGTAGAGAAGAAACATTATCAGAACGTATTGGAATCTAACAAAGAAAAGCAGATGTCTTCCAAAGTCGCTGAAAGAGACTAACTTCATCTGGATCAGGCACTTCCAAAGTTGTGCCATGTGGAGCTTTGACGGCTATCAGAGTCTGGTTCTGCAGAAACAGCAAAAAGAGAGAGTTAAGATATAAGTGAACAAGTAAGTCTTGGGATCGACATACATACAATCAATTGATCAAATCCCTAAGGATTAAACATATGAAATAGGAAAGACAGACCTGGAAACCTGGTAAACTCTTGATATCCTCTTCAGTAACAAATAGCCATCTAAACAATGTCAACGGATTGGTTAAGTGTATCATAAGAATAGCACCATCACATAGCAGAAACAAACTAGCCATACAAACGAAAGAAAGCCAGAGATTTTTACTTTTGATTCTTTTCATTTTCGCTCAGATCTCTTAATCTTTCCTCCGTTTGTCTGAAGAAAAGTTGTTAAGCGTCAGCATTGGTTGAGTATATTAACCACATCAACCCAAAACTCTCTAAATGAATGCTATGAAACCTGATTTGATTATCTAATGCCTGCTCTTCAAGGGCAAGGTTTTCAATTTCTGCCTGCAAGGAGAAAACAAGATCATTAATCAAACAAAGCGAAAAATCTAAGTGCAAGGTATTTTACGAATTACAAGCACAATGAAGTGTAAGTGTATGCTATTTCACTTCACCTGTAATACAGATACGTCAGCATCCACATTGCCAGGACTTGAAGCATCAACACCCCTAATCAAGTTTATTGATCATCAAGTTAGTTTATATGTAGTTAAGCGATTAAGGAATATCCCAATGAAGCAGATACGCAGAAAATTTTGGTACAAACTACATAAGCATACTATAGCATATCTATATCATAGAAGTCCTCACTTCCAAAGTATTCGATTCTTGAAAGGCTTTTCGATGAGATCTATCCCCTCCAAAACGTTTGTAATATCATATATACGTCGTTTCTGCACCTCTAATGTTTCTGCAGCTTTGTTTAAGTCCAGCATTCCATCTTTGGCTTGTTTAATTAGATTGACAAACTTTTTTGTAAGGAGACCTGACCAGCTTTACGTCAGCATCTTCACATACACTACAACATGTTTTGAATATAAAGAGATATAGAGTTGCTAATTACCTAGGGAACTGTCATAGCGGCAGCTTCCAGGAGTAAGTGTGACAGGAGAACCTACAAGTTTATCGGGAAAATATCAGCCCTTCGACCTACTTGTTGCTCTAGCCATGAAAAATAATTTGAAAAAAGGATCTAATTATACAGCAAGGCCAAAAGGAGTAGACAGTCAAGAACACCAAGGATAGGAACATCATGCAGGTTAACTGGCGACCTACAATCCTACTTACCAGCGTTCGTTGAGATGGGTGTTTGGGGAGTTGACTTATTTCCTTTGGCCTTTGACTTTATGTTGACTCTACCCCCCTTTGCAGGAGTTTGACAGGGACTGCTGGGTATGCTAGTGAAACCAGAACTTGTGAATCCATTATTAGATGGAGCAACAACCACATCCATTGTCGACTTTCTCTTCCGTGACTGCAGAAAATCAAGATGTTATTAACTTGAAAGAAGTTGGTCAAAGAGATATCATCCAAAAGATTTAAAAGCATCTACACACAATTATCTTATATTATTCATCAGAAACTTTCACAATATTGGAATCTACTTGAAACATTATACCTGGCAAACATGTCAAGCTTCTTACACCAATACTTTGATATCAATTAGCTTATGCTCAACACTATGTGAAGAATCAACTTAAGAGAATACTTGCAGGATATATACAGGAAATTAAAAAATGTTGATGAAGCTCAAAACATAAATTGGGTAGAGATGACAATGTAAAGGGACCAAGACGGGTCGTATAAAGAACAACATTGACAAATTTACTGATTACTGAAGGAGGAGAGAAATTGAAGTGCAATTTCACACACAATTCAACACCCCAGACAAGAAAATTGCACAATCAGAGCCCATATGACGTAGCAATTGAAGTAATTGTTGTCTGGTTTTCGAGATTTGCGTCAATTGGGTGTAACTGCAACACACTAACTATCAGACAAATTGTGCGCAAAATGTACCATCGTGAAGCTAAATTAACGACAAAAATTGACATGAATCCACAATCATCAAACGCTGGGAAGCATTAAAATCAGACTTAGAAGCAACAAGTAGGAAGCGAAATCCGAAAACATCCACGAATTCTAAACCAATCTCACAGGCGAAATCCCAAAATCGAACAATCAAGAGCACCCAAAACTCACAGGAGATCTAACAACGACAGCATCCTCCTCCCGATCTACAACACCACAACCATTAACGAAGCTCCTATCATAATTATTACTGAGCGAAGAAGGGGTAAACCGATGGTAATCATCCGAAGGATGAAACGGCGGTTTAGTTGAGGCGAAAGCTAAGTGACGCCGGATAGGTGGTACAACAGGCGTAGATGTAACCGGAGCCGAAGATGACGGCGGATGGTGCGGCGGCGGCGGTGGCGGCTGAGAAGAACCGGGAGAAGATCGTACGATACCAGACATGGATCGTAGAGAAACGTGAGTCGTATTTAAAGATTCCGATGACGAGAGAAGCGACGGCGATTGAAGGAAACGAGGGTTTTAGTGAGAGAGAAGAAGAAGAAGAAGAAGAAGAAGGGAGAAAAAAGAGAGAGAGCAGAAAACGAGGGAAGGAGGGAATTTTATGTTGGGATAGATGTGGAGGGAAGCCTACAGCACTTAATTATTATTAACAATAAAAATAAATAATATATTTTCTATTTGTGCCCCGTTATTTTGTATTTTGTTTTAGATTGACCCCACTTACTTTACGTATATTACTTTTTGTTCCTTTTTGTAACGGCAATATTGAGTTTTTTTTTTTTTTTTCTTTTTTTGGGCTAAGGGATGAATGAAGCAGAGGGACACAGATATTTAGATGTAGAACTTGTATTTTGCATCTCTGATTGACTTATTTTAAAAGGTGTAGTCGGTAAACAAATTTCTGCAAATAGATTGAGATAACATTTTGTTTATAGTTTACATGTGCTGCTGTTTCCGTTATGATATTTATATTATAAAACAACCCACTGGTTTTCAATTTATTTTTATCCTTTTGTACTGATTTGTGGTTCTTGTATGGTCACTGTTTGATATAATTGTAAAAATGTTTTGACCACAAAAGAGAAAGGTATGTGATACAAAAAAAGTTAGAAAATGGTAAGAAATAAAGTGGCAAAGTTTTGTACCAAAATTTTCTTGTTCGGCGTTAGGTTATTGGTCACAAGATTAGCGGTGTTCATCCTTTACCGTTTGATCACAATTCCTCTTAGAGAGTGTGAGGTTTTCTTGTACGTTTCTTACTATGTTTTCACGAGCGTAAGTTAAAAAGCCCATTTGTGACAATATATTGTAAAGTTGTTATCAGGTTAAACCCCAGGAAAAATACGGATATAACTTTCAAATATATCATTAGAGAAACCAAATGCCCCTAACATGAAATGGGAACCAAGATTGACGATTGTTTCTCTTATAGGTTTTTATCAATATTGAAAGCTTGTCTTGTAATGACTCTTTCAACAACTAAAACTAATATCCAAAACTGCAGCAAATTCACATGTGGACTTTGCATCATCATCATCATCATCCATTCAACCATATATTTTCTCGTGAAGACTAAACAAAGCCTGTGAGTATTGTGCGAGCATTTATAAGTGAAAAGTCGACCTCAGGAGCCGCAAAAAGAATGAAAAACAGGCTTCGGGTTCATGTGGACAGTGAAGAACAAATATCTACCTCATTACTTTAGGTTTTACATGATTATGATAATGCTTCTGGATGCAAGCGACTTCTTCCCATTGATTAACTTCAATGGATAATTTAAGAAGTATTATCTGAGGATGGTGATGGGGTTTACCATAAAGACTATAAAGCTCTGGAACCATCATCAAGATTCGACCCCAATTGACAAGTTAAAGACCAATCACTAACTCAAAACGCTAATCGGTTCGCATATAATCATCCTGCCTCCAACTGTAGAACCACAATTCTGTGCAAATCGGAACGCTACAAGGTTTCTGGACTTACATACACTTGATTGCTCGGTCACAACAATAAGTAGACCCAAAAAACATGGAATCAAGAATCCACATTCTCTTGTAAATGAACATTCTTCCGCCTATATCAAGATATAATCTCTCCATCTCTCCCACTCTCTGTCTGCTTCAAAATGTGGCAGAGACCGGTTTCTTCATTCTTTGACTTCTTCAGAATCATTCAATACAAATATGTACCTAAAACAACGCAACCCCATAAGAATTCCAAACCAATTCTCCAGACTCACAAGAAAGAAAACAAAAAACAAGAAATTCTCACCCACTTGCTTCCATGTTCCAAGTTCCTAGCACAAAAACTCTATAAATCAAGAATCTTTTGTACAGTAACAAGGCGAGAGGTCTTCAATGGCGGAGAAGAATCACAACATACCTCCAATGTATCCCGAAACCCAGCCTCATTCGTCTTCAACATCACCGGCAATGGGAACCGCACTCCTTTCGCCGCACAAGCCTGATGTCTCGGTTTAATCCGATTCTCCAAACTAAACGAGAAATACTGAGGAAACTCAAGAACCTCTCTAACATCTCTCCCCATATCCACCATCAAATAATTCAACTTGGGCTCATAATTCTCAGCTATACTGTAATTAAACAGTTGCGGGAATCTCCGAAACATGGCGGTGGCGCTACGCCGAGAGAATCCTAATTTCTCAAAGTAATCAATCCGTGGGAGGAGTTTATGCTCAACGCTACAAGAGAGCAGATACGTATGTTTATGTGGATCTAAGATTCCGATTCTCTGGAGAAAGTAAAGCGTTGGTCTAAGCTGGTGATCGACGCTACAAGCGAGAAGACGAGGACGACGGCGTAAGGCTTGACGGAGGTCAAAGATTGAGTCAACGCCGACTTCACGGAGGAGGAAAGTGATGACTGGGATTGTGTGTGAGGTTAGTGGTGAAGTGAGAAGCTCGGGACACATGGAGACGAGGCGGCGAAAATCTGGTAAGGTGAAGTTGATTGGAGGAGTTGTCATGTAATCGACGACGGATTGAACGGCGGAGAGAGCGGTGGAGAGGAGAGGAGGGTGACGGTTGATTAGGGTTAGGAAATCGATTCCGAGTGAATCGAGGTAAATGAGTTTTTGGTGGATGGAGGATTCTAGGGTTTCGGTGGTTGTTGTGGTGGAGGAGGAGGAGAAATCTGGGGATTTGAAGAGTGATGAAGAAGAAGTGTTTGGTTTGAAGGAAAGTGCGGGAAAATTGTGGAAGCGGAGGCGAGAAAGAGTGGGAAAATTGTGGTGAAGGGAAGGGAAAGAGGAAGAGAAGAAAGAGAGAGCTTCTTGTTGCATTGTTCAAGAGACATCTCACACTACTACATCGATGATTCGATTCGATTCGATGTAGCTCTGTGAAGGTATGTGATGATGATGAAAGGATAAGAGTGGAACAGAGTATGATTTGAAGATGGGGATTTTGGGACAAGGAGAACGGGATAGCATTTCTTAACCGATCCGGGTTAACTCAAGGCAAAACTTAACCGGTTTATTCCAATCAGAAATTAGAGTAAAATATAAAATGTTTTCTCCTTTTTTCTTTTTCTGATTTTTTCTCGTAAAGCCGTTTATTTTGTTTTGGGACGAGCGTTTGAGTATCCGTTTGGATTCTGTTCGAGGTTTTGGGTTTAGACGTTATCACCCATTTGAGTATATTAAAGGGTTTAGGTTGGATTTGGGTATTCCACTTCGGATTTTATCCAAATATCCAAAAATTGAAAGTTTTGTATTCAAATCTATCCAAATTATTCTAAAATATAAAAACAACCTGAATATTTTTATTTTATAATATATCAAAAAATAAGTAAAATATCCAAAATAACCGAAAAACTCGAATATTTTGTACATTTGGATTATTACAAATATAAATATTAGTGATATATTATTAATATGTACCTATATTTCGGGTATGTTCGGATACTTGTTCGAGTTCAGATTCGAGTTGGATTCGGATTTGGATTTTTGGGTTTTGAATTTAAGACCTGTTCGAATATTTTAAAATTTTGGATTCAGATTCAGATCAGATTTTTCAGTTCGGGTTCGGATAGCATCCTCGAATCCGAGTATTATGCCCAGACCTATTTGTTTCGATTGTCCTCGTTGCCCCATAGAAAATTTTCGGCAGGTCTTTACTAGGAGTCTAGGCATTTGTGACCAAAACCATCTTCTGCTATGGACTCAACTCAAGCACATGAAGCTCTCGTTGAGCTTGGAAGCACTATTTCCCTCTAACAATCACCGAAACAATTACTCTCTTTAACGTTGATCAAGATTAATTTGATTTTAAAGACTTATTAGTATGACAACTTCGTCAATTCTTCAAATACATGAGGATTCAGAACCAGTCTTGCATAAGTTAACGAAATTGTCCAAAAATATACGCTATTAATTACTTTAGTATATTATTCAAAGTTTTCACATTTTTTACCATGTAAAAGATTACAGATTATAGGTCTCCATGAATAAGATACATATACATAAATTAATACACAAATCAAGTTTTTGAATAATGATCAAGAAGAAACGTGTTTTGTTTTTCTAAAATACAGTAGACTATAATATGAATGCACAATCTAAGCGAACTCGGAAATATTGTCCCACACCATTTTGGACACAAAATCGTCGTGCTTTGGAATATAATCCTGCAATTACAAACATGAATTCAATTACCTTTGTTATCTTCTTTGGACACATTTAAATTATATACAAATAGAATAATAAAATATAAATGAAAGACGAAAAAAAAACCTCAAGAAGTTGAAGTAATTGAGCCGCGTTCGGAGCGGAGACGATGATACGGCGGGCGGTGGAAGAGACAAAGCCTTCTTCCACTGCCTTATCTATAAACGTCAATAGTGAATCGTAGAATCCATCTACGTTCAATAGTCCCACCTACATTTTTTAACTTCACATTATGTATAGCTTAAATTAATATTCCCCGTTTCCGTATATTTTTTCTTTGATAAAAGGTGTCGTTCATGTATGTGTAGTATGTTTACATGTTTTAATTCATTTTTATATGCATTAGGAATTAGTACGTACGTACGATATGATTTTGGAGTACATTTTTAATTATGAACTTATGATTAACATCATAATGAAGATTTTCATGTGAATTCATATCTACCCGAGTTTAATTTAACTACCGGTTTAGTGTGGATCCCAAGTTGAGACCAGGTGATGACTTCCAACAACTCTTCTAATGTCCCATATCCACCTGTCAAATAACACCACACAAACTATTTTATTAACCTTCATGATCTTAGATATATAGATTTTTAATCATTTCATTCTCTATAAACACATAAATTTGAAAAAAAAAAAAAATATGACAAACAAACCAGGAAGTGCGATGAAGGCATCAGCTTGGCGACTCATTTCAGCCTTCCTTTGGTGCATGGTCGATACTGTTATAACTTCTCCTATTGATTCACCGGTTATCTAAATCCACCATTTTATTATCACATCCATCATAATCATGCATGTTTTAATTCACATATATTTTTACTAAAAAATCATCTGGACGACAAATAAACTATATAATTGTTAATTACGACGAGTGCTCGTTACTATTGTAGATTTGTAAATACCTCTCTTGGTGCTAGAGACTTCGGAATGATCCTGCGCATAATATCAACATCTAATGTAAATAATTAGTTATCACTTACAAATATATCAACCATTAATTTCGCTTAATCTCCTTACTTTGTAATGGTCAAAGATTCTTATCCTTTCTTTATTTTCTTTTGGTTTGTTTAAGGTTCAAATTTCTTAACGTGAATTTTTAGTATATGTACATACGTAAAACTAATTAGACAGCTGTCATTTCCTTCTTCTGCCTTAGATTTTGTCTTAGAGCATTTTTTATCATATCAATATATAAGTAAGTATATATCTTGAAGCAGTCGAATTGCTATTTATGATAATGTTACCCATCTGAAAGGCAGGACAAGAACATGGGAAGAACAAAAAAGAATGATGTAGTGTCGCTTTGAATGTATAGATAATCGACACCTCTAATTTTTTTAATTGTTTAATAACTTTAACAATAAATATGTATAGAGAGTGAGATAGATACCCAAGAACATGACCACCACCATCATGAACAGCCTGAGATATGAGACCCATTAGCCCCACGCTTCCTCCTCCATACACCAAATCGATGTTCCTCTCCACCTTTCACATATCACATTTATCTGTCTTATTAGTGTTTTAAACAAATACTACAATTTATTATATAAATAAACTTTACCAGATGAGTTTATTAGTGTTAAGTACTATTAATTTTTTTCAACACAAGTTACACAACACGAAGCATGGTGGGATTTTGTTAATCGAGGAAGTGATATTCAACCTTAATGTATACGATAGGAAAAATACACAATGATATTTTACTTCATTATCCATACACATATATCGAGCACTTAAATAATATACATATGCTCGACTATTCACAATGAACACACGTTTTATGTATATATGAGTTGTTTATATAGTACTTGTATATATATATCATGATATAGACTTGTATAATGTATATCTCTGAAGTTTTTTTTAGCGAATGGTTAACTGTATTGCAAAAATGGGAAAAATACTTGGCATATAAGTTATAACGAAACACTAATAAAAACCAAAATCTGTTATCGTAATATAATTCTTAATTAGTTAGTTAAATAAGCATAAAGTGACGAATGATGTAAATTAAAGTGTGGAAATAAAGAGAAACCAGTTGGTGGGCGAGTTGGAGAGCAGCGTCGTGATAAGTAGTTTTGTTGCCGGAACTGCTTCCGCAGAAGACACAGATCCTCCTGAATCTTGACTTTGTCTCTTCCATAATCTCTCTCCTTTTGCCTTTTCCTACTTTTTTTTTTTTTTTTGGTTCTGTCACTTTCTCAACTTTTTATTTATAGTAGATATGTGAAGAAGAATTATACAGATTTGGCTAACGATCCAGGTAAGGCTGGCTATGGCAATATATACATTTAAATCGTTAGTTTACCTTATAGTTGGATCCCGTAGATTGTGACAGCTATTTTCCTTTACAATATATTTTAGAAAAAAAAAGAAAAAAATTAAGAGTATAGAAACTTTAAGTCCAGTGAACATCAATATATTTTCCTTTACAATATATTTTGGGACAATTGGAAATAAAAGAGTTCTAAAAAAAGTTTTGTCCATATACACTTTAATTTCTAAATTGTCATTTGGACAAATCTACTTTTATATCAAAATTTTGATAATTTTAAGAGGAAAAAACCACAAAAACATGTTGATAGACAAGTTTAAAAAAGATTTAGTGAAGACATTTTTTTTTATTTGGTCGCATATAAATAGGTTTTTAGATCTTTCAAAAAGTGTAGAATTCGTTTTCTAAATTTTTTGTCTGTTCTAAAACCTTTAGAATACGTATTCTACGCATTGTACATGTTTTGAAAATTTTAGAACAGATATTTGTTCTAAAATTTTAGAATACATGTTCTACAAAATTTAGAATTCATATTCTGCAAATTTTCTATGTTCTACGAAATTTAGAATACGGATTCTACGATTTACTCAATGTTATACAAAATTAAATTTCCTTAAAACTAGTAACCGAATCTACAAATAAGGAAATTAAATCTATTTTATGTAAATCGAATATATTCTTTAACATTTTTGAATCTACTACACCCTTTTTAAATAAATACATTATATATTACAAAAACATATATATTTAAAAAATATATTTTTATATGAAACATTTTTTAAAATATATATTATGTATGTAAAAAATAAAAATAAAGCAAATATATGTAGGTCATATTTTCAAATCAATGTAAAAAAATGGGTTTAAATGTATCCAACGTTACAATATTAATTAACCGACCACTGAACACTATTTAAACCATTATAAGTTATAACTTTATTTTGTAACATATAAAAAATAAATTTAAAGATATATATTTTCCGTAATATATACTGTATTTATTTTAAAATAGGTTTAGTAGGTTTTGTATAAATGTTTTGTCTAAAATTTTACTCTAGATTATTTTATTTTTTTTATAGATTTTTGTTCTTTAATATTTAAAAAGGCATCGGCGAGGAAGAAGAGAAAAATAAGTTTTAAGAATTTTTATTTTTATTTTGATGGGTTGAATAATATATTTTTATTTTTATTTTTTAAATGAAAGACTCCATATGAATAAGAGGTTTAGAATATGAAATATGATTAAAATTTATAATTTTGTTATTTCATTTTTATTTATAATTAAGGGCATAATGGGTTTTTGATTATTATAAAACTTATTCCACCAATCCTAACTAAATAAGTTATAGATGGACAATTAGAAAAATAGACATCCTTTTTCTATAATTTTCCTATATATTTTTAAATTCTTAAATTTTATTTTAATCTAGTCAAGAAATTTTAATAGTTGCTAGTTTGGAAATTTACCTGAAAATCAGCAAAAATTACATGAAAGAAAAACAAGTCAGAAAAAAATATAAACAGTGCTATTATGCGACTGATTTTAACGTACCATTTTATCAATTATATATAGAGTTTTAGTTATTCAAAAAATTTTATTCTGAAGAAATTTATTCTCGCAATTTACAATTTTTTCTGTTTTGATATATAAAAGACTATGCAGAAAAGTATAATAATAAATTAATAGATATTTACGAAAGTATGAAATAGTTTTTTTTAAAATATATATATTTCTAACATAAAACTCTTAAATGATCTATTAACAAGATAAATAGAAAATTTATAACTATTACTGTATAACATAAAATTTATTTTTTTGCAAATCCTAATAAAAAAACAGAATTTTTTTTTTTGGGAAGAGTTGTTTGTGAGCTTGGAGCCGAGTTCCGCAGACCCGAACAACAAAATTTCATAGTAAAAGTTATTCAAAACTGACTAATACATATTTTTTGATAACAGTCAATATGTAAGTTTTAAAATGAATTTTAGTTTAGTTTTCTTTTCATTTATGTGAGTATTTATTTTTAATTTTTATCATTTTGTTAGTATATACTCCCTCTGTTTCATTTTATATGTAATTTAAAGATTTTGCACACTAACTAAAGCATTAAATAGAATAATTTTTATAACCTCATATTCCATCATTTATATCAATTTTTAATCAAATCTTTTGACTAAAATTAATTAGACAACATAAAAGTAAAAAAAAAAATAGTGGTAATTTTTATCTAAAAATATGAGAACAACACTTATTTTGCAACAAAAAAAAGTTTTCTGAGGGAATATCAAATTGTTTTATAGAAAAAATGTTGTGCATATCACTTTTACAAGATGAGGACACACGATCACAACTTTAAAGCAACGGACAAATATAAGTATAATCAACTTGCTTCAGGACGCTAAATTTGGCAGAAGTAGAAAATAGCATAACCAAATAGTACTGAGGAAGGTTTCTTCGTTTTGAGAGGGACTAGTTTGGTCCATGTTTGCGAGTTTGTTTCAAAAAAGCTTGATGAATGTTGCGACTGCGAACTATAACCGAAGCTAGTATGGATTTTCTATTCGTTCTTTACCATAAATAAAATAGAAATTTTGAGGACTAAAATGAAATTCATATGTCAGAATTTAATATCTTAACAACACTATCCTTTTTATGTAGTAGAAACCCTCTATACAATCCCATGGCATATGGTAAGTTATGTTGAAACGAGCTAGACATCTTTTTTACATATATCAAAGTTTACATTAAAAAAGATCAGGTTCAACACGTCCACAAGCAAGTTCAATAGCGAAAGATCATAATCATTTTCTTATAACCTTAACTAAATCCATTTTTAATTTATAAATAATTATATTATACTAAAATTGTGACATTGAGATCGCAATTTGACCCTGACCAGAGAATAATAGGACAAGTGTCCACCTCAAAAGAATCCAGGATTCGATTCCGTTAATTCCTTATTATGATCCTTTACTTAAATGTATGAATAACTAAACCATATCTTTGTTTGAAGAATTGGTCCCTATGCGTATCAGATATGTTACTTCTTATTAGTCACCAAATCTTTAGAATCTTTTGCTTTCGTACCTGTAGCTAAAATTTTCAATGGCAATTATAAATTACTATTAATTAAGATTACAACTGGATCGTTACAAAATATAAAATAAAAAAGAAGCTCGCGATTGGATTCCCTCTAAACTATCGTTTAACTATTTACTTTATATATTAGTTTTGATATTGGTTTTATCTATGAAAACTGCTTATCTATAATGGTTATAATTTCCTCTCTACCCTTTAATTAGAGAAGCAGGTATACATATAAGATAGTCATAATTTATTATTTTTAGTTTCTTAGTTTGATTAGTCTAAACATCAAATCGATGGATCCAAGACACATTTTAACACCCTTACATCAAAGTTTTCTTTATCTAGATTTGCTTAGAATTGTGTGCTATATTTAAAAAAAAAAATATGAAATAAATTTGTAGTTCAAAAGAGATTGCAAGAAACGTTCTGATATAGATTAAGTCAAGTACTCATTTGTTAGGGTATCGATCGAGTAACTTTTTACATTAGGATTTAAATGTACTACTAAAATAATTTTATAGAGATATATAATTTTTGTTGTTTTTTAGTTTGATTGGCAAATTGGTACGGGCTATTTTTCGTTTTCAATTTCCCAAGTGTACTCATGTCATTGTAGTACTTGAGATGTCAATCCATAAGGGGTTAAGATTGAAGCACCAAGAATGCAAGAAACTTCTTAATCTAGAGCAAAACATATTTTTGGTTTTTAAAAAAAGGAAATACAAAGCTAAATTATAAACTAAATGTAAGAAAGAAGACAAGACAAAAGAAAACAAGACAAGAAAGAAAATAAAACACAAGACATTAGACATAATACATAAGACAAAAGTGTTGGATCATGAGCTAATTTATTAATGAGATGATTAACAATCAAACAATGAATCATTTGGAAGCATTAAACACTATCCTAGAACATGGAACACGAATACTAGATTAACCCACTCTCGTGGCGTTAACCACTTCATCGATTACCAAATTTAGCTAAACTTTCGTTTGCAAATTTGGTACCAACAAGCATTATAATCAAGTCCATTAAGTTCACTAATCACCCTAACATCAGCTTTCGTTGGCTAGGGAAGATAAGCTCACAAAAGGTTCGGTTCAAGCAATTCATCCAACACCTTTCGGGTGTGAAATGCCTAAGTTCAAGAATCGAATGATCAAACCTAGTCTAGCACTAACACCGCTTACTCGAATCTCATCCCTAAAGCATGGGATGAGACCAAAAATCTATCTAATCTAAGGTGTAGTTCTAATTCGGTTTGTCATGCCAAACTAGAACTACCTAATCTAGGTGCAGTACTAAACTTCGGTCTATCATGTCAAGTCTAGCATTAAGTATCAACCTAAGTGAAAGACTCATCCAAGATCATCCTAAATCATCATCATCTAATAATCAAGACAGTTGACTAATGACGCCTAGACATTCAATGCACAATAGTTCTTATGACAAGGAACACTAATCATTGTACGAACCATCTAAAGTCAGCATCCACCGATCACTTAAATGATCCATAATTCAGCACAAGTCCATATTACTCAACAATTCATCCTAAAGTCAGCATCCACCGATAACTTAGAATGAAACGCATGCATGGAAGTTTTCTAGACATTTCATCGAACACCTTCCGGGCGAGAAATGTCTTAAGTTCTAGAAATGAGTTGTCAATTCAATCCTAGGATTAAAACTCTTCCTAACATGAGAACATATGTTTATCTAAGCCTAGACATCAACAATCAGCCATCAAACCATCCAAATCAAGCAAAATCCATAATCCAACAAAAAGTCAACTCATAAGAACATGAAGAACACAATATGAAAAGACATATAAATGAAGAACAAGAATCAAATATACATAATATAAAGATAGAGTGAAGAAATCTTCTCTAGATTGACATATGTATGAAGAACAATCCAAACCCCTCAAAAGAGAGAGTTTGGGTCGAGCCCCCAATGTTACAAGAAGAAAACTTAGGTTTTATTACAACATAAGAAGAGTATTTATAGAAAATGTATTAAAGAGTGTTTTTGGTCTGGATTTCCATTGTATCGTTCCTCTTTTATCGGCCATATGACCGATAGAAACGTCAACAGAGAGCTTTCATGCTCGGATGCATCCTCTTTCGCGGCAGAATTGATATGTGTCTACTAAATCGGACCTAACTCCTTAAATACATCTCAGAATGAGTTGAAACCAGTCCCAATGGAAAGCTTACTCAATTTCCTACAACTTTGATGAAGAGCTCCAAAGCTAATTCCAAAGGGAAGGCTTCCATCCGAGTCGATCTTCCAGACACATATCCTCGATGCTTGATCTTTGATTTTATCGGTCAGACTATATCGGTCAAATGACCAATAATTCTTCCACCTGGGACATCTCCAAGTCTTGAAACGTTCCTTTGGTTCTCTCGGTTGAATCTATCTGTCATTTGACCGATAAAACTCATTTTTGAGCTTCTTCTTGACTTCTTCTTCGTCTTGAGCCCCCGTCATGTCATCCGTGAGTTGTTCAACCTCCTCCAACTCCAAAAGTGCATAGAAAATACACAAAACAACACACGAGATGCATATATACATCCTAGGACTCTAAAATGCAATGAGACTCAATTGGACCCTAAATCCATGAAAACATCTAAAAAACTATACAAAGTTAGATTGAAACATATGAAAACAAAGTCTTAAAACATGTAAAATATGGTGTTATCACAAATCTTGTTATTGATTGGAACTTTGTAGTATTCACTTTGCAAACTTTAACATACTTGGGAAATGATGAGAGCTAAATATGATGATTTAGTAAAGTAGATGAAATTGGGTAACGCAGTAATACCTTAAAACAACAATATTCATATATAAAAGCAATCATAATCACAAAAGACAACGTTTTTTCAGCTACTAAATAAAGGAAATCTGAATACATTAATTAATACCCCATTCTATAAAAGCAATCATAATTGCGAATTGTTAAAAGAGATCTCCAATGTATTGCACTATTTTTAATAACTCTAAAATAGAGTTAGATGTCTCTCCAATGTATTACTCTATTTTCTACTCTAACAAAAATATTTTAAGTATATTCTTATTTTCTATTTTGTTACTAATTGCTAAATAATACACTTTATTTATAAAACTTTAAAATGAACCCATTATTTTTTTTTTCTTTTAAAACTTCTAAAATTATGAAAATATTTAAAATTAACCATAAAAATCTCGTTGCTTTTCTTTCTGTTACTTCGAAAGTAGCTGCTTCAGCTTCAGCCACTCGAATTTTCGATATTCCTTTTTATTTCTCATCAAATGAATGACATCTTCTTCTGGAAATCCTAGCTATTCTTAGCATGATATTGGGGAATCTCATTGCTATTACTCAAACAAGCATGAAACATATGCTTGCATATTCGTCCATAGGTCAAATCGGATATGTAATTAGGGGAATAATTGTTAAAGACTCAAATATAACAAAACAAAAATAAATTATTTTTGGAGAAGAAAGAAATAAGCTATTTTTGGAGTAATTAAAGAAGACAAATGTATAAAGACAACACCATTTGGAGATTCAAAGTAAGAAATACACATTGAAAGAATTTAAAGAAGAAAACAATTTTTTTTTCCAAGACTTGAACTCGATACCGGATCCAAATCTTCGTGCATATGTTCAAAAGTGAACAAACAAGGATTTATCGAAAAAGGGCCAAACAACAACAATATCAACAAGATCCGCCTCAACTTCATTCGTTTGGACAATATTTTAATAATTTGGGTGGATCCGGAAGCGATTTACCAGATTATTAACTCATTAAATCAGTAATTGTTGTTGTTTATAATTTATATTATGTATTTTAATTTCAGTTTTCAATGTTTTTATTATTATTTATTATGAGTTTATGGTTTTATGTTATTGTATTTTATATTTTAAAAAATATTAAAAGATTTTGAAATTTTGTTTGTTAAATAAATTATTATAGCTCTTAAAATAAAATAATTTAAAATTATAGGGACTAGTTTATAAATAAAAAAGTTCAACTCTAAAATAGAGTGGAAAATACGATTACTCTATATTTGAAGTAAAAAATAGGTTTACACTATTTTTGTGTTGAAAATAGAGTGATATTGGAGCAGATTTTACTCTAAAATAAAGTTTGGTGTAGAATTTAGAGTGGAGTTGGAGATGCCATAATACCAACAACTATAATACCAACGACTCTCACTAACGATGTCTCATGCTTCCTCTAGCTACTAAGGGCTTCTCCAACCCCACTATAAATCTTACACCAAACTCTATTTTAGAGTAAAATCTGTTTCAACCTCACTCTATTTTAGAGTAAAATCTGCTCCAACCTCGCTCTATTTTCAACACAAAAATAGTGTAAACCTATTTTTTACTCCAAATATAGAGTAATCTTATTTTCCACTCTATTTTAGAGTTAGACTTTTTTATTTATAAACTAGTCCCTATAATTTTAAGTTATTTGATTTTAAGAGCCATAATAATTTATTTAACAAACAAAATTTTTTCAGAATCTTATAATATCTTTTTAAATATAAAATGCAAAGACATAAAACCATAAACTGATAATAAATAATATTAAAAATTAAAAACTGAAATTAATATACATAATATAAATTTAAAACAACAACAATTACTGATTTAATGAGTAAATAATCCGGTAAATCGCTTCTGGATTCACCCAAATTATTAAAATACTGTCCAAACGAATCAGATTTAGGCGGATCTTGTTGATATTGTTGTGAAAGAACCAATTCGTTTTGGGAAAAAGAATGTGTTACATGACATAATGACTACATGTGTGATTTTACATAAAATGATAATCGAGGATGAGCGCGATCTCGATGCACCAATTGAAGTTGGAAGATAAGCTCCACCTTCATAAGTCGAAATGGTCGAGGACAATAATATTCGGTTCCAAAACTTTCTTGTTCGATTTAGACAAACTAAAAATAAAGGCGCTCATTTTTCGCTTCGAAATGCGTTAATTGATCACTTATGGGAAAAATATACAAATGGTGATAAATATATTTAAATCTATTTTATTTTGTTATTTTTATGTGGTGTAATGTGTTTTTTATATTAATAAATATTTTGTTTTGTTATTTTAAATCTATTTTGTTTTGTTATTTTATGGTTAACTTTAAATATTTTCATAATTTTAGAAGTTTTGAAAAAAAAAATGGATTAATTTTGATGTTTTATAAATAAAGTGTATTATTTAGCAATTAGTAACAAAGTAGAAAATAAGAATATACTTAAAATATTCCTTTTAGAATAAAAAATAGAGTAATACATTGGAGAGAAATCTAACTCTATTTTAAAGTAAAAAATAATGCAATACATTGGAGATGCTCTAAACCCTATATTTCCTCCGTTACAATATCGTCGAACAATGTGAGGCATCCTCTCGGAGGGCAAACATCATGGCTATAGGCTCGTCATTTTTTCAATGCTATTTCTGACCAAAGATCTAAATTTTAGACTATGTACTTTTAACTCGAACCAATTTGTCAATGAGTGAAGTGTCTCTCACATTTCTTATATATTAGTCAATATCTCATTTCTCTTTCCGACGTGTCATATTTTTATCCCTAATACTAAGACCATGATTATCGCTCGTATCTTAAGGGTTTTTTTTATGTTGTGGATCCCACTTTTATAAGAGACGTTTCTTATTTAGGATACGGAAGAGACCGTTTCTTAGTGACACGTACTCCTATTTTAATATTAAATAAATGTTAAGAAACCCATTTGGGTTTGTGGGATAATCATGCTCTAAGCACACACAATCAAATCGACGATTCTCAGATAACAACAATTAAAAGCAATCCCAGAAAACAGTTTGCATGAGTAAGGGAAGAATTAAAAAAAACGTCGATAGTGATCTCGCACCTCGTTTCCAGATTCTGCTTTGAGTCTTTGGAAGACTATATGTACTTTTCATCAATTAACTTTAAAAGATAAAGACACCCAAACAGAGGGTACAACCAAACCAGGGAAAGAAAATGTTAAAGACTCGTCAAAGAGCATTTTCAGACACTTGATAATAAGCCAACCCAGTCCTCCGATCCAAACTACATATAGTATTGAATTGTCCCTCTCTTGTTACATTCGTAATTAATTTGCAATAACTCGCGTGACTACTAAATGTCACTATATATAGGATTGAAACCGCCATATACTTTTCTGGTCAGCATGGGGGTTAGTAAATATCAGTTACATAAAATAATGTTTTATTAATATATAACAATAAACAAGGGAAGATGAACAAATGTTTACAATAGGCTACTTTATAGAAGATAAGTCAGAATGTCGCTGAGAAAAAAAAATAAACGAACCAATGTATGTGATGGACTGGAACATGACTTATGACTCAAAAATCAAAGTCGCACTTAATCGGGAAAATGCTGGAGGTTGTAGTTCCGTTGGAGGTACTTAAAGGAAGCCTTAGATCATCGCAGTTAACCTTAGGCTTAATCCTCCGAAACTTCAAGTCCCCAAGCTTAAACCTAACCCTAAGCCTAAACTTGATCTCTATATTGTAAACACCGGAGATCCTCTCCACGTTCAAAGTCCGAGACTGTCCAGCGTTAAAGATAACAAGGTTTTGGCCTTGGAACGTTGGTGTGAGAACAGTTGTGTTTTTGTGTCCTTGATAGAAAGGAGTTAACGTGATGGAGCTAAACCGCTTTCCTTCGTAGTAGGCATGAGCTTCGATCCTGTCGTAGTAGACTCCTATCCTCTTGTTAGGGTTACGGACAGGGACACTGAGGGCTAGGTTATACCTTAAAATGTTGTCCGCGGAAGTGTGGTCAAATCGGGTAAGGGACGCATCGGTCACGTGGAATTTGATGGCACGAGGACGGACGATGAGCCAGAAGATGAGAGCGGCTATGCCGAGGATGACAATAAGGGATATGATGACTTTGACGAATAAGCTGAGGAGACAGCAGCCACAGCCGCGACCGTGCCCACGACGGTAGTAGCCTTTGGGAGCTGGTGGTGGGACAGATGGACCGTAGAAGGCGCCGTTGAGAGGGTGTTCAGCCATATTTTAGTAACTTTGTGGAGAGTTGGAATGAATTGGGTATATGGTGTTGTAAGAGGTTGATGTAAGTCCTCTTTATATAAACTTTTCATTTATGCGCTGGTCAACTTATTAAATTAAGGTATATTGTCACGTTACGCGGGATTTGATTGAATATTTGACCAGAGAATATTATGCAATTGTAGGCTGGTGATGTTGCCCGATAACTTCCGATGACGATATCTTATATAAAGATCATGCATATATGTTATTACCTTTTGGTCTCTCGTCGTACGTTGGTTTCTCATTATACCTTTCTAGTTTCTAGAACCTAATTATAATTATGTCTGTTTTTTTTTTTCTTTTTTTCAAAGATATTCTAAGGGCCGCCTATGTCAACATAATTATGTCTGAGTTCTTTTCATTTTTAAAAAGTATAAATTTTCAAGTTTAATAAGTCGAGATATATTTGAAGGATTATATACACAAAGAAGATCTTTATCGGGTTTTTATGTGTTAATTCTTCTCAAGACCGAGACGGTTGTAGCCTTGATGCATTGTTCATCGTTTGTCTTCTCGCATGGGGTAGAACCTACATATTATCTCTTCGGATGTGAGAGTTCCCTAGCGAAAGATATATGGATAATGTGTCGCTGCTTTGCTGACTGGTTATTTTTTGTCTATTATTTGCTGAAGGTCGAAAGTTTTTAGGGCCGTGGAATTTAATCCCATATTAAACTATCTAGTTCTTCTATTCACTTGTGATCCCTACTTTAACAATGTGCCTGCCGACTTCCCAAGATCATATAAGTGACACAACCAACATAAAAAGACAAATAGAACATCTATAAAGCTAATTTAAGTGTCCCCTCCAAAATAATTCATATATTTATAGTCGAATCTGATACTAGTACTTGGAAAAGTTGAAACCTTCTTATCTCCTCCAATCATTTTCCTCCTCACATTTTACTTTTGAAATTACTATAACATACTTTAGATAAGTCTACTAACAACAATATGCATATTCCAGAAATTTATGTGACAACTTGTAGTTATAGCAGATTAACTAAGGCGAAGATCAACTTAAACAAAAGGGCAGACAAATTAAATGATATACAGTAGAAGCAAAAACATTGTCCGAGTAAAAGAAAACTGAAAAGTAGAAAAAGAAAGAGTAAAAGCAAAATTTACCAGCGTTAATGTTGTGTCCTTTAACCCTAAATGTTGACACTGCACTTAGTGACCAACGTATATACTTAACGGCGTTTTCGCCGACATGAACTCCGGCGGCTTTATCAGCGAGGTTTATATAAGCCGGACAACGAACATGGAGATGATACTTCCCTGTGATAAGAGTCCCGACTTTCCACCTCACGCGCCCATCCGCGCGTATAATCAACGCCACAAACCCTCGGCTCTGCTCGTCGTCGAGAGCAAAGGCGTTGAAAGGAGCGCCGGGGACGGCATTTCCATATACGAAAGGAGACCAAACGTTGTCTTCTTTATGGCCTTGGTATGTCGGAGGAATGGCCGTACGTAGAGTGATTTGTTGATTCCGGTAAGTAGCGTAGACATGATTCATGAAGACGGTCGTAGTAGATTCCGATTTTGGAGTTTGGGTTGCGTGTAGCCATTGTGATCTGAAAGTTTGAGGTGAGGAGGTTAGGCTGCGAGAGGTTAAAGGCGTAGACGGTGGCGTCTTGGAGTATGAATCTTGGTTTTGTTGGTATGAGGATTATCCAAACGAGGAAGAATGTTATTAAGACGATGATGATGAAGCCGATGATTGCTCCGAAGATTCGACTGACGGTACCTCCTCCTCCACCGCCGCCACCACCGTGGTTTCCGCACTCTTTGGACACTGGTATTATGTATATACGGGTTTGCCACTACGCTTCGTTGTGTGATGGATGGAGAGAGTGAGGGTGAGAGTATGATTAATATTTATATTGATGATTAGAAGTGGTATAGTTTTGTGCATTTGTGCACCTTTTTATTTCTAATTTACACTTAGCTTATTAAGCTTTCGACAATAATCAATACTTAAAAATAAATATATAGATGTCATTTCTTTAGGTTATAGTCTTTCTAATTTGATACTCCGTTTGCATTTAAAAAGTTAAATGGGGAAAGTAAATGTGCAAGAAATGTATCAATTATGCATGGATAAGATTTGTAGGGAAACATATGAGTGGACATAAATCAATATTTTGTTAAGAGGGTGCAAGGTTCCCCCAGATATTTAGTTTTATGATAGTCCATGCAAATTCACAATTCTTTTGAACAATAGAGAAGAAAAGTGCACTCTACTGTAATTCTTTTAGATATAGGAAATTCTTTGGCCCAGTAGGAACGGAGAAGGGCTTTTTGGAATTAGCCCACCACCATAAGACCACTACGTTTTGATGCTAGCAAGTAAATAACAGTAATGATTACAATGAAAGCAAACTTAACATTTATTGTCAAAGTTGTCTTCTTTTAGCCAATAAGTACAATTTTGAATTTAAGACAAGAGATTGACCCAAAAACTAGTTCATAATAAAAAAGATGTTAGGTCCTTGAAATCACGCTTAATCTACTTGATCATCTTCAAACTTTGTCCTGATTATTATTTACCTCCTAATCAATAGTACCAAAAAGACCTAATTTAGTAACTACTTGAACTTGTCCCATCAGAAAGTCCAGTCCTTGGAGAAATCCATGTCTGAAGGCAAATGATAATGACACTCATCTTTCTGTTGCTGCTCCTGCCTTGTGTTAGTCATTACTCCTCTTCTTTCTTTGGTCAATAACTCTTTCTCACTTTGATTCCGTTTCCTTTCATCTTCTTTGCACAAGTAAAAAAAAAAAAAGGGTCAGAGATTTTGTCATTCTCTTTTGTACCAACCAAAAGAACCAGTTTTAGTGATCCATTGTAATTAAAGATATTTCAAACTAAAGTGAGTTAATGAAAAGCTTAGTTTTGGAAACTCAGTAGAGAATAAAAGTGAAGTCGCTTACTATGCTTCTTCATGGAGTTAAAAGAGTTAGTAGTTGGACGCTGAAGAGGGTGGAAAACGCCGGTTCCTACAGATTCCCTCAAAACGTTGCTGTTTCGATGAACCAAACCTCTATTGTGCAACCGTGTCTCTTGTCTCTGTAAAACCTTAGATCTATCTTGCTGCGACTGCAACCACCGCTCAAAAGAAAAGAAAAAACATCAATCGAGAGAGAGGGATAGAGGGAATCAAAAGAAAGTGACAAAGTTTTCATTTTTATTACCTCATTTTTACGGATCCTTGAAAGATAGAGTTCATAAAACGGTTCAAGCTCGGGGCTTCCTCCATACGATCTCTGATCAGCTTTAGGACCATTAGGCCTTAAAGACTGAAAAAAAAAAAGCCACTTGTGAAAATGTGAAACAGAGGAAAAAATGAAACTTTTGAAAATGTGAACAGAATGAAATAGAGGAATAATGAAATAAAACCTGGAGACTCGAGGGTAAAGTAGGAATAGGTCTGGGATTAGGACGGAGAAGAGACAGCGAAGACAACTGATCAGAGAGCGAACCCAGGACGTCGGAAACGTACTGATGATCACGGTGGTTACGGCTGAGCGAGTTGAATCCTACGGCAGACGTTTCGAACTCGTTGGTGAACAGTTGAGAACGAAACCCCATTTCCTCCACGTAACCCAAATCCACACGAAACTGATGATTTCTTGCCATGAAAAATCAAGAGATTGAAGACTCACTCTCTTTGAGAGAGATAAAGAAAAAAAAGCTCTGCTTTTAGAGTGGGTTTGACGTTACAAAGATGAAACATTAGAAAGACAAATATCCGTTTTTTGTTTTTTATTTTTATTATTTTCAGTTATCACGCGAGTAGTTACTTCGAAGCTCACGTGATCCATTCTCCCACTCGCCCATCATCTACGTTAAGCACAAACATCCAATCAAATACTGACACGTAAGAGAAAATGGCAGCTTTACGGCCAGGACTGTTGGCGCGTCTGGTGAATGCTTCTGCAACCGCCGCAGACACGCAGCCACCAATTATGATACCTACACGTGGCAGGACTGTTACCTATTAGTTTCATTTATTAAGTGTGTGCTTGTGTGTTTTTTTTATTTCGTGCACTTTTCTCGACGACTCTTACAAAGTACTCCCTCTGTTTCATTTTAAGTGTAGTTTAAGAAAAAAAAATTTGTTGCAAAATAAGTGTTGTTTTCAGTTTTCTAGATAAAAATTGCCACAAATTCATTATTTTACCCTTGTATTGTAAAAATCAATTTTGGTCAAAAGTCTCCAAACCCAAAATAATTAATTGAAACAAATTTCAGAATTCCATAGCATATTGACAAGAGAGAGGAGAGAGATGGAAGACTATTTAATATTCTATTGATTAAAGAGATCTCTACAATCCACTACAAAAGATTGCTTTCCAGTTTTCTTAACATCACGAAGAGACTTTTGTTTAAAATGAAAAAAAAAAGCAAGGATGAAGTGATCAAGGAAGAGAGCACAGATGTAATCATGAAGCAAGAAGAAAGTGACGATGTTCATCTTATTCAGAAATACGTTAATGGTGAAATCGATCTGAACAAGCCTTACTACAATGGTGACAAAGAGTTTGAAGAAGTTGTACTTGATATGTTGAGAATTTATTTGCCAACTTTTTTCTAAATTCTGATTATATTATGATTTGATTGTAATATTTTCAAACTATTTTAATAATATATGTGGAATTATTTTCACATTTCATAATTTTTGTTTTTCATTTTCTTATAAGTGATGATTTTAAAACTTTTTAGTATGATTCGAATAAAAATTGATCATGTTTTATAATTAGAAGCTGAGGTCTTGCAAGGAATAATCGAAAGCAAACATTATGAGTATTTAATTTAAAATTGGAATGATTTGAGTTAGTCAATTGTCAATATATTATGCGTAGTTGTTGTTCATAGATATAGCTAAAACAAGTACAACCACACTAGTCAATTATTAAAAAAGAAATCCAACTTTATAAATATCAATATTTTTCTTAAAAAACCAGAATAATTTCATAATAAAAATAGTAAAAAACAACACAAAAAAAAATAACAAAAAAAAAATTCAAATACTAATCTGCCGAAGCTAACATGTTCATCACGTTTTGAACTAGTGAAGCATCACAACTTATTTGAATAGGAAGACGATCCTCTCTTTCGAGTGTAGATTTCTGCATATGTGGTATTTTGTACTTATTCGATCCTCCAACTTTCATGATTTCTTTCATGCATGATTGAAGAGTCAAAAAAATATAATTTACCTTTGTTGGAGGGTATTCAACATATGACTCTTCCACCGCGCGAACAAGATCTTCTACAGTTTTGGGGCATGTCTTATGTTGTAACGCTTGAATGGCGCTAAAAAATCCAAGATCCAAAATATTTAGATCTGGTGAATTTGGCGGTTGACACATCAATCGAATATCAAAACCATTTTTTGAAGCAGCTTCTTCAAACTCTTTATCACCAGATTCAACATGTGTTCTTGCATTGTCTTGTTGAATAAATATAGTCTTTCCCCGATCTTCTTTTGGCCACCTTTCATGAATTACCGGAATGACTTTATTAATCAAGCAACTTTTAATATCCTCTCTTTTAACAGAAGTTGACGCTTTCCACTCTAGAGTTCCAGCATCTCTATGTTTACTTCGTCTCTTAGCTGGTTCCAAAGAAACAAAAGGAAATATTCCTATTTTTCCTGAAAACACCTCATTTCCTTCCTCATCAAACCTTGGTCGAGCCATCGCAGCCAAAAACATCACTTTCGCTATAAAATTTTTACTTTGACAAGTACGATGTGGCTCTTCTTCGGCTGGAAGTAGATAATACTTCTCCATTTTCTTCGTCATATAAAACCATTTTTCATCGATATGCACAATATTGTACATATCAATAAATTTTGGTTCATGGAGCAAAGTATCTTTGTCCAACATGGAGAAACAAAATTGTAGCCTTTTCTTTATATTTTCTTCCTTCAAACTTGGCTTAATGGCATTAGTATGACGTCGAATAACCCCTTGCTTGACACGTCGATGTAATGTTGAATAGCTTACATCCAAAGAAGCTGAAAGTGACCTTAAAGTCGTTCTCTTGTGTAATGGAGTATCAATCACTTTATTCAAATCAAGCGAGATTTGCTTCCGACCGCAATCTGATCTTTTATGGGAAACATTGACATCACCATTGTTAGAAGTTTCCTTTGCCCGATTCCAAATTCTTTGAACCGTATGGATAGGTACCGCAAATAAATCAGAGACTTCCCGAGTTGTGTATTTTTTCTTTTTCCCATTATTAGATCTCTCCATCAGTGCATTGTATATCGCCCATCTCTCTTTGTTCGAAAGATTTTTTTTATGACTATGTGCTTGATCAACATGAGCTATCTCTGCATTTTAGATGAGAATAAAAACAGATTAGCTAAATTGACCACAAGCAGATCAACATATTATAATAAGCTAAAAAAAATAAATAATTCTAATGGCAAGCATATCAAAAACACAAGTGTACGTGGCCAAAATAAACAAAAAAAATATAGCAATGATTTTTTATTGCCACGTTAACAGAATGAGTAGAAAAGCACAAAATAGATACTCCACTAACATAACCATAAAATGCAGCAAAAAAGTATACTATCGATTCCAATAGTGATATCAACTAAAAACAAAAATAAAATAAACCTGAAATTGTATCTTCAATATGTTCGTTACCATCGTTTGGATTATCATCATACGGAAATCCAACGCCTTCGTTGTTAAAATCTTCTTCGTTCATTGGACTTTTGTTTAAATCAAAGAGACCCTCCCTCTCATTTTCCAAATTCCTCTCATTGTTTAAAATTGGATGATTCAAATCAAAATTCAAAGACATGAGTAAAATTATAAATTGTTTGTTGTTTATCGTCATTATATATAAGCAAGGAAGACCTGATTTTTTTTTTCCAGTTTGGCTCCAAAACACGATTTCAGCTTTTTAACGAAATTTTCATTTTGTTAATTTGGCTCCATGTTTTAAAATTTTCTTTGCAAATGTTATTTGAGTTATTAAAACCATCCAACGTGTATCTTGACTGAATAACAATAAAAGATGGATTGACTAGTCACTTAATGATTAATTAATACTTATTTGAGTTACACGATTTTTTCTTCTAAACACTTATTTATGGGATCTGTGATATCACTTAATAATTAATTAATCATTTATCTTGGGATTGTATTTTTTGACTTGTTGAAAAATGCTAAAATTGAAATAAACAATGAAAGTTGAGGTTATAGAAGGTATTTTGCTTGGTTCCTTAATATGAGTGTAGAAACCTTAAACTACACTTAAAATGAAACAGAGGGAGTAGTAGTATTAGCGTAGCAAAGTAATAGTTAAGGGTAGTTTAAAAATTTTACGCACTTATTAAAAATTAATTAAATTTTTTGTTTTATTTTTAATTAATATATTTAATAATTTTTTATTGGTTAAAATATTTAAATAATAGAGCTAAAACTGAAAATTTTAAAAAACATTTCCATTGAAAACTTAAAACAACACTTAAATTAAAACAATTTTTAAAACTTAAAACTACAAATAATATGAAACAGAAGGAGTAATAATAATAATAATAACAAAACGATTTTTAGAAAAAAACTTTTTTCTGTGAGTATAATAATATATATGAGTATTTCGTTCTCTGTTAGATATTCTTTATTTAAATAATAAAAAAATTCAAAACTTAGAAAAAGTTAGAGAAATTGTCTCTAGTTTGAGAATTTCTTAGAAGCGCTTCTCATCTGCTGTTTTTATTTTTATTGATATAGATTTTTTTATTATTTAATTTATTCAATAAAAAAATTATTTAAAACAGTATTACTTTTTAATTGATGAGATACTCTAGCCCTGGGATAAATATTCGGGATCCGCGGATATCCGCTATTTGATCCGAGATCCGATCCGAAAAACAGGATATCCGGATACGGATACGGATATTAAATTTTAGGATTCGCCGAATCCGGATACGGATACGGATACGGATAACACAAATTTTTTGCCACGGATAACGGCTATCCGTTCATTATGTAAATGATTACATATTGTCATTTGGCTCATCACGAAAGTAAGCCCATAAACATTATTCTGTTATAGATATTGATGTGTATCTATTTGGCTCATAACTAAAGTAAGCCCATAAAAAAAAAACCCTAAAATTTTGTAGTCTTCGCCATCCAATTATGACATCTCGATGCTTCAGTTCATCAACTACACGATGCAAGTGGCAATGATCGGCCGTTCCCACCTCCACCGCCATGATCTCGTTGGCTGTTGATAACGGCTCATCCTCGTACCCACCGCCTACGTGATGAAACTCGCTATCTCTTTGCTTGAGCCACCGTAGCTTTGTTCCTTGGATTCCTCCATTGCGAGGACAACCAATTCCTCGTTCATATCTGAGCCACTCACTCTTTGCACGTGAAGAAGAAAGAAATAGACGAAGAGAAGAAAAGAAGATGAAGATATCAAATCCTTGATTTTTTTTTCCTCAGCTTTTAGATTATCAAAAAATTAATTATTAAAAAAAACTGGGATTCGGATATCTGTGGATATCCGGTTTTTTTCTACGGATATTCGGATCTCCGATATCCGCTTTCGTGGATCCAGATACAGATAGTAAATCTGTATATCCGGCGGATTCGGATACAGATACTCTGAAAAACCTGGATATCCTGATCCGTTACAGGACTTAGTAAGTACCAACTTTCCAAAAAGGATAGGAAAAGGATCGGAAAAGTAAACTAGTATTAGATAGAATAGAACTAGAAGACGGTAAAAATAAAGAATAGTTAATCATTTTGGGTCCAAAATGGGCTCATCTTAGGCTCACATGGAGACGATTGTGGCTTCACAATGTATTAATTTTGTTTCATGGGCTTTAGATTCTCCACTTTCTCTCTATTATTCCAAGTCGTTGGGTTCCATTCCATCTATTTTCATATTCAAACTGGAATATAGATTTTAATTGGATTTTGTTTGGGACAAGTTTTTAATAGTAAGCTGTTTTTTTTTCATAGTCTCGATGCACTTATATCGCCAGATGTGTAAACGAAGCTAGTATTCTGCATAATTTCTGAAAGGTCAAGTTAGGCCTACTGAGATCGGGAGTGTAATAACTGTAAGCACGAATCTAGGAAAGTGATCAACATATTTTTTTCATGATGATTACGTGCATCTCACCTAGGGTAACAGCCTCCAGTTACGTAACCAGCAGTTGAAAGTGAAAATACTTGTATGTATCATCATCTAGGCTTCGATTAACATGACTACGGTTGGTGAAGTAGTGCTGATAAGAGATTAGGTTGTGGATTGCAGAGAATAATTAGTGGGAATTATGAACGAGAATTTTTAGAGGAAAAGTACTTTAATTTTAAAGTTAAGTATTCGCTACTTGTTTTTTGTTATTTGTTTTGTCGGACATGTGGTTTAGTTTACTTTCACTATAGACGACAAAATGTACTTTTTCCTACCAATGATGTATGTATATTATAGCCTTGAGCCATGTATATACACAACATTCATTTTAACCTAACAATAAATAAATTCGTATGATGTTGAATTCTACTATTATAACTAGTGATAACCTTATATATTAACAGTTTTTAAGAGTTGGATACTACTTTCGATGGTCGACTTTTATTATTTTTATCGTAAACGTTTCATGAAACCGAATACCACTAATTCATGTCGAAGCCATATTTAATTAGTATTATGCATGCACGGTGTCAATCATCTTCCTAGTATCTTCAATTATGTAATCATTTACTTAACTACTAATTATGGTTATTCACTCAAAGTTCTTCTTTTTCAAGTAATGTGGAAATATCGCATAAAAGTTTAAACAAGAAATAGAAAAGCTGAGTTC
The DNA here is from genome assembly GCA_004349715.1 of Crucihimalaya himalaica. Lineage (NCBI taxonomy): Eukaryota > Viridiplantae > Streptophyta > Magnoliopsida > Brassicales > Brassicaceae > Crucihimalaya > Crucihimalaya himalaica. The sequence continues at coordinate 497,922 of SMJT01000004.1, read as the reverse complement.
AAGAATAGCCCAATAAAGCCCAATATATCAGCACAATTTATCTTTAATTGTCTACCAGTCTTTTCGGAAGAATAGGGTAAGTCTAAAATGTACAATCGATTAATTTAATCTGATTTTTTCTTGTCAAATATGAGTTAGATAATATCCAAATCGTATATTTCTAATGGGCTGGAGAAAGTCAAAAACATATGTACACTTGTTTTTGGGATGAATGTAACAGTTAATTCAACAAGAAAATATGATTACAATATACGTAACCGTTTCATTAAAAAAAAATCAGAGAGTATTGAGGGAAGGAAAAAAATGAAGTCTTAGGTAAAGCGCAAAATTCTCTTTTGGCAGAGCAAAATTCTTTTTTTGGCACACAATAGAATTTATGATTCGTACGACATGTAAACTTTTCGCAGGAACTGACTTAAAGAAGTTTGACTTTTTACAGATTATGAATATTGGAAGCAGAGGTTACATCAATGTGAATACAACTCTAGTTTTCGTATATATAGTCTGTTTTAGTTTATTTAGTACATGTTACTCATTTTCTCATGACACATGTTGTTTTCTACGAACCTTAATCCCAATCGATTGAAAAGATAGAAGAAACTGGATAATCTTATAAAACAAAAAAAAAATCGAGGAAGAGGATATGTCTATTGCAATTGACATTGCGTTCTATTTTAATGTGAATCAATTCAAAAAAATTGGTAAAAATGAAAATAAAATAAATAAAATAGACATGTAGGATACCACACTATGGTGTAGTAATGTGAAAGTTGGAATCTCATTATTGAACAAGAATAAAAAAAAGCTTACAAGTTGCTCTTCAAAAAAGTTATTGCTAAGGCCCCATATCCCTACTATTCCCCATTCATGTTTTCATTTTCTAGTTTTCTTACTTTGAAATTATTTTAATTATTTTCCTCTATGTAAAAGAACATCATTACATATTTTTCTTTTGTTACACAACTTTGGAACTACTTATATATAATATATTTTTTTGTAATGAGATGATGGCAAGATCACGCCTAGATCTGCTTTACTATTCAAAGACAAATTCGGTAAAACCCCATATTCCTCATGAGATCGAACCATTGTTTCCTTAATGGATTCTTCATTATCGTGAATCATATTTATCCCACTTAATTGAAGATATAGTAGAACCAATCCTAAGTCTAAATGAGAATAATCTTAGCTCAGGATCACACATTAGATATCTAAAAAGTTGGTTCTATGTTTTATATTTTGTTTTAAAGGATTGATTTTTAGGAGTTTTCATATGTGAATTTTGGCATTTTGCGTAAAAACTCCAAATACATAGGATGGGCTCAGCATTAAGTAATTTCACTACAACAATATAATGCGCACTATTAATGTATACGCGTTATATTAGTTTTAGAAATATCAGTTAAGTTGTCTTTTGCTCATTAGATATTATTTATTGAGTTCTCTCCTTCAAATGATATGAAAAAGTTCATTTTTCAAGGTTTTATAGCTTTATGAATTAAGTATTATTTTTGAAGTGTTGTGCTTGACAAAATGAAACACAACAAAAGATTGACATGAGAGTTATGTTTAACAATGATTCTGATAGTGAAGTGAATATTCATATTTTATATGTACACAGACACATGCATCGATCCACCTATTTATTATATATACACATGCAGTTACACACACACACATAGACGGGTTTATCAGGGACCCAATCTCCCTTCAATGCCTATTAGAACCAGATTCCATGCTTCATATGTGTTATAAGTTTATACTGACTAAGAATTCTATACTGACTACAAAACAAACAAACAAAAACGATCTTAACTTTCACTTTACCAAATTTATGCATTAGGTTTGTGAATCTCTCTCTCTCTCTCTCTCTCTCATATATATATATATATATAAGAGCATACAGATGTTCAGAATTCTTGTGATTATATAATCATATATGTAAATAATATTTTGAAAATGCCAAGGGGTCACTAAAATAAAGCTTAGTTGTTTCATGAACACATTGTTTCATGTCTTTTATATTTCCCTTTCTAATATGCATTTTTGTTTCCTACTAACAACCGTTTTTCTTCTACTAAAACGTTAAAACATATATCAGCATACACATCATAAAAATTCCACAATAGTTCTCACCTATATGAATAATATTAGTATTAGTTGTTATATTTCTGCTTATCACCAAGTTCTCATATCCAAAATATAAATTTTATATGACATTGTTATATAAAATAATGATAAAAACGTAAAAAATTATATCAGAAAGTAAACTGGAGTTTTTTTGTCAAAAAAATAAATAAAACTACTACTGTTAGGCAATTATTGTTGTGTAGCCTTTTTGTGCCTTGACCTATTTATTAAAGGGCCAATGGTAGCCTTGTCTTTCACCCAAATTTCTGTATCATAAAATTCAATGCTGTCCCTAAGAAACTAGTATGATTTTTAAAGAAAATATTGAACTTTCGCAAGCATATACTCAACTATAGATTTTGAAGGTGCATTTGTTCATATATTTATAAAAGCTTATGCGTAACAATGATTCAACATCATATACTATGACTATAAACCGATGTCGTAGGCACTTTTTCGTAAATATATACAAGGAATCATAAACAACAAGAATAAAATTTTATATATTCCGATCCAGGAAACTTGCACCGAGTAGTATGGTGCGATAACTCGACCTCCATAGTACCTGTCCTAGTAAGTGCCAAACTTGAGGGAATAGTTTTATTTTGAAAAAAAAAACATTAACGAAAATATTATTTACTCACGACTTTCAAATAGGATGCTATTTTATCTTGCTGGGTTTTCACAATAGGGTTAGATATCCGAGTGCTTCAATCCTAACATTATCTCAAAAAATTTTTTTTTTATTTTTTGACATCTTCAAAGAATTATTATTTACAGTCACTTTCAAATCATGAATAACCTAGGCAATTTCTTTTTCTTTAACTTTCATACATTACCCCGATGCAGGTAGGCCTCGTAACATTGATTGGATTGCATTAAACTGGAAGTCAATATTCAAAAGTCAGGCTTTGCCCACCCTTTGACCGCACAATTATACAAATGTGATCATATCTCTTTGTTTCTTTTCTTTACTTTTGAACCAAAGCCTCATTACCATATATATATATAGCCGCCGAAATAATAATCACTGGCTCTTCATAATTTATAACCCTTCAACATATAAGTTCATAGAGATGATCATATACATTTAGGTGTAGAACATAGTCACAGAGTATTGCGTTTTTAATGTTACACCTAGAAATTTATATGTGCCTCGTGCATATTCAATATATTATAGCGCTCAAAACTTTTTTTATTCTTAAATTGATCATTTTGTATGCTGAAAAAGAAAAAAAAAATGATCAATTTTCTAAATGTATTTTTTTCAATAAGAACTGTAACTCAATAACATTGTTTTCTCTTGAATTTTGATATATTTTTAAACTGTTTTTCCATGATAAAATATTGAAATATACAGTATATTGTTTTGATTAAAGACATATGGTTGTAAGAGGTTTAAGCTGTAACTAAGAGTCTTATTCTATTAAGATTATATATTCGATGTATGTATTATGAATAGATAATCAGTGGGACAGTAAAATTTGTTGTGATTGACTATATTTTGGCGACTAACCAAATCTTAAATATGCAAATTTGAGTATAACAATTACTATTATAGGAAACTTTTGTTGTTTTTAAATGTATTAAATCACTAAATGGTATTATTTAGATAATTCATCTAGTAGAATAACATAGAGTTTTTTTCTTATCTATTTTATAGTTAATTGTAAATGCCAAATGTATTTTTTAATTATTTTCTATTAATATATGTGTAAATGCGAAGTAAAAATTTGGAACAATTTTGATCATATATATAGTTTAACGAATTATATTTTATTATAATTTTCCTAATTATGAAAACCGATGCATTTAATATAATAGATATTTCGAAGTATCTAAATTTGGTAATAAAGAAAATTAGAAATATCTAAATTTGGTAAATTTACATATCAAAATCTTTTATGTGTTTGAAAATATGTTTTAGGAAAATAAGACTTATTTGAAATTAAAAATGTTTAACAAAAAAAGTAGTAGAATTATAAAAAAAAAAGGTGAGAATAATTGTGGACTTGCCACATAAACACCAAAAACTCTCTTTTAATATATAAGATAAGATAAATAACTTACTACTCTTTTACATTTTGTAAGCATGCGAATTCACAATCTATTGAATTACTTAACTTTAAAAAAATCGCAGCTCTACCGAAACAAAAATTGGAAGATCTGACGACCTAAAATATCTAACCACTCTTGTTGGGTTTATATTTATTAAAATATATATATATATATATATATATATAATAAAAATACTAATATAAAACTTTATGGTTCGCGGATCGACCTACCAGAATATTAAATCTTAAATGCAATATCAAATAAATCTGGAGAGGTAGAGACTTGCTCCTTGCTCGTACACCCTCAAAGCTCCTCCATCTCTATGATTGAGGTTTTTTCACAACATTATATCACCATGGTTCATGTGACATTGACGTGTCTCATTTTCATTGGTCACCTGATGACAGCAAATTTGGACTGTTCCTGTAATGTTTTAATAGTCCACTGGCTCTTTGGTCGCGTTATGGGCGCTTCCTCTCTAATTTTGCATGTTTTTAGTATAAACACGTATTATGATGTTAGGCACACTTTTGTGAAAAGTCTTTTTTAAAAACTTATCTTCATCATTATTATTGATGCAAGATAAATTTGTGTATCGTGACATCTACGCGCGAGTGAGCTAAGCAAAGCTTATTGATGTTTTATTTTATTTTAAAATTTTGTCATGGTACTGTGATGTCACAGTGAGCTCTCTATGTTTTTTTGTCCTCTTTGAAACTGCGTAGGCCTTACGTCACGCGCCACTTCCCTCTCCTAACACGGCAACTTAAAGAATATACCACGCGCATGTGTCGGGTCCAATCTCAACCTTCCGATCAAAAACCAAACCAACGGTCTATAGAGAAAAGGGTAGAAGCGTAAATTGAAATAAGGTAGGTCCAAGTGATCTTGGAACCATTGGTTAAGAAAAATGCGGGACAAAGTCGAATGGTACTAAGAAACGACACGTGTATCCAAACCGACAAAGACAAAAAGTCGGAGATACACGCATATCTCTGGCATTAAAGGACCAAACCCGATCACCTAATCAATGTTTATTACTCGTATTAAGTATTGTTATTATTATTATCAAAACTATTATCGTGACTAATTAATTTTTGATTTTCTGAAGATGGAGAAAAAGGATAATACGGTGGAATTGGAGTTGCCGGAGTAAATGAAGAAAATAATAAATGTATAAAGGTGAGAAAGAGAGAGTCGTGGAAAATTGTAACAATTAAAGGATTGGCTGCTTTCTTGACTTAAGAGGGGGACATGGGGTCCTGCTATTTGTGGAACTACACGGCCCCTATAAAGATGATTTTTTTTTTTTTTTGGGGTTCACAGCTCGAAGACGAATCTTCTTCGTTTTATTAAATAATAATTATAATAATATTGAAAAAAGTGTTTTGGAAATATTAGGAGGGAGAAAGAGCCAACAAAGAGTGGGGTCTTTGTAAATACTGTACACGCGTCAACTCCACAGTTTCTATCTTCTATCTCTTTCTTTTTCATTAGAATGGGGAGAAGTTTTCGTGCGTGGGAACAAAAAAAGGGTAAAATAAATTGTTCCTTTTCAAATTGAATTGATAAGAATGAACAAGTGTGTGTTTCAGGTTTTTGTGGTTGTAAAACTTGTTACTAGGTTTTTATTTGATACTTTTGTCTTGTGAAAGTTTTGAATATTCTTCGAAAAATATTGAATGAGTCGCGAATGTTTTGCTTGATTATTATATTATTTCGAAAACTGCATTTAAACGATAAAATTTTATAAGAATTTGACATGTATTAAATATTTAATTAACAAAAACGTAATAAATGCCAATTGAATAATTACATTTTGACAATTATTAAAATTTTAGTTTTTTTCTATTTTTTATATACTACTTTCTCTAATAAGTGTTATTCTGACATTTTTCACATAAATTAAGAAAACATATTAAAATTTCTTTTATATCCTTTAAATTTATATTGAATTTTGGTATTTTTTATGAACTTAAGGATAAACAAGAGATTTTACACCAAATTTTACATTGAAAATCTAAAACGACACTTAATATAATAACAATATAAACTTTAAACGATATTTTTTGTGAAACGGAGGGAGTATTATTTTTAGTTCATAGACACGTTATTTAGAATTGTTTCTTATGTTTCTATTAGTTTTAGAAATTGTTTCTTACATCTTTGACAACTTTATTATATTTTTTTATGATTTACTTATATTTTATATTTTGTTTCTTTTTTTTGTTATTTTTTTTGTTTTCTCTAAATCTCTAATGTCAATTTTATTTTTATAAGAAATTGTATGTATTAATAGAGTTTTTTAACTAAAAAAACACTATTATAAGAAATTGTATGTATCAATTTTTGTAAGCAATAAGGTTTCTCATTATTATAATTAACTAAAAAAATGAACTAGTGTTGAAATTTCAAATAATAATAGTTTTTTAACATCAGATCAATTAGTTAGAAAGGATTTTCTTGCGTTTGGCATGTGGGAACAAATATGTATGGGGTCGGAATAAAATAAATAAATATTCGGTCTAATATTGTTATTTCGAAATTGATAAGAATGAATATGTGTGATTTTGATCTTTCGGCTCATAAGATACTTGTTTGGTTTTTTTTATTGATACTACTGCTATTTTGTGTCACTAATTTTTGAATATTTTTTATGAAACTAAATGAGACGCGAGAGTATTATTTGATTATACTATTTCCAAAGTTCTATTTAAATAGAAAAATCTTATTATATAAAAGAGGTTTTTCAAAAGTTAGTAATTTATAGGATTGTGACACGTATCATGTTATTAAATTCAATATTTTGACACGTGTCAAAGTTGAAAAAATGTCAAAAATTAGTATTAAAAACTACAAAAAAAAATAATTAACTACTATTTTTCAGAAAATAGAAATTCTATAAAGAAATTATACAACTTACTAATCTTATTCTATAAAGTAAATTATACAAATAATTAACTTCCATAATTAAAAAAAATTCTAATCCTAAATTTTTTTTGTAAATATTGAACTCTATATAAAGAAATAAGTAGTTTTATGTTTTCTCAACAAACAAAACACTTTTCTTCAAAACCATCATACCTTCAACTTAATTCTATTGGTAAAATTTCTATTTTTTTTAATCTTTTAAAAATATTTTAATTTATTATTATGAGTTAGTCGTAAAAAATATATTTATATAGTTTATGATTATTAATTGTTATTCTAATTTTGGTTGATTTTTCTTATACTTTTCAGAAAATGTCTATCTTCTAAAAGATATTGAGCAAAGAAATTCAGAATGACAACATTATATATTTTTTATGTCGATTTGAAAAAATAGATTCAATATAATTAAAAAAAATAAATATTATTCAAATAGAAATAAATCAACCTATATATATATAATCAAAATAAAAAATTAATTGTAACTTTGTTAGATTTTATATTGGTGAATGATTTTGTATAGACGTTTTCTTTATTTTTCAGATTTTCTATTCAGATTTTGTTCATAAATTTTAAAATATTAAATTATATGAGATGGTTTGTGGGTTTTTCATTTAATGGAAATTTTTAAAAGACAAAATTTTTTTATAATAACTCTACAACTTACACGAACTAGATAATAAAAACAAAGAAGCTCAATCAATTTCATTAACCAAACAAAAAAAAATTCAAGTTAATGTTAACTTCACCAATTAGTTCTAACAATTAACAGATTTAACACTTCGGAATGGAGTGCAATTTGACTAATCGCAGATCTAATTAATCTAGTCAACACTCGATATAGAATAGTTTTAAGGTAATGAGATAGTTGAAGCTTTTTTGTCTAATTCATGTACGTTAGATTTTTTAAACACTAAATATTATCTTTTTTAAGATCTCATATTTTCAATCCACATGAATTAATATCCAAAAAGTATCAAAATACATAAAAATAACAAAAATTACAAGAATTAAAAATACTTTTCAATAAAATTATTGATTAAACCTCTATATGTTATACATCAATATAATATTGACCAACCTTTATCTACATTTTATTAAAGGTTTAGTCACATTTAATATCAATAAATATTCTCATTTTTATTATAGTTTTTTATATTAAATATTAATATAAAGGGAATAAAAAGAAAACCAATATTACAATTATTGTTTATTTAGTTTGCACTAAAAGGTCATTTACTTGATTGATATAACACCTTATCTATTTAACAACTCCCATCAACCCAAAGTCTTAAAGTGTCAATTAGGTTAAACTGACTCGTCTAATTAAAACTCAAAATCAAATCAACTTTTTCGTCACTTAATTGGTTATATTAAGAAAAATTGAAATTTATCAGATTAAGTTGTGGCTTAGCATAAACCATACGATAGTATGTATCATCGTATGTTATTTACTTATTTTAAATACCCAATGAATCTTCGAATTAATTGCTTAACTAATAATTTTTTTTTTTTAACTCAATTGCTTAACTAATAATATTTTGATAGTTTTTCTCAGATTTGAAAAATTTACTTTTAATATTACTAACATCGTACGTTCACATATCTGGATGTGACTACAGTTTTGCGGTCCTTTGAGAGACAACTCTATATAATATAGTGACAAGTACATAAACTGAATAGTTTATTGGAGATGATCAATGATTAAACCAATGACTAATTACTATCTCACAATCAGACTAACATACATAATCATCGTCAAACACAGTAACAACAAAACCCTTATTTTTTGATAAACAAAACTGACGCAGCAGAGTGAGAGTACTCTCGAAGTGGATAATATATATTGGTGATATTTTTAAAACATGGCACACATCCTTCATGAATGACATCTCTTACAAGACAAATTAATATTGAGTTAGAATATCATTTAGACATTGGAGGATATTTCCTACTGTATATATGCAGTAATTAAAAAAATATTGGTATTATATCAATCTCTTGATTGGTTCTCTCGTTACCTTTCACAAACATTACAGTTTTTTCGTTACTACCCGGAAACGTTATATTTGTGGATAATAACAGTTGTTAGCGACTGACAACAAACAATTAAAAAACACTTTATACCGTTTGAAACTGTTTTAAATCACTAAATTTTATATGAATGAATGTGATATTGAATTAGTTGAGTCAAATACATATAAAGCGCAAGTCTTAGTGATCGAAATAAAACCATGCATCCTTTTCATTCAAAATAGATATATTTTTAACTGTATTTCCTTGTCTCATTAACAATCATTATATATTTTTGGAAAAAGTAGATATATGTATAAATTTTTGAAATTTGTTGCATCAGTTTATCTACTTGCAGAAATTTGCGAATTGGATTAATTAATCAAATATTTTTTTGTAAATGTTATTTCGGAAATTTTGCAGCCATTTGCAAAAAATGTAAACGTAGTGATTTAGGCACAAGTTTTTAACTGTTTAATTGTTGCCTTGTTGGTATCAACGGAAAATTCTAGTTGAATATACTTCGATATTTTACGCAATTCGTTAGTGCTTATCTCAATATTTAGCTAATTAGTGGCTGAGAGACGCATCGTTATTGTATCACAATTTATTGCAATTTGGATTAAGAAAAAGAAGTCTTAGTTAGTGACAAATGCTCTGTAGTTAATTGTCATAACCTGTGAGTCCGTGACAAATAGATAATTATAGTGGCAAAAGTAACAAGAAGACATCACTATATTCTCTCATAAAGTTTTTGCAAATACCGACCGATAAACAGTGAAAAACAAGTGAAAATTTGCCGAAATTGAGATGATTAGTTAAGACAATGGAAAATATTGAAATTAAGAAAATGATCCTATTTATTAGTATCCAGTAATGTAAAGTTTTCGATAATTTCCTATATTACTGTTGATTGAAATTTAATGTGCTATATTATTTAAATATATATTTAAAATAAATATTTTGTATTAATATGAATGGGTATACCAGTAAATAATGTGTTAAATAATAATATAGAATTTTAAAATAGTTGATATCATATATTTATATGATGGAAATTAAAAAAACATATTATCTAAATTATACTTCCTATGTTCCACTACATAAAATTTTCTACTTAAAGTCTGAAATTACATAAATTATATTATTTTTTTTGTCTTTTTGCATTAAAAATTATTTAAAAAATAATTTAAACATTAAGAGAAATTAAATACTGCAAAATACTCCCTCCGTTCCATTAAGATAGATTTTTTTAGTTTTTTTTTGTTTTATGAAAATAGAAGTTTTGTGTTTATAATGTAGAGCTTGATTGGTACAACTCATAGTAGAGGAGTAGCTTTAAGCAGCAATCATTATGCTGCAGAAGCTGTAAGCTATGTTAAAATTATATGATTGGTAAAGATTTTAGATATACAATGTAAATTACCAAAACATGCATAATTATATAATGTAAAACTATTTTGTCAATATAAAATTTGTGAAACTACAAACATATTAAGGTGAAAATATATGATCTACAAAAAAAACTAAATATTAAAAAATATATGCCGTTATAAAAATATCATTAGAACATAAAAATAGAATATTTATATTTCATATTAGCATATAAACTATAATATTTATAAGTAAATAAAATAATTACAAATAAATATTTCAATGGTTTTACAAATATCATACAAACATAAAAGCCTCATATTTATAAAATGGAGAAATTATTATTTAATATCAAAAAGTATCTTATGAAATAAAAATTTATAATAGATTTTATAATAGTTTTTGTAAAAATACTTAATAAATATATTAAGAGTATTTTTGTCTTTATGTCAAAATAAAGTTTAATGCTTGGGAAATGTTTCATCACAAAACATTCCACCATCGAGCATGTTAGGTATTTAAATGCTTATCTATATGTTTTTGATATTATATATGATTGGATGCTAAAAAACATTATGCCTTTCCAAATGCTCAAACAATCGACTCCGTAAATGTTTGGTTTGTTTACCTATTTTACCCATACTAAGGCCGTGTTCTTTTCCAAGTCGCTGCGACTCCTTCCGGCGACAACAAATTACAAAGGAAAATAAAGTTATGTTGGACCCAAGGCTGCGGAGAGTTGATCGCTGCGAGTCTGCGACTCATTTTTTATCGCTGCGACTCATTTTTTAGTCGCTTGATTAAACGGCGACTAAAATATCTTTAGTTTCTACAACTGCTATATGTGTCGCACGACTATTTCCGACGATTTTTTTTTCAGTGTTACTTTTTTTGTCTTTGCCGGTGTAGCTGTCGCAGTCGCAGCAACTTGGCAACGAACACGGCCTACATAAATACAATTATTTTTATTAACTTATATTATTTAATACCTCTAAAAAGTTATATTTGGTAAGTTAATCTTAAAATGTATGAAAAGCTGAAAAATATATTTTAGTGGAACGGAGTGAGTACTAAGAGTCCTAAAATATTAAATTACATTAAATGAAGCATAAACCTTGGAAAATCTAATATAATCAAACAAAAAATTATTAAACATCTTACATAATGGAACAGAGAAAATATAGTATACATATATGATATTATTATACAAAAATCACGTCGTATGTACACAAATAAAGTGACCATTTCAATTTTTTCATATGGTAAAAGGTAACCACAAATAAATTTAATTTGTTACGCAAAAAATGTTGTGTTTGTGACAGTTTAAATTGTTAAACAAAAGGTAAAAAAAAATCAATATCTTCCAACATCTATTTTTGTTTAGTTAGTCCATTTATTTCATAATTATTAGTGCAAATACTCTAAAATAAAGGAGATAATCGCACTTGTTCATAACATATTTTACCTCATATGGCGGTCCATCTACAGTAATAATATCATGCTTATGGTTTATAATTACCATCGTAATTCGGAACTAGTATCAATTGAAGTCTTCTGTCTTTTGTGGATGATCAATGCTCAGTGGCCTAGGGCTATTGCCCTTTTCTAAACAAGTAAGCACGGTTCTGGATATGATTAGTTTGTTTTTATAATAGTAAACCCTTTATAATGTTATTTTTTAAAATTTTCTCTCCAAATTACACTATGAATTATATAGTAATTTTTTAATTAATGTGTGGTTGATAAAAAAAAAAAAGGAGAAATTCACAACTGCAATTCATACCGAAATAAGAGTTTTGCTACGTCATCAGTAATTGTTGTTCTAATAACGAGCAAACGTTGGACTATTATACCATTTATATGCAAACATTAGTACTATAGCTATAGTGAAAGGACTTATGTTGTTGACTTAATAAATGTTGGACTTTCAAAAGAGAATTATAGCCCCTAAGTGTTTAGATAGTTATTATCCAGTAACCTATATTCATAGTTGTTAAACATTGAGATATAGATGTAAAATCGTTTTAGAGATATAGGTTGTTAGCCAGTAACCTGCCTATATCACATGTTGCTAGATATAGGTTGCTAGGATTTTAGAGATCACTATTACTATATAGCTTGCATGCTTATTTTCATTCAAGCTGCATGGCTCCAGCCCATGACAACAAGTAAACAAAATTAATTAAGAGATTGGTGAGATATGTATAATTATACATAATGATAGCAGTTGAATTGAATAGAGATGGGTAACACACTTCATTTAGAAATATACTTTGTGCAGTGACGATCTAATTTATATTATTTATGTGAAACTTTAAAATGGTAGGGACAGAATTTTGAAGTATAAATCTATGAAAACAAATGCATGTACAAAAATGACAGCTAAGTTTCCACCCATTTTGCTTTTACTTTGGTTTCATTCAGACAAAAACATATATTTTATTACATTATAATTTGACATAGAGAAAATAACTAATTTAGGAAGTAGCATAATTGAAAAAGATTAGCCAATTTATGATTGATTTGGGGAGTCACTCAAGTTCATGCAATAAACATTGTTGAGTGAAATGTATCTAATCTTTCAAAGTTTACAAAAAAAAAAAAAACATGATTGTAACGTCCAAACTCTTATATATTGATAGATGTTCTAATATAATTGTAAACTGATGAATTGTTGAAACAATGAAAACTCAGAAAGAATACATGTTTAGAAGTTTTTGGTTGAGCCATTTGCTTGTACCAGTCACAGTGACATAAAGAAAAAGGGACATTACTTAGTCAAAGGCATAAACATGCTAAACCGATCGGGATGAAAACGTCCAAATTGATTCATGTTGGAGTATAACTAATGTGTGACTGGGCATGTTTAGGAGCACTTAATACCCCCCCCCCCCCCCCAATGAATATTAATGACCGTTAGAATACGGTGAATATTGCCATATTGGTTTAATGATGATTCTTATAGAACCAAGCCACACGACGTATGTTATGTAGTCACATATCATCAACCGTTGATCATTCGAACATCTCTTAAAACTACCCAAAATCTCTACGAAATCATTTATGACTCTTGTAAATATGAAGTCGATCCACAAATAAAAGAGTATGTTAACTTTCTCTTCAATTGAATCCTAAGCAACTTTCCCATGAACCCAAACACACTTCGCAATTAATTTACTCAAATGTTAAAACTACCATATTTCTAATTATATTTTAAGAAGTTACATACTGAAGTCAAATACCCTTTAGAAAATACAGAGAAATACGTGGTAAACCAAAAGAATATACATAGAAGATATATATATGAAATAAAGTATCTAAGTAACTATATATGTAGTGGACCCACTCTTTCCCATCATGCTTCATTATCATTATCGTTATCGTCTTCTTTCTTCCTCTCTTTCTCAATAATTTAGATTTTTGTGTGATTAAATATATTAGGTTTTCTGCAGAAGGAGACGTTTCCTCGTTTTTGTGCTGTTTGGATCTTCTGACACACTTCACTTTTTCGTATAAATTTTAAATTTCTCTAATCCCATTATGTATATTTAGAATATTATTCTTAACCTATTTTATGTTTCGAGAAAATATAAACTGTGTTTCTTTATTTTTTTCTTATAGATAACTACGTACGCTTCAAAATCAAACGGTAGGAGTTTTGGAAAATAATTCTTTTCAATTTTTAGAATATTAAAGTGTTGATGCGTTTTAAGTTTTCATGTGTATCTGGTATAATATTGGTGAATAGAAGTACCTTAGTTAATTTGCTAATGAAAAATTATGATATGAACTTGGTAACGTAAACATTACAAATTTTTATACTTGGTAAAATCCTAATCAATTAAAAGGTCTTTGCCATTTTCAGTGTACAGTCTGAACTGAATAGATGATAAAAGTCCGCAAGAATAGTAATCTCAAGAATACTTTTTGTTCAGGATTGTAGTTATATGAATAAAGAAAGATTTGGATTGAGATGCGTGTGGGATTTCTTTTTATTATATAAATATAAATATAATGTTTAATAAGAAAATGATATGATTGTAAATTGGACACGATATACATGTCACTATGTCTTGATGTGATAACATTTACTTCCTTTAGAAAATTATATACTGTATAAATAACTAAATAACAGAGTGTTTGGTAGTTGGGATATGTGGGTTCATTACCTGGTCAATACATAAAAAGGCCAAAGTCATATCATACAAGTTCCTCTGTTTTTCGACCCATTCGCAAGCTAAGTACACCAATTGTAGATTCTATATGGTACATATCATATCACCGGTAGATTCTATGCTATTTAATTTTATAAATAATCTTATTTATAATATATATCATTTTATTAGTTTATCAATAATTTTATTACGTTTAAAGAGGACATATTTGATTTTACAAGATGTTTTAAACACAACTTGGAAATCAACCGAACTATTATGTTTGTTTTATAATATGTTTTAATCATAAATCCGAGTCTGGGCATGAATGGAAGACTCCTAGCTCCCTCCTACCACACTTAAGTATCTCTTCTTTAGCGGGCGCTTCATAATCAAAAGATTGTTCACTTAAAAAAAAAAAAGAATTAAACAACTTAATTTTCAAATTTTGACCTCGCTTGACGGAAGCCTGCTTATTTAGCGGATTATCTTTCATGTCTTTGAGTCGAATTGGTCTAATTATAGGTCAATGGCTAATAAATATATTTACACATACATATATATATAGAGTACATATAATTCTTTATAAAAATACTTATATATAAGTTGTATATATAAACTTATATATAAGTTATATATATATATATATATCAATATAGACATATATATATATATATAAGATTTTTACCTTAAACAGTATATATATCTTATGTTAACTTTTTTTTTCCAAAGCCAATTAATTTTGGTTGCAAAATTTAAAAACTAAAGTTGGTGTTTCTTATGAAAAATTAGAACGACTAATTTTTATAAATAGAATAATTTATAAGAAATTCAAAGTTTTTATTATTTAATCCTGAGATGTCAAAATCAAATTTTGTAGGTGCATTAAACTATTTTAAATTCAAAATAATACTATATAAATATCATGCAAAAACATAACTTTCTCGTCCATAAATCTTACAAATTAAATTTTAAATATTTTAATAATTTTTTATGAAAATAAAATAGTATTTACGCATTTGATAAGTTTAAAGCATATATATTTTTGGTTTCAATTTAAAGTTTTATAGTATACGATATAATTGTTTGGTGTTGAAATGCATAAAATATGTTTTTATGCTGTTTACTTTTCTAATAGAAAAACACGTATTTAATATAAATTAAATCTCCATACAGAAACTTTCTTATTCAAAAATTTGAAATATTTTATTCTGATAAGTTTAGTTAATATTTATCTATATTGGAAATTATTTTCTAAATTATAAGAATGAATAGTATACGGAAATAAAAGTGTTTGACAAGATATATAATATTAATGAAAATAAAAGTTTATTTGAAATCCTTCTTATACATACATAAAATAAAAAATAATATTAATATATGTCAAATATTTCAAACTTATATTTCAAATATATGTCAAACACGATAATATTATATTTATGTACAACAAATAAAAGATACAACAAATAATATTATATATCATATTACGGTAAACAATTATACGTACATAAATATTTGAAATCCTTTACCGTAATATGATCACTTCTATCTTACTATGATGTACTTATTTATCACCATGCTATATAGTACCTTATTTATCACCATGCTATATAGTAGTAATAGCTATGAATCTTGGTTGTTATTCCCAAGTAGAGTAGGAGCTTTTTGAAAACATGAAGTAAAGGGTTTTTAGAATATATGTTTTGAAAAATGCTATGTCTTTTCTTAATTTATTGTTTACTTCTTTTTATTTTTTCATCATCTATTTAAAAATAAATAAAAAACAACTGTTAGTGAGTACAATAATATAAAATTAATCATATGCATTTTTCATACTCTGATATAACTAAGATATATGTATACTTAAAATGATTCTAATAGCCAATATAATCCCTAAAAGTGAAAGAAAATTAAAATTAATATTTCATAAAGCTATATTTAGATTTATAATTCAATTTCAATTTTGAAAATAAAATTCCAACATGGTTGGAGTGTCCATTTAGTATATTAAATAAAAACATAAGTTATATTGGCTGGTGGTGTGAACGTATACGAGTTTACATATATATTAATATGAATCTAACATCAAGTTACATAGTGAAATTCGTGTCCTAAACATTTGTTATTGTCTCAATTACCAATCTTGAAGTTTTCGGACAAATACAAATCGGCTTTGGCTATAGGATATACCGACCACAACACAAAATAAAATAAAATAAAATAAAATAGAAAGAAAGTGAAGAAAATGGTGGCGTACTAAGACTGTGGGAAGATTAATGAGTGAAGGAAAAGATGGGTATCTTTTATCTCTCCTTTCTCTATCCTCTCTCTCTTTCTCTCTCAATATCATCTCTTTATATATATATAAAACTTATTTCTCAGCTTTTTAAATGTATTTTATATTTCCCCTTTGAGCAAGAAAAGAGTTGCAGAGATCTTTGAGTCTGACACAGAGACCAAACTCACAAAGCAATCACACACATCTCCACAAACACAGGTTTGTATATATACATAAGTGTATGTTCGTGTGTGTGTCTGTCTCTCTCTCTCTCTCTCCCTTCCTCTTTCACTTTGATAGAAATTCTCTAATGTAACTTTCCTTTTGCAGCTTGAGATGATCATGAAACACGTGCATCCTCAGATCTCTATCAATCCAGGTTCTTCATCTCTCTTTCTTTTATAATATTCATTTTTTCTTTCTTTCAATTTCCCCTATATATAACTCTATTATTTTATTACTTTATTTTCAATCATGATTATGTCTTAATTTCCATATCCTTCGATCTCTCTTGATTTCTCATAATCCATAATTATTCGTCCCTTCTCGTGGTCTTCTTCTTCTTCTTCTTCTTGATGTGATCACAATTCTTTCTTTCTTTCCTTCAACTGTGTAGATAGATAGATATATACAGATCCATCTATATGAACTTAATAGTGTTTTTGTTTTTCCACCTTTTTTATAAGTATTTTGTATTTCTATGATCAACCAGATTGGTGAAAGAAGAAGATCAAGAATTGAAAGAGAATCAAAGAATACGAGACCGTTTCATTCGTGAGTAACAGTATACATACTAATTATTATAGATGGCTGCTTACTTCCACGGGAACCCACCGGATATCTCAGCCGGATCCGACGGTGGTCTGCAAACGTTGATCCTCATGAATCCAACGACTTACGTTCAATACACCCAACAAGACGACGACTCGAACAACAACAACAATAACAACAGCAACAGCAACAACAACACAAACACAAACAACAACAGTTTCGTGTTCCTCGATTCACACGCGCCGCCTCCAAACGCGAGCCAGCAGTTTGTCGGAATACCACTCTCTGGCCACGAAGCAGCTTCCATTACAGCCGCCGACAACATCTCCGTACTTCACGGTTACCCTCCGCGCGTGCAGTACAGTCTCTACGGTAGTCACCAAGTGGATCCCACTCACCAGCAAGCCGCGTGTGAAACGCCACGCGCGCAGCAAGGCCTCTCTTTAACCCTCTCGTCTCAACAGCAGCAGCAACACCAACATCATCATCAACACCAGCCTATCCACGTCGGGTTCGGGTCCGGACCGGGAGAAGATATCCGGGTCGGGTCTGGCTCTACAGGATCAGGGGTAACAAACGGAATAGCGAATCTTGTAAGCTCCAAGTACTTGAAGGCAGCGCAAGAGCTTCTTGATGAAGTAGTCAACGCTGATTCTGATGACATCAACGCTAAATCCCAACTATTCTCTTCGAAAAAGGGGAGTAGTGGAAACGATAAGGGTGTCGGTGAATCCTCTGCCGGCGCTGGAGGAGAAGGTTCCGGTGGCGGAGGAGAAGCAGCCGGGAAACGTACGGTGGATCTAGGTACGGCGGAGAGGCAAGAAATACAGATGAAGAAAGCAAAGCTTAGTAACATGCTTCATGAGGTAACAACAATACGTATTATATACTATCAACCTATACTGAGATTACACATGAAGTGGACTTAAAAAGCTATATCCTTAAGATTTTCAGTCATTTTCACAATTCATATTATACTAATAATTTCTTTTTTCTTTTTTTTTTGTTTGCTCTTCTGATTTCTAAAATTGACAATCTTACAGAGATTGATGAAATCTCTTCTTTTTCTTTTGTCCTTATCTTAGTAAAATACTCACAACTTTATAGATTATATATATATGTAGACCGTACACTTATATTCATATAAGCCTCACGTTACGTTGTTGGTTGGAAAATGAAAAGGTGGAGCAGAGATATAGACAGTACCACCAACAGATGCAGATGGTGATCTCGTCGTTCGAGCAAGTGGCAGGGATAGGATCAGCGAAGTCATACACGTCGCTTGCACTGAAGACCATATCAAGACAGTTCCGGTGCTTGAAAGAGGCGATCGCTGGTCAGATAAAAGCGGCCAACAAGAGTCTTGGGGAGGAAGATTCGGTGTCCGGTGTTGGAAGGTTTGAAGGGTCGAGGCTCAAGTTCGTGGACCATCACTTGAGACAGCAAAGAGCTCTTCAGCAGCTAGGAATGATTCAACATCCTTCCAATAATGCTTGGAGACCTCAACGTGGTCTCCCTGAACGAGCCGTCTCCGTCCTCCGTGCTTGGCTCTTCGAACACTTTCTTCACCCGTAAGTAACCCCCCATAGACATCCACTACTTTTCATCACTTAAACACAAACTAAGTCTTCTTTAACTTTTCTTTGTTTTGATTAGATACCCTAAGGATTCGGACAAGCACATGCTAGCCAAGCAAACAGGACTCACTCGGAGCCAGGTACGTTTCAACTAATTCTTTTTTGTGTTATTGGGTCAAACAAGGAAACGTATTTATGTATAAGTGACTTTATTTTCTTTATTTAGGTGTCGAATTGGTTTATAAACGCGAGGGTTCGGTTATGGAAACCGATGGTGGAAGAGATGTACATGGAGGAGATGAAGGAGCAGGGAAAGAACATGGGATCCATGGAGAAGACTCCTTTGGATCAAAGCAACGAAGATTCTGCTTCTAAGTCAACAAGTAACCAAGAGAAGAGCCCCATGGCCGACACTTACCATATGAATCCCAATCACAACGGTGACCTAGAAGGCGTCACTGGAATGCAAGGAAGCCCCAAGAGACTAAGAACCAGCGAGGAGACAATGATGCATCCCATAAATGCGGATTTCAGCTCCAACGATAAGCTCACGATGAAGATTCTAGAAGAACGGCAAGGAATAAGATCAGACGGTGGCTACCCTTTCATGGGGAATTTCGGGCAATACCAAATGGATGAGATGTCAAGATTTGATGTAGTCTCAGACCAGGAGCTCATGGCGCAAAGGTACTCAGGAAACAACAATGGCGTGTCCCTCACGTTAGGGCTACCTCATTGTGATAGCTTGTCGTCCACGCACCATCAGGGTTTCATGCAGACCCACCATGGGATACCTATAGGAAGAAGAGTGAAAATAGGAGAAACAGAGGAATATGGAGCCGCCGCTATCAATGGTGGCGGATCGGCCACAAGTGCACATTCATCAGCCGCAGCAGCCGCTGCTTACAATGGGATGAACATACAGAACCAGAAGAGATATGTGGCTCAGTTATTGCCCGACTTCGTTGCTTAAACCCTCCTCTCTCTAAAAGGAGAAACCGAAACAGGTTACTATACGTTTCTAGTTTTTATTAGTATATATTTTTTCTTATACCATTGAACCAAAACAAAGAACAAAAATTAATTTTAGTCTTTGGTTATATATGGCCGACGGTTGTATATCGATTTTGTAATTTTTTTTTTCTCGTTTTATTGGGGGATGGATAGGGTTATATATGTATATGGATTAGTTACGTGTCATAGCTTGCTTTTGGGTGTATACTAATATATATTTTACTTATATTTCAATGTAATATAATAAGATAGTGAACTGATCTATCAAATATGTTATGATGACTACAGATTAGAACTAATTAAGCTGTATAGATTCTGAATATGTATGCAGATGAAGCTAAGTGGCAGGAAACTTGTAAATAGATAATGACCTTTTTGAGAAGGGGATATGTGTTATAGGCATATTCAAATAAAATTATACACATTCACAATACACATTAAAAAAAATATAAAATTCAACTGCTTAATTTATATATTTGAATTAAAAATAGATACCAGTATGTTCAAAGCTCAAAGAATAGCTAGAATTAAAGATTCAGTTTCATTTTTCACAATTCAACAACTAAAACAATCTCCCAAACATCTGAAATAAGACTTTAGGAAGTGTTGAATATAATTGAGGTTATAAACTTTGCATAAAATTTTTAAAAAATTATCAACTAATTAAGAAAAATGTTTATAAAACTTATTAGATTGTCTTTTCAATAAAAATGAAGACGTGCAAATCATTTCGAGAAATATGAAATATCTACAGAACAGCATTTTCAAATCAAAATGTTCATGATGTGCTTCTCCACCGGTGATCCTAATCGTTTTTGTTCCGTTTCTAAAAAGATATTTCATATATAAATGGATCTTCCATGCATTGCAGAATTAATTAGAGAACAACGAACTAAAATCCTAAACATATCATATAATATAGAGGACTTGGTTAAAAATATTATATATATGAATTTTATCAAGATGTTTCTTTAAATGTCAATTGTGAATTTCATTCATTTTAATTAGTATTCTCTACAAAAAAAAAAAAAAATTTCATTAATTAAACACATATTACAAACCGGTAGAGAACTGAAGTCATACGAAAGTGGAATAGCTGCTGCATGCGTGCTGAGAGATAAATTACATTAGTAGAATCTTTATACGGAGACTGAACCTATAGCCTACATGGGTGACAATGAGTGAGAGTCTGTGAGACAATGAGAAGTGAGATTATCTGTGACTCTGTGTGCTTGTACCACCTTTATATTGGGTAATGATTGGTTTCGGATATGTTTGTAATAAACTTACAAAAAGTATGGTAATAATAACATTTTTTGCCCATCAAGGGCCCAAACAGCTTTTTGGGCCCAAAGATCTTTCTACATATATTTAAAAAGTGAAGCACATGAAATGGGTTGCGAGCGTTGCTTCTATCGAGCCTAATTCATCATGTCCAGTGCATACAAATACAGAGAATATCTCAACCAACACATTAAGTAAAAAACTCAAAGTTTAGCTATTGAGTCAGCACAACTATTTGTAGTCCGAAACAACAAGAAATTTAAACTCAAAATTATATAATGTACAGGCCTACGCCTACCTAACCTTCTTTTTTTTTTCTTTTTCCGTGACCCAAAAAAAAAAAAGTTAGGTAGGAATTTATCAACCAAGTCCACAAAATAAATGTTCAGAAGTTGTCCAATTCAGTAACTTCCACACCGTATATAACGACTCCCTTATTTTAATATGAAGTTATAAAAAAAACTTCTAAGCCCTTTCTTCTTACTTACAGTGAACAGCCTGTACACCGATCAAGCCAGCTGTAACCGGATTGGTTTGAGTTTTTCATACCTGAACCAGATTAGTTATGGTACTTCATTATCAGATACTCCAATCTCAGTACTCTCAAATCTACACTACTTCAAAATGATCTCATTTACTCCTCCCTCTTAATTCGACTTTCTTCTCCCAATTTACCCTTAGTTGCCAACCAAACAAAACTCTCCATATCTAGTCCAATGAAATCACGCCACGTTAATCTTCCTCAAACCGAAAATCCCCAAATGCGAAAGATCCGTACGACGCTCTGATTGCGATTCTTCAATTCTTCAATACGATTTCTTCAATTCTTCAGCTATTCCATTCCAAGCCATAGCCATTGTTAATTCTTCAGCTCTTCCAAACTGTTGTCCCAATCGTACCTAGAGCTCGATCTGAATCATTAGAGCTTGAAAGCTTTGCCGTCCACCTTAACTCGAATTTGAGCTTCAAAGGTGAGTAGTAGAATTTCAGTTTGTATCGAGTTTGTAGAGCATGAAGACAGTAATACATTGTCAATTTGGAGGGCATTACGAATATAAGGTAGATGATGGGTGTCGATGGGTGTCTAATAAACCTAAATTGATAGCATTAACGTTTAAGGATGAGAATGAGATAAATTATGCTATGTTGATTGATAGAATTCGATGGAAGCTTGGTATAGAGTTTGCAACGGAAAATCTGAGGTTGAGTTACATTCCGCTAACAGTGAAACCTCCGATTGCTTCATATATCTTCGATGATGATGATGTTGATGGTTTTCTATCGACAATGGACAATGAGCAACATAGAAGTCCTTTATATGTGGAATTAAGTGACTGCGTTGAGGAAGTATTAAGAAGCAAGGTTGAGAGTTCAGTTGGTGTGAATTATGAGAATAATGACTCAAATCTCACAGTTAATGATGGAGCGATAATGGTTTATGGCGCAGAGGAAGTTAATGAGGTGAATGTAGAGGATGTTGGTGATGGGTATGGTGAAGATGTTGGTATGCATGTAATTATAGAGGCACCATGTAATGAAGAAGGAAGTAAGTCTCTAGAGATGTGGGAAGATGGCTCATGTTTGGAAGTGGGACAAGAGTTTGCGAAAAAGGAACAAGTGCCAGAGTTAGTGGCTAGAGCGGCACATAAGGAATGTTTTGAGTATGTTATCCTATACTCCGATAGTTGGAGATATGTGATAAAATGTCGTGAGAAAGAGTGTAATTGGTATTTACGAGTGGCGAAGCCTCAAAAAACTTAGAAAGTGAAATGGTCAGTTAGAGTATATAGGAAGATGCATTCATTCTCTCGTGCTACTGCCAGCACAAGTACTAATAGAAGGGGAGGTACACCACAATTAGTTGCATCTGTTGTGCAAGAAGATTATCCAGGAGTATTGGAGACCCCTGATGCTAAAGATCTCATTAGCCTTGTACATGGAAAACTGAATGTGAAGGTGTCATACTCAACTGTTTTAAGAGGCAAAAAATTAGCTGCAGCTCGTGTGCGTGGTAATCCAGAAGAGAGTTACAAGTTGTTGCCTTCTTATCTGTTCATGTTAGAAAAGTTGAATGAAGGTACTAAAACAAGTTACCAGTTGGATGAAGAACAAAGGTTTCCGTATGTGTTCATTGCGTTGGGAGCTTGCATTGAAGGGTTTAGGTGTATGCGGAAAGTTCTTTGTGTAGATGCAACTTTCTTCACAAATGGTGGTGTGTTACTATTTGCTTCAGCCCAAGACCCCAATCATCCCATTGCCTTTGCTGTAGTTGATGGTGAAAAGGAATGTAGTTGGAAGTGGTTTTTCACTCAGCTGAAAACTGTTGTACCAGAATAGCCAGAATTGGTTTTTATCAGTGACAGAAATCAAGGTCTCATCAATGTTATTGCTGCTGTGTATCCGAGTTGTGAACATGGGTTTTGTGTTTACCATTTGTCACAGAATGTGAAAGGAAAGGTTGGTGGAATTAGCAAAGAAACAGTTGCAGCAACATTTAGGGAAATGGCTCTGATTTATACACAGGCTGAATTTGATAAGGTGTATGACGAATTCAAGAATAAGTATCCAAAAGTAGGTGAGTATTTGACAAAGAGTGTGAAAGTAAACAAGTGGGCAAGGTGTTATTTTGCAGGGGCTAGGTACAACTTGGACACAACAAATACTGCAGAATCCTTGAATAGTGTATTCAAAAACGCAAGGAAGTACTCTTTACTCCCTATTATTGATGTCATTGTTGCAAAAATTGCGGAGTGGTTTAACAGACACAGGCAGGAAGCAGTGAGTGGATCAAACACCCGGAAAATGGTACCTTTTGTGGAGAATGAATTGCATAGTAACTGTAAGGATGGTGCAAGCTTAAGAGTGAATATGTTGAACACCTTCTTGATGGAATTCAGAGGAGAAAAACTTGTTCTTGCAAACGTTTTGATCTAGACATGTATCCTTGTGTCCATGCCGTTGTCGATGTGCTTGAATACATGAAGTTGGGTACTCGAACGGTGGATATACATGTATACGATTTATGTTCGAATTATTACACCTTGGAACAGTGGGCATTGGCGTACTACCGGACAATTTATCCAGTCCCAGATGTGAGTGAATGGGTAGTTCCCGATAATATACAGGCAATGTATGTGTTGCCTCCAAATTACCAGAAGCGAAAGAGTGGGAGACACCAAGAGAATCGATATCCTTCTGCTGGAGAAGGTCGGAAGAGGAGGAAGAAGAGTAATAAGGTAGTTCGAGGGCAAAACTTGGGTAAATGGTTTGCATGATACTGTAAAACTGGGACAACAATTTGTTTTATGTTTTATCGGCTAAATCTGTTTTCTGTAAAACTGGGATGACAATTTGTTATACTCTGTTTTATGTTTTATGTTATACTCTGTTTTATGTTTTATGTGATAATCTATTTTCTGTAAAACTGGGATGACAATGAAATCCATAAACTATCATTCATTCATAGTACATAGCATTAAAACATAGCATTAAAACCTAAATGAAATGAAATCCATAAACTTCATAATACATAGCATTAAAACCAAAAAACTTCACAGTACTTAACATCAAAACCAGCCAACCTTTTGACGGAACTCTCGACAAAACCAAATAACTTGGATGATCCAAAAGCAATCTTCACACATGGATCCTCTTTCACCACCTTTGAACTCCTCATTCCATTCGTTTTCCCAGCCATTCAGCCTTTCACACTGACAGGTGTAGAGCTTTATAGCATTAAATTGCCCTCGCTTCTCCATGAACTGTTGAGGATCTTCGTAAAACCATTCATATGGAAGGTTTGCATCCGCTAGTTTCCGTCTGACGCTTCTAACAAATTCTCTGCTTGGCTTGGTAATGTCTTTCTCGAACTCGTCTGTAGGATTCATAATCCTACGAAGGATGGCGTAACTATAAATAGCCACGTCGTAGCCCTTAAGAGCAGATTCCCGAAGAGTTGAGAGGCCTTGATCCAAATTGCCTTCTCGGAAGAACTCTGAGAGACCCCTCATGAAGATGGTAGAAGCGTTGTTTTTTTCAAAACAACGAACTCTGAACGAATCTAGGGGAGATGGGTCGTGATGTGGCCAGTAAAGACGTAAAAAGAAGCAATCAATTGATGACAAAAATTCATCATCTTCGACAATATCACGGAAAAGCTTACAAGTTGATTTGAGCATAACCATATGACGGAAATCTTGTTCACATGATATCAACATAGTAGTTATTAGCAGATCGACTGGAAGATCTTGAAGACTGCGTTCTGAAGCTAAATTGTTTTTACACCTCTTTGAAGAAGAAGAAGAAGACTCGCTTTCTTCAAAACGTTTCATTGTTTCTGGGTTGGTAAAACTAATCTCTCTCTTCCGAATCCCTTCTCTCTTTCCCTTATTTATCTTTTTATTATAAAGAAGTGAAAGGTCGTCACTTGGACACAATGAAGTGAAAGCTTTTTGGCGTCAGTTATTAATTATGAAAGGACACTTAAGCGGCAAATTGTAATCATGACAAATATATTAATTTACACCACAGATAACTTACAAAAACGAAAATGTAAATATAATTACAATGTAACTTTATAACTTACAATGTAATTACAATTAAAAAAACATATTTATAAAACTAAAATATTAAAAAAACGAAAATATAATTACAATGTAATTATATAACTTACAATGTATGAAAAAATGTTAGAAGCACTAAACTGATTTTTTTGCTTGATTGCTACTAACAACAAGACATCCATACACAACATCCCTTTTACTTTTAAGATGACTTTCGTAATGTTGATCAGATTTTGATCCATCTTCACGAAATTATGTTTAACTAGACATATTATCCTATGAAAGTATTTGCGCTGCATATATAAATCATTTTGTTTATGGTAAAACTAAAATATTTTTGTTTAAATTTGGTAAAACTCACAAAAACTAAATAAATGGCAAAAGTGAAACTGTTTGTAAGTTGGTAAAATAGTCCGACTGGGAAAAACTATCGGTGCATCTCGACTGGTCAATTAGTCAAACAAGCGCACATGTGGTCCCAACAACACTCCAGCGGTGCAATATCGGCTGGTAAATTAGTCAAACAAGCGCACATGTGGTCCCCACAACACTCCAGCGGTGCATTTTGG
This sequence comes from Crucihimalaya himalaica, assembly GCA_004349715.1. Lineage (NCBI taxonomy): Eukaryota > Viridiplantae > Streptophyta > Magnoliopsida > Brassicales > Brassicaceae > Crucihimalaya > Crucihimalaya himalaica. The sequence goes on along the minus strand of SMJT01000004.1, from coordinate 471,210 downwards.
CCAGTCACTTGTTTTTTCTGTTTCTCTCTTTCCCTAAAATTTCAATATTTCCCCTCTTTTTCTAATTTTTTCCCCATATTTGTCAACATTTCTCAATTCAACTAGACTTCTCTCCACTCATTTCTCAACCAATATTTCTTCAAAATCGAGAGAATTCTAAGGTTAGTTTTTCCGATAACTCTTAAATCTCACGTTAGTTTATGGTAAATCATTTCTGGTAAATCATTATGCTCTTGTGTTCTTCTGCTAGTAATAATGTCTATCAGTCCAGTGACCAGCTCCGAGTCAGAAGCAAGTTTGGATCCGTGTTGTTATGCAGACGGCGATTACGGTGTCCCCAGAGTCTGTTTTTGTGGCCACCGTGTTAAGCTATCAGTGTCTACGGTTCCGGATAATCGAGGAAGAAGATACTACCAATGCCCTATGAGTGAGGTAATATAATTTTATTTGAATCTGTGAAGTAATATAATTTCATTTCAATTCGTGAAGTGTTTGTCAAATAATTTTGTTACGGCTATTGCGTAAGATGGTGATTGGCACCACATTTCTAAGTGGTGGGATGTTGCAGCTGATGAGCTATTAACACTATTGAACAACCGCATTGGAGATGAGCTGAAAAGATTGTCCATCCGACCTAAGGAGCACAGACAAGCGACCACTATCCCTAATACTGAATTGGAGGCAGTTCAAGTGTCAATCCTACAAATGCGTGATGAAATCAGTGAACTTAAAGACCGCGTGGCAAAGGCAGAAAACAAAATTCGTAGGTTAATGAACGTAAGGGCCAGCCCATAAAGGGTGCTTGGCTCGGCTATGCTATGTATGTGTAAGATATGACATTATATTTCACTGGTATTGTTTGACATTTATGTTTGTTTGAGTACTATCATTTCGTATCATTGGTAAAATTGGTAAAACTGTGATCGTTGTACACCTTGTAAATTGTCTATTCGGCTTTCTGAACTTAGTAAAATTTGTCAACTGAAATTCACTGATATCACACATGTCCAAAATAAGAAGACCAAAATGTAAAAATAAGAAGACCAAAATAAGCGTCAAACATACTTGTCAAATAAGAAGACCAAAATAAGCGTCAAACATACTTGTCAAAATAGGAAGACCAAATAAGAAGACCAAAATAACCGTCATACATGTCTTAAAAATACATAAGCAAGAACAGGTTCGAAACCATCATTTGGATAAGATAATTTTTCAACTTAGACCCTTTTGCTCCTCCTGCTGACTGGAGGGTCGAATGGCTCTTTCCTGAGGTTTGAATAACTCCTCTTTCTCCCCTTCTTCGTCTGTTTCTCTTTTTCAATAACAGATTCAACCATAGTTTCACCTACAACCACTCCAACACTATCTCTACCATTTTCCATAGTTTCACCTACAGCCACTCCAACACTATCTCTACCATTTTCCCCAGTTTCCCCCCCATCCATTCCATCACTTTCTTTATCGTTACTACCAACAACCACTGCATCAACCTTCAACAATTTTGTTTCAACGCTTTTAATCCTCTCTCCTAGCTTCTCAATCTTCCCAATCAGTTTTACCTCCATTTCTGAAAGCATATCAACCAACACATTGAATCTTCTTTCAATGATCATCTTAACACCTTCTATTTGTTTCTGTTGGGCCTGTTTCTCCAGTTTTTCCCCAGCCCCTTTCTCCTCAGCCTCCTTCTCCTCAGCCTCATCGACAATCCCTTTTCTTCCCTCCAAATCTTCGTTGTAGAGTTCTTTAAACCATAGCCCACTTGTTGAATGAAGTATAACCTTCATCACACCATCAACAACAACATCATCACAATCTTCTTCATCATCCGATTGGTCTATGTTGTGCGCCAAAAGACTGATCTCTTCATCAGTTGGTACAAAGATACTTTCAATCTCCTGTGATTGAAAGAATAAAAAAATGTTACTACTAAATAATCCATTTCATTTACTAACCATCATGTTACTATTACAATATCACCTAATTATTATTAACTAACCTTTGTTGTGCCAAGTGCATCATTTATCTTAGAAAGAGGGAATCCCCTCATAGGACTTTCGATGAACTTGGACTTGCACATCCGAGGACAGCCACTGTCTGCACCTATAACATCTTCTCGGAATCTCTTCTTCAAATCCGGGATTGCCTCGAAAACCAAAAGCTATAAATTATACATATTATAATTTACATAAACAAAACCAACCAAAACTAACAATCTATCCACACATTACCTCTATAGGAACGATGAAACTTGGATAGGTATGAGATGTTGATTTGGCACGACCCTTACAACTCTTCATACAATGTTTAATTTGTTTAAGATTACTTTCAAAAGACAGTATTCCCCAAGGAAACGTCAAGCACCAATCGAGATCACTAACAACATTTATAAGCAGACTGTCTACAGCGGGTGCACATGGGCCTTCCTTTCCTTTTTCTTTTATAACACTAGCTAGGAAATACAATACAGCCATCCTCATTCTATCTCCACCCCAAGCCTTCATTGTCTTAAACTTCCTTTTCAAGACAGCATAGGTAACCTTCTCCTTCTTGAAATCTTGTCAACTAACTTCGAATTCCCAAAACTCTTATATCCTTCTGGATACGCATGACAATGTAATCCTGATAAGAGTGCGTGTTCCTTTAGAGAATACCTAATAGGAACACCGTTCACCACAAACCAAACTTCTCTTTGCTTCTCTACACACGCCGTGCGGAGGAGAAGCATCCACATGCCCATGGTCTTGTGAGTTCTCTCCCTTGGCATGTGAAAGAAGTAGCGAAATTGAGGGTGCTCAAGAGACCAACTTAACTCATCCGGCTTAAATACTTCCTTTAATGTATCTACACACTCTTTTATATAACAACGGGTTATGATCTTCAATGGCTTCACATATACTCGCTGTTAGGGAAGTACAACTTCAAAGGTTGCATTGGTTCGAATTCATCCTCATCACCTACCTAAAATACACACAATTTTGCCTAGATTAAGCATACTGGACATGCAACTTCAAAGGTTTCTTTTAATAAGCAAACTGGACACGCAATTGGACAAAAGATTAAGATGAATGCCGTATTATCTTCCTCATTGCGACCTTCTTCTTCCGAGACCTTCTCAGTCTCTTCTTCCTCGAGCATTCCTTCTTCCTCGAGCATTCCTTCTTCCTCTATCGGTAATTCTACATGGTATGGTACTTCAACCTCTCTGTGTTTTATAGCTGGAAAAATAACTAAGGCCTTTGAAACTTCTTCAACCACTGGAACAATAGGAACAATAGCTAAGGCATCTGTAATTTCATCTGAATTTTCTTCTACCACCGGAGGCGCCGTTTTCTTACGCTTCGGAGGCACTAATTTCTTTTGCTTCGGAGAAGCCGATTTTTTGTTCTTGGGAGAAGCCTATTTCTTTTGCTTCTGAGGTCCCTTTCGTCCATACCATGTCTTCGGCGGCATAGTCTTCCTAGTTTTACCTAATCTGAGAATTTGAATAAGGATAGAGGAAATCGAGAGAGCTTCTTCTCTTTTTACTGAACTGTGAAATCAGATCGAAATGTTACAGATTGATTGTCAATTGGAGAGTCCAGAGTGAAGCTGATAAAAGAGAAAAAAAAAGAGGAAAATCGGGGAGAAGCTAATCGATTAATTAGACATAAACCGACTAAAATTCCTAAAATTTCCGGTTCTGATATCTGGTTTTTTTTATCCGATTTCAACCCGGATGGATTGCATAATGGGTGGATACTAGGCCGTTGGGTCTAGTAATTTATACGTTTTTAGAATAAAAAAAATAAATACAACAAATTCGAAAAATAATGAAACTTGATATTAAATGAGGAATATATGAGCCATTGATTATGTTGCATTCTACAATCATGTCAATTGACTACATTATTTTAATATATATTATTGATAGATACCGCATGAAATGCTTTGTGGACGTTTCGTGAATATCTCGAAACACTTTGTACTGAAATTTAAAATTAAAAGTATAAAGGAGATTCTAAAAATATTTTAAAACTGCTAGAAGAGCTTTAGATGCATTGTACCTAGCAATTGAAATTGTTAGTCGTAAAGTAAAGATTACATTGTTTAAAATTGCTAAAACAGTGTGGTCAAATGAATTAGTGAACTTTGTATAAATATATATAATATATTGTTATTTTCAGAAAGTTTCACATGCACATGCCATTCATGCATGATTTTTTTTTTTTTTTGCCAAAAATGTAAATATTCATTATAACAATAAAATTGTGAAGCTATGGAATTGGTTTCATAGCAAAAAAAAAAAATAAATATATATATATATATATATATATATATATATAGAAGCAAAGACAAGGAAGAGAATAAAAGAGAAGCAGCTTGACAAGAGTGCGGTAACAAATCTCCACAGATTGAAAGCCTTTTAATGGCAGCGCGTTGGATATGTGTCATCACTCAAAGAGAACCTCAAAGCCAATGATCAAAGACTCCCTATTCATCTTATAATATATATTGCAAAGTAACTCATGTGAGACCAAACATAGAGACGGAACCACAACGAACCAAAGGAAGCAATGACGAGACTCACTCTACCAAGATCAACCCGATGTCACCTAACTTAAACTACAACACCAAAGCGACACAATAGTCTTACTAGCTCCTCCAAGAGTAGAGTGAAAGAAACCACAAAACAAGTCTTCTTGTAACCCCTTATCTTCTCTAACCCTGTGGCAACTCCTTTGAGCCACAACCAAGACCCCATGGCAAATCAAAGAGAAGACAAAAGGACTGAAGATCCAGGAGAAGAGTAACGTTTACAAAAAAATAAACCGTACATTTATCATTCATGCATATATATTTGGTGGTAATATCTCTTAAACCGTGTTACTTTCTGCGTGGGTGACTTAACTTCTTGAAGTTCCACACTACTGATTTGAACCCATCTCTGATATGATACGTTTTGCCACCTATAGGTATTTGATAGATCTTTTACAGTTCTACTAAACTAATTCCTTAACAATTCCATCCCAATGTGTATCATCATTTTATAATCCTCTCTAAAAAAAGATTCTTAATTTTTTTTTAAAATCCGTTTTTGTAAAGTTTTATTTGTTGATGTAATATATATTTCTACAAAAATTTCAATTGATATTTTATTTATTAGTAGATGTTATTGAAATTTTACGTTGAGAATGATATATAATTGGATTGAAGTATTGAGTGAGAGTCGGGTAATCGTTGTAAATACGATTTTATCAATTAATCATACAACTTTTACTAAAGCATGAGTAAATGATATAAAAATGATCGATGCTCAAATTATATTCTTACGTCATATATATGAAGAGGTTGTTTCTCATAATAATCAAACATTCTCCAGTTTATTAGACTTTGACTTCTAGATAGCAGCCGTTGACTATTATACCATGCATAATCCACGTCGTCAAAGTAAGTATGAAAAAATCACGAAAAACAATTTAATGAAATGTCAATATTCAAAATATCGTAGAAGAGCCTAGAAAAGAGTTGAACGTAACTATATAGTTATTACTTCGTCTGGGTCCAAGAACCGTTAATGGCACTTGATTAGGTTTTGTCGGTAACAAAAGAAGAAACAATCAAAAGCGAATTTTTTTAATTAGAGGTAAGAGGTTACCCATAATAACTGCAATCGTGGAAAATGTAAACGAAGTGCAGGATGATAGAATTGAAATTTGGGTCACCCACCCATTTTGCAGAGCCAAATAAGAAGAACTTCAATAATATATAAAATTATTATATTTTGGTAACAAATCATATCATCAGCAAAGTCAAAGCCATACGTTTAACCAAGAAAATAGAAGAATCAAATCCCCAAAACCGGTTTTTCCGTGCAAGGATGTCGGTCCGAATGATGTATAAAGTAATCGTCTAACAGAGGTTAATTTAATTGTGTCGGCATGCTCAGTTCTGCTCAAAACAACAAGAACAATTCATTATACCAAACAAACGTAAGCAAATTCATGTCAAATAAATATTAAAGTCTATTGATTTTAAGAATATCCGGTTGACGAAGTTATTTTGTATCATTGATTCGAAAACACTCTTTTATCAATTGTCAATAGAATTTCCCATTAAAAACTATTTATGCAACGAAGCAAAAGACTTGGACGACTCAAAATTAACATAGAGTTCTAAACAGGAAAAACACTATAAGATAAACCCCAAAGCCAACAAAAAATTAGCCAGCAATTAGGAATGCAAATAATAAATATCATGCATATTCGATAGAACACACATATAACACCTTTACATAAAAAAAAAAAAAAAAAAAGATTACATGTAAAACGTTTATGATAGTGACGAGGCGGCAACGATAGAATCATGGCAACAATATAGATGATAGTGATGCGGCGGCAGCTACAAAGATTCATCATATCGAGGGAATATAGTTTGATAAGAAATGTGTGCTAATGTTTATGCATAGCTAAGAAATTGTTCCTTTCAATGTGCTATAAAGTTTAATTAACAAAAACAAAGAGATATAAAACAAATATGAATAAGGATTCAAAAAGAGATAATGTTCAAAAAAAATCAAAGATTTTGAAAAAAAAAAAAAAACTAATATTGACTACACTGTGATATTCATTAAGACCAATAATGATTCTCGAACAAGATGCCAAATCATCAAGACGAGAAGCCATAGGTTACAAATTTGGATGTTTGATGATTGTGATATTTGCCAAATTACGGGAGGTTGGGCTAGTGTCAAGATGTGTTAAACGATTTGCTTGTGGACATTGGTATCTGTATTAGTGAAAATGGTTCTGAACTACGTGCTCCAGGGACTTGATGACCGGGATATATCATCCGAGATACTCGGGGGTGTGATGGCTCCGGATATATGTGGATGCATAAAGGAAGATGGGTTGATGTATGAGAATATAATATTGGTCTGTGTATCTTTGAATATGAGATAATATGTATAAAAATTTCACCAATTTTTTATTTAAAAATTGCGATATTATGGATGATATTTTATTATATAAAAGAAGGTTTTTAAAAGTTAGTAACTTATAGGATGGTGACACGTGTCATGTTATTAAATTTAAGATTTCGACACGTGTCAAAGTTGAAAAAATGTCAAAAATTAGCATAAAGAAACTATACAAAAAAAATAATTAACTACCATTTTTCAGAAAATAGAAATTCTATAAAGAAATTATACAAATTACTAATCTTATTCTATAAAGTAAATTATACAAATAATTAACTTCTATAATTAAGAAAATTTCTAATCCTAAAAAAAAATTGTAAATATTGATCTCTATATAAAGAAATAAGTAGTTTTATGTTTTCTCATCAAACAAAACACTTTTCTTCAAAACCATCATACCTTCAACTTCATTCTATTGGTAAAATTTATATTCCTTTTAATTTTTTAAAAATATTTTAATTTATTATTATGAGTTAGTCGTACAAATATATTTATATAGTTTATGATTATTAATTGGTCTTCTAATTTTGGTTTGTTTTTATTATATTCTTAAGAAAAAAATATTTTAATTTATTATTGTGAGATTGTCGTTAAAATAGTTGATTTATATATTTTTATGATAAAAAAATAATATTTCCTCTAATTTTGGTTGATTTTTCTTATAATTTTCAGAAAATGTCTATCTTCTAAAAGATATTGAGCAAAAAACTTCAGAATGACAACATTAAACATTTTTTATGTCGATTTGAAAAAACAAATTCAATATGATTTAAAATAAATAAATATTATTCAAATATAAATAAATCAACCTATATATAATCAAAATAAAAAATTAATTGTAACTTTGTTAGATTTTATATTGGTGAATGATTTCGTATAGACGTTTTCAATATTTTATTATATATTTATTTTTACGGGTGATTTAATTCTATTTTTTAGATTTTCTATTCAGATTTTTTTCATAAATTTTAAAATATCTTATTATATAAAAGAGAGTTTTCAAAAGTTAGTAACTCATAGGATGGAGATACGTGTCATGTTATTAAATTCAAGATTTTGACACGTGTCGAAGTAGAAAAAATGTCAAAAATTAGTATAAAGAAACTATACAAAAAAATAATTAACTACCATTTTTCAGAAAATAAAAATTATATAAGAAAATTATACAAATTACTAATCTTATTCTATAAAGTAAATTATACAAATAATTAACTTCCATAATTAAGAAAATTTCTAATCCTAAAAAAAATTGTAAATATTGAACTCTATATAAAGAAATAAGTAGTTTTATGTTTTCTCAACAAACAAAACACTTTTCTTTAAAACCATCATACCTTCAACTTCTTTCTATTGGTAAAATTTTTATTCCTTTTAATTTTTTTAAGATATTTTAATTTATTATTATGAGTTAGTCGTAAAAAATATATTTATATAGTTTATGATTATTAATTATTCTTCTAATTTCAGTTTGTTTTTATTCTATTCTTAAGAAAAAAAATATTTTAATTTATTATTATGAGATTGTCGTAAAAATTGTTGATTTATCTATTTTTATGATTAAAAAAAATAATATTTTCTCTAATTTTGGTTGATTTTTTTTATACTTTTCAGAAAATATCTATCTTCTAAAAGATATTGAGCAAAAAAATTCAGAATGACAACATTAAATCTTTTTTATGTCGATTTGAAAAAACAAATTCAGTATAATTAAAAATAAATAAATATTATTCAAATAGAAATAAATCGATCTATATATAATCAAAATAAAAAAATTAGTTGTAACTTTGTTAGATTTTATATTGGTGAATGATTTCGTATAGACGTTTTCAATATTTTATTATATAATTATTTTTACGGGTGATTTAATTTTATTTTTCAGATTTTGTATTCAGATTTTTTTCATAAATTTTAAAATAAATAATTATAATTCCGCGTATACGCGG